>JAODTR010000021.1:1785956-1803341 GCA_025399935.1 Amblyopsis rosae | reverse complement strand
TAATGAACCCATTCATTTGAATCAGGTGTGTTGGAGCAGGGAGACACCTAAAACATGCAGGGCACCGACCAAGAAATGGTCTGGTTCCAGGCCCCAAAAAGAGAACTTCGTTTTACCACCTCAGCTGGTCGGCTGGCAATGCCACCGTTACGAGGCCTCAAGACTCACTCATCGAAGTCTCGCCTCAGAACTGCGGAAACACTACCCATCTTTCGTAAGACTCAAGACAGATCTCTTCACAATCCACCTTGGTACCTTGACTGGTGACCTTGCCACCTCTTAACACTCTCTCCTATTTAAGAGTGTCATCTTTAAATCCCCTTTTTAAATTATTATGCTCTTATCTCTCACTGTTAATTTAAAAAAAATTATTAAAATAAGACATTTTATACACTATTAGCTAGGCCATTACCTATTGCGTTTTATATGGTTGATTACGTGGTAACAGGTATGATGACATTATGCTGCATTTGTTATATTTAGAATATTGTTTGCTTATAATTGATGGTATATGGCTTGTCCAACTACTGACAAATGTACTACATGTAAGTCGCTTTGGATAAAAGCCGTAAATGTATATATTTATCATGCTTTGTTTATCTCATTTCAACTCTTAGACACGCTTTAGATGTGTGTGGACTTCCCCGTTGTGGTAGAAACTAGCATTCTTGCCATTGTTTTGGTTTGAAATTCAGGGTGCGTTTTCCTCTTTAGCCTGAGAGCCAGTTGCATAGATGGTGTTCAACATAGTGTTCAACTGAGATTTTGGGTTCTGAATTCACTTTTGAGGAGCATCCCTTAATTTGTATTTGCATTTCATGTGAAGCTGATTTTGTCATTTGTGCTCCGGTTTGTTGTATATTTACTGAAGATCCGTCTCTACTTCTAATGGTAATATTCTTCCATGTGTTGTCCAGCCGGAGCGTCTGCAGGGAACCCATTACTCTGTCCAGTCGGACATCTGGAGCATGGGCCTGTCATTGGTGGAGATGGCCATCGGTCGCTTCCCCATCCCACCGCCTGATTCAAGGGAGCTGGAGCAGATATTTGGCTTCCAGGTGGAGGGGGAGGCATCCTCACGCGATGCCTCTCCAAAGCCACGCCCACCCGGCCGGCCAGGCTGTGTGTTTCATACGGGATAACATTCTGTTGATAATAGTGAATTATAATTTAAAATAGCCTACTGACATGAGTTTTTTTTTTTACCTGATAGCTTTGTTTCCACAATGTTGTTAGAAATTTAAATGGTAAAATATTTCATGTTAAGTGGTAAAATGTCTATTATGTTATTTTTGGTCTAGCATCCGGACCGGACAGCAGACCTCCAATGGCTATTTTTGAGCTGCTCGACTACATAGTTAATGAGGTGTGTTTCTCTTTCTAGTTTGTTTGATACTTATCTGACGACTCCTGTTAACGAGTGTGAACTTGCAACGCTCCCACCCTTGAAACACATTTAATCGTTTACATTTTCACAGCCCCCGCCGAAGCTTCCTGGGATATTTGG
The DNA here is from genome assembly GCA_025399935.1 of Amblyopsis rosae. Classification (NCBI taxonomy): domain Eukaryota; kingdom Metazoa; phylum Chordata; class Actinopteri; order Percopsiformes; family Amblyopsidae; genus Amblyopsis; species Amblyopsis rosae. The sequence continues at coordinate 1,801,834 of JAODTR010000021.1, read as the reverse complement.
TTCTGAATTTCAAGACTTTGTGAATAAATGGTAGGTGATCACGTTCAAATATTTACTCAACATAATTATATATTAACTTGCAAATACTAGTGTTTGGAAAATGATTATGATGGCCCTCCGTGTTGCTGCATGGCGCAAATCGATTTACCTTATTTCCTTTGCAGTCTGGTCAAGAGTCCAGCAGATAGGGCAGATTTAAAGCAGTTAATGGTAAGTTTTCATATTTTAATCAAGTCATATCACATGACAACTTGAGTGACTGGTTACATCACACATTTTCTTCAGGTTCACACGTTCATCAAGCAGTCTGAAGCAGAGGAAGTTGATTTTGCTGGCTGGCTGTGCAGCACCATCGGACTGAACCAGCCAGTGACCCCCACCCACAGTGTGGGGATGTGATAGTCCACCTACTTGACCACTCAATGCTGCCACAATCGACATTGCCCCCCCCCCCTTCAGTGACTGGATGTTTATGGGAGTTTTAATACACGAGATGTTGAGATGTGCAATTACTAGTTGTATATTTAGTGTACAAAACCAATGCAAAGTTAAATTAACATCAAGTATTGATAAAAATATCTAGGCTGCACAGCAAGCCTGACTGAAAGCCATTTAATAGCCACAGCAGACACTTTTTAAAGCAGAGTGATGCTATTGCATTTTAGACTTGAATCACCATGTATGTATCCCTGCACGCTTTTGCTTGTTGGATTACCTCTTGAAATGTGACACTGATGTGCAATTAAATACAAGACCAGAGCTTGCATTTGCTTTAATCAGCTACACCAAGATAACGTTGATAGCTGTTTTTTACTGTAGTTAAAAGTTGTAACTGTTACAAAGTCAAAGTCAGTCCATATGGACTTTAGTGACCTAAAACCTTTAAGGTGACAAAAAAAAACATTGTGCCTACCATGTGTTTAACCTATGAGGTCATTTCTACTTGTACATTGACTTATATTGGGAATTAAAGACCACTTAAACAGATTACATTTGAAACACCTTTTATTTAAAGAAGTTCAACTCTACAGTCTGTATAAACAGATTTACGCTTTGGCCGGTGCTGCCGCTGCCTTCTTTTCTGGTCTTTTCTTGGGCTTCAGCATCTTAGCCTTGATCTTTGCCTTGAGCTAAGAGACAATTGAAAACAATTGAATCCCATGTGTCAAGTCTGTAAATTAGGGTTAGGTCGATAGATGATGCCATCGTCCATGGCTTGCACACACACATGATGCCGAGCAGGCATCGTGATAAATAAAAAGGAGTCAAAAGTGCGTTAAAGGCGCAACGAATTACTATGATCAGGATCACATTTACTTCTCTTCCACGCCCTCTCAAATGCACAGTATACCCTCTTGTGCCCTGGCTGTAAATCTGCGTAATGTACATCTGACTATCACAAATCTCTCGTGGTCTACGTCAACTAATGCATTATGCTAACGTAATGCTAACAAAATGAAACAAACGACACAGTTGGTTGTTAGCTAGCTGACGACCATAGTTGTCTGTCCATCTTTTGCGCAAATTATAACAAATCCTGCAAACCACTTCAGAAGTGGTGGTTCTCTTCCATCACGATGTTTAACTGTAGACCGTCCGATGCCAATTTAGTAGACACCGCCCAACCCTACTGGGTATTAATGTTACCATACACTTAGGGCTGTCGTGGTGAAGAAAAATGTACAGTCTGTGATTAGCAGGTATTATAAATTTTTTTGTTTTGAATGGTCAAGTTCGTGGCGCAGAGCTTCCGAAATAGTGCGATTCAGGGGCATTTACAGGCAACGTGACCTCAGTCCGTGGTGAGCCAAGAATTGTGCAACAACATAGGCTTTCTACCAGTTCAGTACCGGTGTTCTGACTGTACATAGGCAATCACGTGTAACTTTGTCCGGCAGATGTTTAGCCAAAATATCAGCTGGAAAATTTGACTAATTAATTAAAAGCATTAAATTGAGCAAGATCAAAAGCCTATGGTGTGCCATGCTTAGCCTACACCGCCTTGATTTAGGTAGAGAGAAATAAGTAATGGCACTGTAGGCTGTTTTCAGTTTAACCCAAAAGGACAACATATTCAATCTTTCAACACGAAATACAGACGTGTCTCAAGAGAATCACTCGAGTGTGTGCGCTGCAAGGTGGTGTGCTTCCCAGACTAAGTACAGCACTTTACTAAATTGTAGTAAAGTGCTGTAAAGCATAATATCGGAGTGTCGTAAATACATACACTCCCAAAGGCTACAACCGGCTAATGCAGGGCTGGGGGAATTTGTGCTTAGATAGCGCACACGCCCTAGATCAGACATCATATTCGATGGGCTAGCCTCATGAAGGGAAAATAAAATGTTAACATTACGGTAACGGCGTTTGCTTGCCACAGCCTGCGGTTGGGTTAGCAACACTGCGGTATTACAATTATTGCGACAGCTACGCTGCAGTAGTCTAGGCAGGAAACTTACAGCTGGGTCATGCTGCAGGATGGCATTACGCCTGGCTGTCTTTGCATAGGGATTTAGTTTCAGCATAACTTGAAGATTCTTCAGAGGGTTCTTCTTCAGAACTCTGCGGCGGATCTTCTTGCTGCAATAGTCAACAAAGTCCAGGTTAAACATCTGAATAGGTTGCTTACCGTAAATACTAATGAATGATTCAGTTGCATGCTCAGGACTCTATTGTGAGACAGCATTCACTTCATGTACACAATTTTAACAATATGTGCATTGCTTACTTGGGTGCACGAAGTGCTTTATGGATCTCCTCACTCTTCAGAATCCTTGTCAGGTCCGAGTTGGTCATCTTGTGCATTGGGAGGCTAAATAAAAACAAATTAATTTACACTGGGTTATTCTTGTTTCAGTTTCCATCAGATTAAACCTCAAAACAGACTAGTTAAAGAAAAAGTGTAGTGGTTCACCGTCCGGACAACTACTAGTAAACACTACCCTTGGTGTCTGAAATATGACATTTTCTGCTATGCTATTCTGCCTGAGAAGAATGAGTGTTTGACCTCTAACCATGAGATGAGATCAACTAGATGTGTGCTGATCATTGTTGATTGTATTTTAAAGCACTGTGTCTAATCTGAACTGGTCCAGATAAATACACTACTTTAACCTTCCCTTGAATACTCACTTGTAATCCACCTTAAGCGAAGACGGCTTGCGCCCAGTGCCATAGAGCTCATCCAGTTTGCGGAACGCGCTCTCGGTCCAGATGCAGAAGCGTCCGACATGACCACCAGGAGCAATCCTCAGGAGGTTCAGCTTGTTCACGTTCTGCAGTGTGATTCCTACAGGCAACAGTTTCAATTAGCCTCTGTAGGTATGCAACAGCAGCTCTTTCCTATCACAGCATTGAATAGATTGGCACAAGGAACCCAGCAAAGATGCACTATGGAATGTAATTCCATAGGAGGCATCCAATGATGCAAACATTTGGCAAAACGAGTTATGCCTAGTTAATACAAAAATAACCTGGGATATTTCTGAAGGCTTTGGTGACACCAGCGTCTTGGTTGTAGATGATGCACGGCCCTTTGCGCTGGATACGTCGACGATTTCTCATCTTACCCTTACCGGCACGCATACGCTGGGAGGCGTACACCTAACAGAGCAGAAAGGAATATAGATTAAGTAGATACATTATATAGAATACAAGAGGCCGCTTAGGGAATTAATTTTACTTTGGGAAAACTCCCCAATAGCAAATATGGCGGTTGAGGGAAACTGCTTTATAAAAGAAATGTTACATTAAGCAAATTGTGTGGTTGCACTGACAAAGGCAGCTAGTTGCACAGTCAATGAGCAGCAGGGAAATTTAATTTTCAATTTATTTGAAGACAAAGTAATTAGATGTTTATTTAGATTATGCGATATGATTGGTAATTCTATACTTGCAGTTTTTATGTCCCAATGACCACTGAAAAGTGTAGTTATGCTCTGCCCATTCATTTAGATACATTCTTCCTGATAACTACCTGGAAGCATTAGCAAGATGGCTGCTGAATGGCTAAACTGGTCCATAAGAACTCTGGATGAAGTAGGCGATAATAATAGACATGCACAACATTCCGGAGAAACTGGGCTCAGATCTTTGATAACGCCAGCATTCAGAAAGACTAATGCAGAACCTCATGACGGCTCAAGTGTCAAAATGATCTGCACGTCTGGTTTAGTTCACCTTCTTTATGTCATTCCAGGCCTTGAGCTTCTTCAGCAGCAGCACTGCCTCCTTGGTCCTCTTGTATCCTTCAACTTTGTCCTCCACAACCAATGGGACCTCAGGGATCTCCTCAATGCGATGTCCTAATGGACCAACATACCTCTGTTAATCACATCAGTGCATCCTTATATTTACGTCATAACAATTATGGCAAACACTTTGTCTACACTTTAATATTTTTTTTTGCAAGTCTTTCTGTAGTCCCGTTTTATATTTAAACAGACGTACCCTTGGACATGATAAGAGCAGGCAGCGCTGATGCAGCTAGGGCAGAGCAGATGGCATAGCGCTTCTGGTTGGTGTTGATCCTGCGGTGCCAGCGGCGCCAGGTCTTGGTGGGGGCAAACATGCGGCCTCCACGACACATCTTGTCACAACATTAAGGAAAGTTGTGAGGCTTTAGCTAAAACTATAATAGTGATTACTAAATTACTGCTCAGACTCATCGTTCGTCAGCCAGCCGTGCCAGCCTATGACAGCAGGCTTTCTGTCACTGGTCACAGTGTAGGACGCAAATTACACCATCATAGCAAGTGTCTTTATCAGATTCTATTACCATTATAGTGAAAACAATGAGATGCAGTCTAGATCAAAAGGATACATTTCCAAAAGCTCCCTGGCCTGAACGGTGGGTACCACCACCCCTCACACGCGGAATACGAGCCACAGCTCTGCCTGTACCCCAGGACTCTGCACTGGTCTGATGACCTGGAAACAAATAGGTTCATAGGCCCCATTTACAATTATATAGGGTTCATATTTCAACAAATACAAAAGAATAAAGCTGATACAGCCAGATTTAGTATAGATTTCAATTCAGATGTGCCCAATCTGCTCACCTGCCAGTGCGCTGACTGCATAGGGCTGACGGTTATTCTTGCGCATGTTGGTGTGCACAAAATTGACAATGTCTGGCCGAATAGGGGCCTTAAACACTGCCGGCATGACAACATTCTTGCCGGACGTTTCTCCTTTCTCGGAATAAACCGAGATCAGGGGTCGGGCACAAGCCTATGGACACAACATAGTTTGAGTGTAAAGTTCACCACAAAGCAAATGACCACGAATGTTGTAAACATGCATGTACTCGTCGATCATTCTTACGTCTATAATTAACTGCACCTACACAAAGTTGACATCTACGGTACCCATGGCTCAGCTAGTGCTAGCTCGTCTGCTATGTTTAACACAGTAACATGTTCTCAAACGATACAAAATGACTTCACCAATGGATGTGTTTTTAAATTCAGCGTGCAGTGGTGTAAATTAGTCTGAACCAAGCTTTACACTTCACGTTTGGCCTATGCTAGTATACGTGCTAGCGGCCTACCATTACACGATACACGTGTAACTTGGAAGAAATGTAGTACTCGTCCAAAATGGCCCCTCGTGCTAGTTTGGCTAACCGTAGAATTGTATGCGATGTAATCCAGCCATGTGTCTCTGGACGAACTAGGACAATTTATTTAATAGTTAAGCATAAAAGAATACCATAAACCCATAGCTAGTAAGCGCACAATAGTGAAATTCTTACCATTTGTACAATATTTTTAGGCTCGCCGGGAACCACACTCTACACGATATGGCGGCCACAGTAAAAAGGAAGTTGGTGAAGAGACCAAAATAGTATGAATCCGCTTTAGCTATACACAACTTCCGACAGGCGCTTTAGGTCTGGACGCGCATACAATATATAATTAGTAACAAATAAATATTGCACCAGTATATTGCACCAATATGTAAACAAAATGCGTTATATAAATATATAAGAAAATATCACTGATGTTAACATTAGTGGGCCTACATGTTGGCGGAGTGTAAATGTCTGAACTACATTCGTGGTTATTTGTAATTGAAAATATTGTAGTAGGTGTTAAAATATACAATACCTAAAACACATTTTATTACAATTATATTTACCAAAAGATATTAAATATGTTATACACTTTCATCAAAGAAGTTAAAAACCAAGCCAATAATGTGTTGAACCTTGACCTCTTGGCGGAGACTGAGAGCGCGCGACTCTCAAAATATCAACAACGATCATAACTTAAGTCTTAGATATTGCTTACCTGTACTAGTATTCTCTAATATGGGCTCTAATGTTATAACAAATTCTAATAAGTTTTATAATATCCTTCGGTAAGGTTGTTTATCATCTATAACATATTATTTTGTAGTAGGTAGGTTGCCATACCCAAGTTTAGTTACCGTACTGCATATGGTTATTGACAGCAAAGCTAAAGAGCTAACGCAGTGCATTATTGCTAGCCGTTCAGCGATTTAGTGTATCCCTGGTTGTTTTGTTCAAATAACAGTACATTTTTATTTTAATGTGCCTTTTACAGGTCTCTGCAAGATGATGAAAGCACGGATTCGGTTATACACAATGTATGTTACACCCAACTGGCTTAATTGGTTGTAGTGTCCTCTCCATAATGAAAATTCATTATTGTAATATGTTGACATTAGGAAGACATACAAATTGTGAAGATTAACGCAGGCAACTCTACTTTGCTGGCTTCATATTGTGGCAACCGACCTCTCTTCATCTGTGAAAAAAAGGTGAGTCCTGTGCTGCCCTACTCTTATTTAACCAGACAGTCATGTATCAATACAGTATGTATGAGTGGCATTATTGTATTGTAGTGTATCTTCTGTTTTCTGGTTATTGTTGTATTATGAATTAAATATTTTGCTATTTAAAATGATTGCAAGTCAACGGATATTACAGAATGTTGCTCATCCTAGGTCCAAATAGAGAGTCAAAATGAAGATGATGACATACAGGACACAGGGTCAAACATTGACAGTGAACTACACGGGTCACAGGACAGCCTTGGCCCAGAACCACTCACCATCATGACAGCAAGGTGATTTATATGGTTTACATCGTAGAGGTCAGGACGATATTGATAAAAGTGATATTGCAATATTTTTTATGAGAATTTCAATATTGATATTCATTTTGATATTTTTCAACATAATTAAACACAAAGATTATGGGAAAATGCATCACATTATATTCATAACACATTTTCTACTGACAGTCATATTGGACTCGTACAACAGTAATTGCAAGCTGATGAGGCATTCTTTTTGGCCACTAATGTTCCCTCTACGATCTCTATTATGTCATTACCTTCCTCAGCCACACATTTTATTTTTCTGTCTAAATCATACACAGCTAAGACGAACAGCTGATGGACGCATCTCTCCACAAAATAAACATGTTCGATGTGATATTGCGATAATGATACTGCGTTGATATTTTTGTTCACCCATAACTCCAGGGGCACATGCTTTTCATGTTGTCACAAGATGATTTTGAAATATTTTATTTATTATTCTAAATTAACTATATACATGTTCTACGCTATCTATCAATCTAGGCTGAACTTATAGCTAAAACTGTTTTGTGTTATTTAAGTGTTTTCACCCTCAATTTTTCTCTTATTTTACAGACAACTGCTGTCGTGGTACACAATATCCCAAAACACAAATGTGTTTTCTGCTGAAACCTCTGCCCTGAATCCTCTGTGGGTGCGCTGTGACATGTCTGATCCTCCAGGGACAGCCTGGCTAGGAGCAGAAATGGTGTGCTGTGGAAATAAAATGACTGGTGTGAAATTATACTCTGTCACCTGCAAAGGTATTATGCAAAAGCTCCAGGTCCATTCCATTCCAGAATTAATTTCTTAAGTTTGCAATATTTAGTTATAAAAAATATGTCTCTAAACTTAAACTAACTTGATGCTTGTCAGGTTCCACTACAGACAAAGGATCATTTCTTTCCTTGGATGAGATTAAACAAGAGCACAAGAAAAGACATCACACATCATCAGTAAGAGACACTGCACCACCATTCTTGTCATGTAGTCATTGCAGCTGGAATATTCTTCATCCACCTCTCTCTGTCTAGGTGGTGGTTAAAGGAAATGCACAGTACAGTTTATTTGGATCGATTGTTGTTGAAAACACCAAGATAGAGTCCCAGAATTGCGTGACTATAGATTTCAAATGGAGCCATGTAGAGAGTATCCTTGAGACACCACCTCTTTCCTCCACCGCCACGCTGGTAAGCAGTTTTGTTTCTGTGTTGCAAGGAATTATACATACAACTTTAAGATATTATAGAATATGCAGTACAGAGAACACATAGTAACTATGCTAGACATAAATAAAATAACATTATAGTTGATCCTTTGATTTTCTGTGCACATGCAGAATATCAAGGTTGCCAGTGGTGACATGAGAAGCCCTATGTTTCAGATGTACAAAGAGTTGGAGTTTCTACAGGTTTGTATCTCACCGTAATTAACGCAAGCATCCAGGGGCAATAGTGACGCATTTAGCAAATGTCTCTCTAGAGTCTGGCTGACGCCTTGAGAACTGGTGAGACCGAGTGGTTGGAGCCTTTGGAGATTACAGCAGCTGTGGAACTGATCAAGAGCTACCTTGAAGGCATGACATGTGCTTTGCTTAATGCTTTTAACTTAAAACGTATTCTTGTTTAATGTGATTTACTGTCATGTCTTCAGAGCTGCAGAATACAGAGAAGACACTAACTGATCAGACTCCAAAACCAAGTGAGGTATGATGGTAGTGAAATTCATAGGCCTTCACACAAATGCCCTTTATCTCAGAACGCATAGAATGGGCTTATTCTTTGTTTTCTTGTAGAAACAAAATGTGAACACCAATTCAGACACATCAATTTTCAACTCTTTCATGGAACGAGGAGATCTGGATTTTGTAGAACAGTTGTGGGTTCGGATGAGAAAAAGTGAGTCCACTTTGTCTCATTTGAGGGTGCTGCACCGAATAAGCAGAAATTCTCATTCTCTGCAAATCCATCATTGGCATTTTTTTCCCCACAGGTGTTACTTCATATCAGGATGTTCAAGACTGTCTCAAGTTGGTTATCAGTGCCTTGAGACACAGTGACATCAAACCATGGGTATGTATGATGCAGCTACTCAAACAGCATCTGAGTGAGAATGTGCACCAGTATGTACATTTTTTCTTGTTTTGATTATTTTCCTTTTCAGATTCACAGAGACAGTACCAGCTCTCTAAGCAAACTCATCCTACAGTCATACCAACAGCAGATGGACCATGTGTCTCTTACAGGTCTCACGCCTGTCCACATGCTGCTGGAGATGGGTTTGGACAAAATGAGTAAGGACTACATCAACTACCTTATCGGTAATCGCTTTGTAAAAACTGAGTACTATGGGTCATGAAAATAGTAAGGAAATGTACCTGATTTCTATTGTCTTTCAGGGCAAGAACTGACAACTCTAAACCACTTGGTAAGTTCTCATATATATATATATATATATATATAAAGTCAATGCTTTAAACCAAAATCCTGAATTTGTATCCTACACCAGAGCTATTTCCTTAGCTCAGAGGTTGACGTGCAAGAGCAAGTGATAAGAGTAAGGAAACTCCACCATCTGCTGGAGATAATTGTGACCTGCAGTACATTTTTGGGATTGCCTTATGACCGCCTGTTTCTCCTCACGCAGTAAGATCAGATCTTGCACATTTACTTTATCATTGATATTGTACAGCAATGTTTTTATATTTTCTGGTTCCGTCCATAGAACTTGCTTGCAGTACTACAAAACACATCCATATGAAGAGAACCATGAATTCAAGTTGCAAATACAGCCTGCCATAATCAGCCATTTCTACCAGACGTAAGCACAAGTGTTTAGTAGTCGCGGCAATGGCCAAAATGGCTTCAATAATAGTTTTAACCTTTGACACTTGTGTTTAGAGAGCACCCAGTAATTTGGGGAGTTGAAGTGGCCAGTGGCCATAATCACCGTGAAGTCAAAACATTACTGCAGCTCACTGACAAGCCATTGATTGACCATAGCATTTTTGAAACAGGTGGGTGTCAATTTTCTTTAAAACGTCTAGAATTTTAAGATACTAGCTGCCTGGAGTGCTTCATGGAAGAAACCCTTGTTTGACAATTTGATTTTGTTCCACTGTAATCTTCCAGATTTCTTAAATGACATCGAAGAACATGAGCCAGCTTACTTCAGTACTATGCTGTGTTCCAACCTTTCCAATTTTACTTGAAAATATACCAAATAAAGTTTTGAATATGCATTTTATTTGAAGTCTTCATAAATACATCTCTTAAATTGTTTATAATGTATTTATATCAAGAAACTCACTGCAAATTAATTTAAGGCTTATCCCTGCCTGTAAGAATTAGAGAAAATCTTGTTTAGTGCTTAATTTACAGCTTTATTGTAGTGCCACAAGACATAAATCACAATAGAAGATTTCCTTCAGGTTCGGTTTTGAGTTCTTCATGCTGTATGAGAAAGTAGTGTTAGAATTTCAGTGTAAATCTGCCATCTGGTCCCATTAATTAAATGTCAGAACTTTTCATGACATCAGGGACAGACAGTAAAGTTAAACATTACTATGCAGACTGCACAAATGCATTTATTGCTTACCTGGTGAACAGTCTGGCCGAACACATTTGTTTTAGTCTAGCAGCCTTTACCGAGGGATTCTTTAGAGTTCAGTTCATCCTGTAAACATAGTGCAGTGTAATGTTACATTTGAAGACATTGTTACAAGGCTCAGAACTTCTCATGAAGCCAGGAACACTGATGTCAGTAGGAACTCCTTGCTGGGCAGCTAGATCACTTTACAATTAAGCACTCATTTTTTACCTTGTATAATGTAAATCCTGGTCCAGATTTTGGAGACTCAGGTCTTTACTGCAGCATGTACATGTAGACGCCTAGGGCCTTCATGTAGTCCTTAATGCTGTGTGAATAAGAAACATTTTAAGATTCCAGTGCATAGCCACCATCTTCAACTAGTTAAAAGTGCAGAGCTCAGAACTTCTATTCACGTCAGGATTCAGAAACACGGAACCAAAGTAGAAATCATCATTGCTGGGTAGCTTGATCACATTTTAATTCAGCATTCATTGCTTACCTTTAATTCCTGGTCAAGACCCTGCTGGCTGGAGCACTGTTCCACTGTAGTAGCTTTGCTACAAGATAGCATGCCACCATGGTGGCTGCATTATGTGCAGTAGGCCTAGGAATTCATTGTAGTTTTTTATGCTGTGTGCACAAGAAACTATTGTGAGATTACAGTGTACAGTCACCACACCTTTATCAAGTTACAAGTGCAGAGCTCAGAACTTCTATTCATGTCAGGATTCAGAAACACGGAACCAAAGTAGAAATCATCATTGCTGGGTAGCTTGATCACATTTGAGTTAAGCATTAATTGCTTACCTTTAGTTCCTGGCTGAAGTGCAGCATATTTTCTCCACTGTAGTGGCCCTGCTACAAGATTGCATGGTCTGCTCCTAGCCAGGCTGTCCCTGGAGGATCAGACATGTCACAGCGCACCCACAGAGGATTCAGCAGAAAACATGTTTTGGGATATTGTGTACCATGACAGCAGTTGTCTGAAAAATGGAGGGTGAAAACACTTAAACAGTTTTCACCTATAGGTTCATGGTACCGTAGGCCTAGGGATTCAGTCTAGTCTTTTATGCTGTGTACATTTAAAGTACTTTGTATTTAATGAGCTTGACGTTTGACAGGATACAGAAACTTTAATCAAAAGTGGAGACGCGTCATTACGGTACATCTGTATACAGTACCATACTGTATAAAAGCAGACGTTCAAATGTTTACATTTGGATTTCAAGCCTCAAAGCAAGGCAAATCAGTCGTCTTATTATAAGACGAGGGAAGGGGGAGAGAGCTGATGTTACAATAGTTTGTATAACTGCGTGAAAGAGTATAGTAATAAGGATAACGCTACCGTATTTGCTCAGACTCAAGATTCGTCAGTTAGCTGTGCCAGCCTTTTACAGCAGGCATGGTGTCACTGGTCACAGCATAAGACGCAAATTACACCATCATAGCAAGTACGGTGCCGGTAAGTGCCAATAGCTCTCTAGCTAAACACGAGTTGGCCCACGTGGACCAAGTCCCTGTCTCCATTGACAATTCTAATCTAGTGATCTGGAGTACATAAGGCGAATACATGGTTTAATTTATCTTGCATGTGTATTGCATCCTTGGTAAGAGTAATTTATTTTCCCCCAACGTGTACCGGTACATGTGTATATATATGGTAAGCCTGCACGTGGCTTGAATGCTAACTCCAGCAGAAGGCTAGCCATTTCGCAGTTTTAAGAACACACACATGCAAAAACAGTTATATTAGATACTACACAAAACAAAAGCGTGGATAGCTCACCATATTTCATAAAGTAATATGCTTGGCCAGAAACTCACTCCTTCTCGCGCAATGGATTGCAGACAACAGAGGCGGATGTTAATCGTGAGCCAATTCATATGAAGCCACGCCGCCGTAGGACCACTTCCGACATTGGTATTTCTCCGTCAGCACTTTGTCAGTGTTTGTTTTACATTTAACGTTTACATTACGTATACACTAATTATACGAAAACAACAATATTTTACCCAGTTGTGTTCAAATAACATCTATGAGCGCCATAAAATTAATAATATTCACACTCCTGGTACTATATTGAAGCCATTTGGCGTATGTATAATATAACCGAACTACTTTCGGTAATCATGATTCATGCATAATCGATATTGATGTTAAAAAATAAAAAACAGTACCACATTCAATTCAAACTTTATTCAGCGTGTGGGTGTTTTAATTTAAAAAAAAAATTGTTTAGCCCACGATCGCTTTGTACGATCAACAGTGCCGGTGTTCTGTATTGCGCATGCGCACATCCGTTACTGCGTCATTTTGGTCGTGTGGGGGTCACAGCTGCGATTTTCAAGGAGGGCGGTACAAGACCAGTGGTGAGAGTGTGGTAGTGGCAAGTTCTTCATTTCAGAGGCCATTTCACTTCAATCAATATCAGATTCTTCACCACATTGCTGAGACTTCTGCACTGGTTTGTTAGCTCCTCATCGGACAGTACACAGAAATTCATTAAATAAAGGTCCTTTAATGTAAAAGTATAGCGAAAGCAATTGTAGGCTACAATTAAAATTCACATCACAAATTTTCAGCGAATGATCTACTCAAGGTGTTTTTTACTAAGCCCTGGGTCTGCTAAATTCACACAAAGTGGTGCAGACCGGCAGCATAATAAGGTGTGTCCACTGTGGAGGGCGGATGTTCTGAGGGACTACCCTATGAAGGGAGAGGTGTTTATATTTTTTGGAGTTTATCAACAATATATTCTCCAGCCCTAGTGGCCTTTATTAGTTTAACAGTAACACAGGCTGTATATATAACATATTTCAAAGTTTGTACTCATCTCAAATTCAAATATAGATTCAGAAAACCTATATCCTGCACATATTAAAGGTAGGCAATTCTATTCCAATACACTTTTTGTCAGAAAAGGGCAAAGGCCTCCTCACTGTCTGCTAGCTCTTCATGCACTGAAAAACATCCAGTTTATTTCTGCTCTGTAAATCAAAAAACAAACCAAAGACACAAAACTATTCCAACCTTGCAATGCACCGTGGGGCGGAACTTCTGAGGGAGCACTGAAGGGACATGAGTATATGTTTTGGATATTCAAATATCACAAGATTTCTGCAGTATTGCTTACTTTACTTTAAATATGTGGGCTATTTAGATGGGATTATGATGATTACCTATTGGGCCCAATGGCTGTGAGATCCTGCACCTGTTATTCATTCAAGGTGACATCAGCAACTGCCTTCAATCTGAGTGATCTAATCGTATCTCAGACATTTTACAGTCAGATCAATGTTGCATTAAAAAGCTATCACATTTCACATCAAATCAATATAGCCCACCCTTTAAAAAATGATCACAAATCTCAATAACTATACTTAAAGTTAAATCATTACAAATGTTAAGTTTCACACAAAAAATGTGTAAGATCAATAAAAGTATGTTTGTTTACTACACAGTAAAGAGTAGTCAATTGAACTTGATCACACTATTTTTTGTGTGTGAGACTGAAACGATTCAAATCAATATTATACTGTATATCTTTATCCTGAATACATATGCACATGTGAAGAGCTAGTTTAGGTCCGTCTTCGCAGCAGGAACATGAGGAAGACAGCACTGAGTAGAATGCACAGAGTGCACACCATGGGGACAACAATCTCTGTTACCATCTCCATCTGACTGGTCAAGGGGTCTGAAAAGGTGATCCTAGTTGAAATTCAGGTGCAACAGCAAGATAAACAGAGACTACAGAAAAAACGGTATATAGGCCTACTATATGTATGTATGTTTGTGTATATATGTATGTATGTGTGTATATATATATATATACACACACACACACACACACACACACCCATGCTGAGGTATTTAGAAACATACTAATATACTGCAATGACTAGATACGCATTCGCACTCAAAGGGTTAATGTTTTTGTTTCCTAAAGTAACTTATTCACTTACCATCTGAAATTCCTTACCATGTATAAGTCTAAGAATATTCGCAGCAGTACTCCGCTGTTCTTCTAATAAAAACAATAAATAACAAACATAAAGCAGGGTTAGTCAGAAGGTCTGCCCCCGACACATTGAAACGCATTGCGAAGCAAACAGCATTGTTGTTGTGAGCGCTGTTGAACACCTTGTTTTTGTTCTTATTTATGGAGCCAGGATGTGTAGAATTACCAGATTATTTTTATTATATACTTATACTATCAGTTAGATAGTGGAATGCAAGGAGATATTTGGTGAATTTGACAAAAGGTGTATTAGCTTACAATTATCTTAATATTTGTCCTTGTCCAGCAAAAACACAGGGTCAGAAAGGTGTATCTTAAACCTACCTGCAGCCAGAATCTGGTTGCTAGAAGAGCAGGTGTCAATAGCTTTCCTTTTCCAGTTCTCAACCTGGGTGGATTATATTACATTGCATAAAATTACATTAGAAGAATCCCAGCTGAAAAAATAGATTAAGTAAAATAGAGGAAAAAAGATTAAGTGCATTCCATATTTAAAATTGCAGTAAGTGAATACATGGTATTACAATAGAACCCCAATTCAAGAATTCCTGTTCATTTAAATGTATGTGTGTTTGAATTATAATACAATGTATTAATAATAAGTTCAATATTTAGAAAAGGAAAATACTATTATAGTATAGTAGACCACTATTTGTTACCTCTCTCTGATTAGGGAATCCATTTGAGCTGATGATGCGTTTGTAGAACTGAACAGAAGCCTTGGGATAGCGAGGTTTATTCTTGTTCCTGAAGTCAACATAGTACAGGCCAAACCTCTCGGAATAGCCCTCATCCCACTCAAACTTATCAAGCAGGAACCATGCAGTGTAGCCTTTAACGTTAACACCATCTTCAATGGCTAAGTGACAACAGAGAGTTATTTGTTTGAAATGAGTAGCAAAACCGCACGCAGCTGCATTTAACAGCTTGCACTCACCTTTTAGCATCTCGTTAATGTAGTCTTGAAAGTATTGTATTCTCCACTCATCACAGAGTTCTGTACACATCATCTTCTCAGAAACACCATTCTCTGTCACATAGGCCCTTGGGTTCCCATACTGAGTCTATATAAGGGTACAGATATCCATCCATCCATCTTCATCCGCTTATCCGGAGTCGGGTCGCGGGGGCAGCAGCTTCAGCAAGGGACCCCAAA
>JAODTR010000021.1:1753292-1779118 GCA_025399935.1 Amblyopsis rosae | reverse complement strand
TAATTGCATTAATGAGAAATTGAACAGGTGTTCCTAATAATCCTTTAGGTGAGTGTATATATATATATATATATATATATATTTATATATGCTAAGACAAAAACAGTATAGGCTAATAAAAAATCACAGCTCATCACTTTGATACTCACTTGTGTATGTGTATGTGCCATGCAATTGATGCAGAAAAGGTCATCTAATTAGTTAGAGTCTTGTTAGTGGGCTGGGTCCTAACATGTTAGTCTATAAACTCTTAGACAAACTCCTTAACCAAACTGTAAACACTGGACAGGATGAGAACTCGCTTCCCTTTTGAGAGCTACAAGGGGACGCTAAGTTAGTTTGTATTTACAAAGCAGCCAAAACAAGTCTAAGAGCTACATGAATAATTGATGATTATTCAAACGATGACTCACATTAGTGGTTTCTATGGTAATGAATCATTTTGTCGTTGTGGAGCCAGACTCTGGATTAGGCCTGGGCTTGTTCCCTGCCTCTGGCTACAGAAGACCTACAGAAGCCTCACACAGACACACTCACACACAGGGCCTCAGACAAACTCCACTGTTGGAGCCAGGAGCTCATTTGCCATGGCCGACAGTCTGGTGACGGCACGGCAATATCTGACAAGCGGGCAAGACTCTGCTTCTAAACTGATGAGGTCTAGGATGCTGAATGGTTAGAACCCACTCCAATATAGTCTGTGGACAAACTGATCCGATAGATTAGATAACAACTATGAATGTATTCATTCATTCTAGACCCACAATATAAAATGTTGTACAAAATGCACCAACAAGGTTTTAAAACAGAACTTTTGCTAAATAACAAATCTACACCAACAGAAATATAAACATCTTGTGTATTTGTACCAGTGAATTTAGGGAGGATGCCTGCTCTCATGTCTGACTGTCTGACCTCACAGAAGTCCAATATCTAGGTCTCTTAATCACTTGGGTCTGGATGGGGCCTGAATGGCACAACGGGTGTCTCAGAATCAGCCCGGGGAGATCACTGGTTTGTGGGGGAAACTAGGCCGCAGTTGCTGACAGAAGGACGGTTTTAATTACGCATGCCTCTCCTCCCTCCTAGGCATGCCTCTCTCCTTGTGTCCTTTTCTCTCTGGTCTCCTCTGTCTGTACCATACATAGCTAAATAGTGCTCTGTTGTCTACGCCACCCGTTGAGTTGCATGTGTTTAGCTGAAACACTCTGAAACACGCTGAAATACGCTACAAAAGAACATATGGAACATCTGTGAGAAGCTATGAGGTCCCAGCCAATCACAGTGCGGCAGCTACAGGCCCAGCCATGGCCAATGATAATGTTGTGTTTAGCTAATAATGCATGTTTTCACAATAGTCCATGTAGAACTATGATTGACTGCCATAATCTTGACTACTCGTGTCTTGCTATTCTATGGTGGGTCTGTGTTGTGTAACACCCTAATGTGACCAAGGGTACTGCAGTAGGCCAGCGGTCAGTATACTGTACTATACAGTGGTGCTCAAGCTGTGGGGTGGGACCCCAGAGGGGTCACAATAGGCTTTAACAGGGCTGTTACATGATTTCAACATATTAAAACATATTAAAATAATAATAAGTGGTTCATTGCTTGCACTGTCTATAGTGTGCGGTCACAATCAATGAAGGCCTGTACACAACCTTCCTGTACAAATAACCCCTGGTTATGGGCTATAGCATGGGGTGGGGGTGAGGCTGACACAGTGGCACGCCCGACCAGGCTCGTTGTCAGGTCTGGATTCAGGCTAGACTGCACTTATAGGGAGGTGATACGGGCCAGGAGAGAAAGGGAAGGGCGCGGCTCCATCAGAGGTTGTGGACAGATTGCTGACAAGGGGAGAATCAGGGGGGCGCTGGAGAGAGAGAGAGAGAGAGGGGGGGGGGGTCAGTCTGGAGCGGTTAGCAGGAGGGAGGTAAATGTAGGGGAATGTGGGATTAGAGTCTGAGAGCAGTGTGGAGAAAGGGATCAGGGGATGGAGGTGGAGGTGTAGGGAGGGAGGGAGTGGGGAGGGGAGAGAGGAGGTGTGGGGAGCCACAGCAGCAGAGAGTAATCCGTCTACACCCGCCGGTCGGCCATGGCTGTCCGTGGCAGGGCCTCTCTCTCCCAGCACCGGGGGCTCCGGGGCTGCGACCGCATAATGAAGGCTTGTTTGAGCTCACATTCAGACATCACAGAGAGCGCCTGGAAAAACAGCGCCCCACGGGCTACTTTTATTAACCCAGCTAGGAATCCTATCCCCAGCCCACAACCCCGAGCCAAGAGGCTCCTTCTTGCTTCTCTGGCGGCTGAAGCTAGCTGTCGTGTCACGCGTTGGACCCCGCGCCTTGCCTCTGGTGCTGTCAGAGGCTTTGCTCCTTGTGTGCTTTGGCCAAATCACACTCTAGTACGCACAGTAGTGCTTTTCAAACCTTCTGAGTCAAATACCTGTTTCTTAGTTTGTAAACCTCTCCATGCACACTCGCACGCATGACACAAACTATCAACTATTCTATATAACACAGCGTAAGAGTAAAGATTTCTAAAACTAGATTAATAATATTTATATGGGGTTAACGGGACAGAAAATCTTCCCAACGACCCTATTATTCACGACCGCCTGGATCCAGGGTTTGGTTGTCTGTATGTAAATATACCTGCTGTGGTGTTTGCCTGCGTGTTTGCCTGCCTGTCTGTCTGTCTGTCTGTCTGTCTGTCTCTCTGTGGGTCTGCCTCTCCCGTTCTTGTCTTCTGTGAATGAGGCCTGTCTGAGGTTGGATGTCTCTCTTTGAAATGCGTCACAACACACACAGGCTCTCCCTCTGATGGCCCAGGGAGGTTCTCTGGGGAGGATATTTGACTCAGGATTTTCCGATAATAGGATGTGAAATGTGCATGCAACGGATAGCGGTTTTGTGGTGAAAGTCTGGCTGTACGCGATCCTGCCTCTGTATGTAAATACACCGACAGCGCGTGTCAGCAGAGCAATGTGCTTGTGTTCCTGTCTTGGCAGCTG
The DNA here is from genome assembly GCA_025399935.1 of Amblyopsis rosae. Classification (NCBI taxonomy): domain Eukaryota; kingdom Metazoa; phylum Chordata; class Actinopteri; order Percopsiformes; family Amblyopsidae; genus Amblyopsis; species Amblyopsis rosae. The sequence goes on along the minus strand of JAODTR010000021.1, from coordinate 1,776,105 downwards.
GAGTTGAACGTCAGAGCCGGTGCCAACTTGTTTACACTGGGAGATTCAAGTAGTATGGTTTGTGCCACTGTGTCACCAGTCACTGAGAGAGAGAGAGAGAGAGAGAGAAAGAGAGAGAGAGAGAGAGAGAGAGAGAGAGAGAGGCAAAACACTGCAGGCTTTGATTCAATCTAGATCAATGGCAATTATTCAAAATCATAGCAATCTTAGTAAATCATAAAAAATAAAGCATAATCCCAGCTAGACACAGTAGGGAAATATTATAAAAGAATGCTGGTTATTTAAGGAGGAGTTTAGTATATTGGCATGTAGCCTATAGCCTATACATAACAGGAAGACAACTGTTGATAAATTAAAGGTTTGCTAAAGAATTCAGAAATGTAGCCTATTCCTAACTTTTCAGCCTCATAATTAGTAGAAACAGTCAGTAAATGTAAACATTCCTCCAATCAATTCTCACTCAAATAGGTTACCGAATAAGGCCTAAAATAAGGTATACTAGGCTACTCCCATTCACATTATGGCGTGTTTAGCAGCCGGTACGCCTATAAGCAAATCATTATTACATTAGAAGATTTTACTGAGGCTACATCTATTAGCGTAAAAAAAATAATTTCTTATGCCAACATATGGTTCTTCATTGCTAGGAGTGGAGCTAATTGTTAGCTTAATGTATTTATGTGTGATTTGACTTTTGAAGAGCTGTTGTGTCATCTGCGTCTGACTCTGTTTGGGTTGTCTTTGTGTTGCCAGGCCAACATTACTGTTAAGAGCAATTGTAAGGATAGTTAGACTAGCTGCCAAGAACGGGAACAGGTATAGCCCAACATGGTGTTCCCATGCAGTGCCCCCTGGGTAATGAAGTTTATTTATGAATCTCCACAGAACCTGATAGCGAGAGGGCTGAAAAGAGTATGCAAAGTAAAAAATAAAGAAATAAATGGATGGTGCACCAATTGTAGGTACCAGTGAGTTCCAGCCAGCATGATTATGCGGGGGCGGGGGGAGACAGCTACTGTGAGAGAAAGGAGTCAGTCAGCCACAGAAAAACCCTGTGTTTGTGTTTGGGAGCTGGGCACTCTTATCTCCCGCCTGTACTGACGCTGCACTCTTCCTGTTCCAAATCTTTACTGCTGATGTTTCTCTTCTCTTCTGCCACAGCCCCAGCCCGCCTACATGGCTCCCCAGTTCCTACAGCCTCATTATTTGTTGTTTTGTGTGTGTGTGTGTGTGTGTGTGTGTGTGTGTGTGTGGGAGGGGGGGAGGGGAGATTAGATATGTTTGCTGTAAAGACTTGAGAGAGTAAATAAGTGCTGGGATATATGCACACAAATGAGGAAAGAGCTTGACAGAGTACCGAGCAAGTTTAAAGTAAAATATATATGCTAAAACAATTTGCATAATTTACTATGTTTAGTGACATTACAGTCTATAGGAGAACAAATATGTCCCTGACACAGAAAGAGCTAGCTGCCAAATAGCTACACAGAAAATTAGACTATGTGCAATGTTTTGTTCATTAATGCATTTAAATGTTGTTCATTAATGCATATTGTCATTTATTTGTTTTATTTGTTTTATTTGCAGTCAGACATACTAAAGGTAGGATGGAGTTCGAAACGGTCAGGAACCAACTATTGATTTTATGCCTGCAACCCAGTGAGTTGTCTCTAGACTTATTGATTTTAGATAAACAACTAGAAAAACTGGAATCTGGAAAAAAAATTAACATTTAGATCTCAGCAGATGCTTGGATATTAGATGTTGCAATGTGACATGCATGTTGTTGTGTATAAGAACAACATCTTCAAGCAAGCATAGTCATATCTAGAATGAAATTGTTGATATTAACTTTAAAATGTTTCATATCTGAACAATACCCTTTTCAAACAAATCAGATTCCCATGCAGGCTCTAATACATTTTATATTATTAGATTAGTTGTATGTTGGCCTGGTCGCATTTGTTTTATTACGTGTATGTATCTACATAGATATAACTAAATTGGAAACAATTGAGTTCTACTGTATCTATCTAGTTGCATCATATTCTGTACAGTAGGATATACATGCTTCCTGGAACCTTTTCATGTTTGCTTTTTACTCTGGACATTTCCATTGATATTCTGTAATCTACTTTGGTTGCTAAAGTTGGTATCTCTTGTTTACAGACCATTATAGCATAGAATAAAAATGAGTGCTTATTCTGGACACCCTACCGGAAGCCCTACATTTAAACACTATAAGGTATCCAGGATGCAGGGTATTTGCGCATTTAGAGCCACCGGAGAACATTAACACACGGAAATGATAAATAACAACAGGCTACATTTGTATTGTGTACCTCTATAATTTTAAACAATATAATAAAATGTGGTTACTTTGTAATTTTGTTTGTTGTTTATGTTATTTGTGTAGGGCAAAATACTAATCTAGTGCACATTTTTATTGACTGTCAAAACCATTCGTATCCTAGTTAATAAACAACCATGGAACCAAACAAGGAATGGGTTTTTATTAAAACACTTTTTTTCAGAATAGTATTATGGCTTCCAACCTTGATTTGTTTTAACTCCGTCAGACACACTGAAAGGTATGATATTAAAACATTTTCAACCCAACAATAGGTAAAGGTTCTCAAGCATGTACTGATTGTGTTCAGTTATGGAAAGCTGTAATAAACTGCATTGTAATTATTTTTCTTTGGATTTCACAGTATTGAAAAAAACTAATTTGAGTATTATTAATTTATCCTACAAAATGTTTAATATTAGGAATAGCTACAAATAGCATTTACAATATGTATACAGTATAGGCATATGTAGAAATACATACGGTATCAAACAGTATTTGTCATTGGTCCATGTTTGTTCAGTGACATTTTTCAAACCTCTATTTTTGTTGTTGTAGTGTACCAGCTACTAACACATTAACCTTTTAATCAAACAGCATAAATGCTCTGCCGGAGTACATCTGCAACCTGAAAAAGCAACACCTCAGGAACAGGAACAATAGTGTCCCCTGTTCCAGTAGTGGAGAAGCAACAAAGCTCAACGAGTTCCTAGAAAAGGTTCCTCTGGTGGAAAAAGGGTCTTCAGAGATCTCTATTGCTAGGCACTACAAAAATGTCTGTGCTGTAAATACTTACAGTATAGTCTACAGTGTAAATACTCTCCAAGGTATACTTGTCTGGAGACACAACGATGTTCACTTTACTTTATTATCTTTACATTAGTCATTCATGTATCTACAAAATGTTCTGTGTAGTATAAAAATACACCCCGCTCATAATTGGCCTCCAAAACAAGTTCCCGGAGCATGGGAGGTGTTCCATCTCTCTTCTCCTTCTTTATGAAATCAAATACGGCCATCTAAAACACATAAACAGCATAAAGAGCCCCCTGACGGCCCCTTCCCTCGGTATTTGCTAGAGCTGTTCCTGTCTTCCCCCAGTCTGGCCTGCGTGGCGGCCCGTACAGCCATGGGTGATGGCGCCAAGCAACTCTGCAGCTCTGGCGTAATCAGGAACAGCTAGGGGCAGCCTCTATAACAGAGGGTTTCTTTCCCTTTCCTTTGTTTTCCACAGGTTTCCTTCCTCGTTTTCTTAGATATTCGCTCCCCACTGATGTAAGTCCAAACAGAGGGATATTTTGAAAGTAAACAGATGAATGAGGGGTGGTCCCAGAGTCAGGCGTACAGCGGAGACGTCTCCCTCCACCACCAACTCCACCCCCCTGGCCCACACTGACACAGTCTGCAAATATACAGCATGACGAATGGCAAGGGCACGCAGACAGTACTGCCGCCTATTCCCCGATGCCTGAGACGTTGGTCTCTACCTGCCATGTCTTGATTCATGATGGCAGTGGTGTGGTGGGGGGGGCACATTGTTTATAGAGACTGACACATCAGGCAACACGTGTGCTTTGTGTGAGCCCACCGTACAATGCTACAAAGATGGTGGCATAACAATGAAGCCCCAGACACATATAACGTTATTTGCACGTTGCCCATATCTTCGTTTAGCTGAAGGTTGATTGCTGGACATTACAGCCTGGTTGCCTAGGTATCCCTCTTGTATATTTCCCACGGATGAGAAATGTTTCCGTCATCTGTCAGTCAACGATATCCTTGGCTCCCATTGGTCGCCTCAAATTGCCGTTAGTTTATCTCGATGTCCGCCCACTTTGCATCGGTAACTGTTATTTCGTCTTGGCTACAAGTGGCCAGGTCGTTGCTATAGCCTCTTCCATTCCACTGGGGCTGGTCTCCTTCAGCCCAATGAGTGAAGAGTGTGTGTGATCCAAGGTACCAGGCCGGTGCCCCTCTCATGTGTCCTCCTGATCAATCACACTGTGCCCAGACTTAATCCAGGATCTGAAGGTCTCCCCAGAGGCCCGGCTCTGGTTACATCAGGTGCATGCTCTCATAGCATATGATGCGCACTGCAACATCGGTGTTGCTGGGTTGGTAACGACAATAAAAAAACTCACAAAAGAGATTTGCATGCAAGCTGGGTAGAATGGAATGCCTTGGAGGCGGATGGGGGTTTGAAGGCATAGGGTAAAGGGGCCCGCCAGAGGGGGAACCTGCCCTGTGTGACCTCGGAGGATACAGACCTTACACGAAGCTAAAATGGCCTCTCTCTCTCATTTGCCCCGAGTGACTGGTGCACCAGGATATCCTCCCTTGCCTCAAGCAGACCCGCAGGTTTCTCCAGAAGGGCCGCCCCATTGTGAATGGTCTACGGTCAGGCAGCCCGTGAGCGCCAGACTGGCAGGCACTGCGCGGCTTCCTCCAAGATAGGAGATGGAGTAAATCAGAGTTAGGGGTCATTACCCTTTAAGAATTCTAATGACCACTGTCTCTTGCAGAATGCCCTTCCCAACACACAGCTGTGTCTGAGACACTGCACATTATGAAGATGGTATTTTCTGCCATCATCCGTTTTTCATCGACTGGCTCTCCTTTCAGCAAACATGATCTCATCCCGGTATCATGGCTAACCTAATGCAGCCAGTATTAGGTATTAGCGTTGTGTAGCATTAGCATATAGAACAGAGCTCCATTAGTCATGCTCTGGACTTCTGCATGGGTACTGTGTTACCTTTTAAGAGGATCCATTTTTCACAGGCTGACCAGCACTGTAAATACCAGAGAGACAAACCAATTGATTTGAATCTGTTGACGGTGTCAGGGGAGCCTGTTGGAACACACATGGAGATGTATTTTCCAGAGCGCTAGTATTGACAAGCCAGTTGATCAGTAGCCATCGCTGCTACTAGAACATGTTTCACACCACATGATACATGCTCTGCGTGTGTGTGTGTGTGTATATACACAGTACAGTATATAGTAGACGTGTGAGTCTGTGAATGCATCTTTGTCTCTGCTTTGTGTGCAAACCCTTATGGTCTTGTGCAGTATGATTGACTGTTAGCCCAAGGGATGACTCTCATGCGCATTTGCGACCATAACTGCGGTTGTTGTAGAGCATCAATGCATCTATTTAGTTATTCATATTCCCTAATAGGTGTAATTTTACTTATCTGTAGTATACTGCTGAGCCACAGGATCTCTATAACTCAGTGTTAAAGCCTTTTATCGCTGGATTTTTGCTAAACCATTGACTGTTGCTTCCTTAAACTAACCTCAATATAAGATATTGTTGTTTTTTCAGCTCTTTATTTTAATAACATACTTCTAACATGTCTACAAAGCTGATCGACATCGTTGTACTGATGTTTACTTAGGGTTTGTAGTGGATATATACACAGCATCTGGTTCATCATGCACCACAAACAAGATATTATTTTATTTGCATAACAGCATGTGCTAATGAAGATATAGTTGAGGATAAGCAACACACACTATGTTCCTGGTTATGTCATATGGTAACGTGTACTATAAACTGTGTGACGTTGGGTAAAGCTCAACACCACGTTCCTCCTCCAGCTCAAGTGACTCCCGGGGATCGTTCCTTCACTTCCTTCCCCTCTTCCCTGCTGTCCGGGCCTGCCGAGAAGCGGGGCCATAGGACACTGGAGCTGTCTTGTTTTCACTGCATGATTCAATGCCTCCTCTGCACCGGAGTCGTCTCTACTATGGTGATTTGGTGGATGGGTGCCTGGAGTGGAAGCATAGCATCGGGGATAGCAATTATTCACTTTCCAATGTAGGAGCAAACAAGTGGCTCTCACAAGTGGCTCTTCAGGGAGGGGTTGGGATGGGGATAAGGACCCTGGTGCCCTTGGTACGCACATAAATCATCACTGGGGTAAGACAGGGTCACAGGGTTGACCTCCCCACCCATCACCTCCCGGCCACAACAGCGGGGGCTTTAAATCACAGCGTTTGCCCGTGCCGAGAGAGACGACACAAGGCGCGTAATGGAAACAGCGACTCTGACAACCTCCGCTGTTCAGGCCGAGTCTGCTTGAGATCTCGGATCAGAGCGTCGAAATATTTACCCGTGCCGCTGGTAATGGCTCGCAAGTGTATACACACGGGACGCCATGCCTAAACACCCGTGGAATTAGCCATGTAAGCAGCCCGTCACCCACACTGAGTCATAGGTATCTGTGTCTCCATCCAGCTGTTGGGCCTGGGAGGGCCGCAGCCTGCCTCTCCTCCGACCACACCAGCAGGCCTGTACTAACTGTCAGCCATTATCAGTGAGTGGCTTCCACTCTGCCCAGGCGGCTGTGTGTCTGGTCTGCTCCCGGTGCGGTAAGGGTGGGATGGGAGAGCTGTGCTGCAGGCTTGTGTGAGGGTGGGGGGGTTTAGGGGTTATCCAGCATCTTCCACCCCTACCGAATGTTTCAGTGCCATTAGCAGCAGTGGCGCTGATGACATCCTCTTCCTGAGCGTGCTCAGTCGAGCCTCTGAGGTCTGGCCGGAGAGAGGGGGAGGCCGTTGGCCCTGGTTCTGGGTCCGGGAGCACTTGTCTATTTTAGGAGGTCATTTGGAGCCGGACGCGACGTCTCCCCATCGCGGCCCGTCTCCTGATACCGCTATCAACTGCCGGCTTTTAACAGGGAGCCATGGCAATTTACTAGAGTGACGCCAAGCAAGCTCGCTATCAGAGCCCCAACACCAGATTAGCCTGTTGGTCTTCTAATGAGCATCCTTGAGCAGTGAAGTGGGGGAAACTCTCCAAGCATAACAATAACAATATTACACACGGCTCCGTTAGCAGAGGAAACACTTTACAAAATGCACAGGCTTCTCAGAAAATACCATTCCTATGAATTCAGTAATGTGTAACAGGGTTCCCAAGGAAGGCATTTGAAGCACACCGCTTTAATACCAGTGTTAACTTGTTAAGACGACCATTTTGATTGGCTACTGTACCATGTGATTTACCACGCAAATAAAGAATAACACAATACTGTATATGTTTTACATAATATTAACACAACTATGTCCACTGAAGTGTGGGCGACCATAGGAGGTGTAGAGAATGGTGTGAGCGTAGGGGCTTTGGGCGGAGAGGAGTAGAGAGACACTGCAGTGGGAGGGGCCAGGTGCTCTAACAGTTTCAAACCAACGTATTTGTGAGGCACCTTTTGTCTGCATTTTTATTTTATTTAACTATTACTTAGTCATGCAAATCCCGTTGAGATGAAACTTTCTTTATCAGGAGAGACCTGGCCAAGAAGTTTCTTAAAACAACATACATAAAACATAAAATGAACTGCAAGGGTGACTCCAGACACAAACGACGGCGTGTCCCTTTAACAAGGGCCTGGTTGTTTTCGTGTTGAGTTGTGCAGCAGATGTAATCTCCGGGTCATTGTGTAGGTGAAGTCCACAGTATGCCAATCAGATCAGGAGCGAATGACTCAGTCGCTCTGCCAGCTCCCCTACCACTTGAGCGTGGCGACCGGGCTTCGAGCTGGATGGTGCGGCCAGACCGGCCCTGATCGTCTGTAAATTAAGTCAAAAATCATAAAAAAGTGTTTGTGTAGGGGTGATGTCATACTTGGCATCGTGATTCACTGTGGGTTTATAGCAAGGTTAGATTTACTAGCATTTGGGAAACATTTAAAAGTACAGTGGTTCACTCTCGGTGACTATATTCTCTGTAGCTGCTCCCCAGTTAGCCTGTACCTCCGTTCCAATTTACTGTGAATGGAGACCAGTATGACAACACACACGTGAAAACTTTAGCAGAATTTACGCAGGAACTGGTAATGACCACAGAAAAAGATTGCTTGTTCTCAAAACAACATATACCCTGTCCGTGACAGTTTCATAATCCAAAAGGAATTTATTTACTTTGGTTGAACTTCAGTTCATAAGTATAATGAGTTAACTTGTGAGTAATCTGTTTGGATGGAGAGAATATGGATTTTACGAGAGATTTGCAAGTGAACATGAGGCCAAAAGGGTGGATGATATCTTCCTTAGGTGTAAGAAATCGTCCTTGTGCCAATTGGTTTTGGCTGGCAAGTTCCTTCGCAAGAACACTGTTTAGATATTTTACACTATGAGCCACAGGCAAATTGAGGCAATCCAAAACATAATTTTATGAATGCATTAGTCACATTTAGATATTTCAAATAAATGTTGCACACATAAGCCACGTATAATGTTAGGGTATTTATAATTGCTTCTACAGTTGTCAAGGCGTATTAAACATACATAACATTTGATTCGTCCTGATTAAAATCCTAGGGGAAATTCCCCATTGCATAGTTATGAGCCCGGGGCCCAATGGTGACCACATAATGAAGCATATGGCACCACTTGGATATCATAACCAATGATTATTGTGTTTCTTTATTGTCATGAAAGCACTCCAACCAATAGAGTTATGCCAAACAATAATAACAAGGGGTTGGGTGGAGGAAGGGTGTGGTTGCCACAATTGGTCTTGTTACCTTAGGCCTGTAGACACGCCTCTAATTTAAAATGTCATAAAAAGAAACGTCTTGATGATTACCCTGGACCATGAATGACAAAAGCCTTTGTTGCAAATGGAGTATCTGGCTTGTGTTGCATAGCACTGGTTGGATCATGTGTATCTGCAACATGTGTCACATTGCCTTCACCCCTGTTGGTATAGTCGCTGTGTTGAATCGCTCAGTGTTTACCTAAAATACAACTTTAGTCTATTTTGCCCCACCATCTCTGGTCACTGTAAATCGCCAGCTATTGAAAATGAATGGCTGCCAGTCATTTTGTCTCATTTTCCTCATCCTTGTGAACGACGAGTTAGGCTGGAGAAAACACTAGTGGAGAGACCAAAGCAAGTCTATTACCTGAATGTACATGTGCATGTGTCTCACTGAACACATTGATAGAAAGCTGATATATTATTCTTCCACTTGCTGCTTATTTCTTCTTAGTGTTTTCAATGAACCAGGGCTTTGAACAAGTGAACATCAATTTAATCAAACATCGCTGCTGTTGCTTGATTACATTATTAATATGTGCTTAATGCATACATTATGAACATTAACACTATCGTACATATTACATGTTTAATGGGCTATCGGATATGGTTGTGAGTTTTGTGTTGAACATGTTATGGACATCTCACAGGCTCATGTGGCTTTTATGTCACTCGGCTGCCAGACTTCAATCTAAGCCTGTGTTTGTAGTCTTTGAGGTGTGGATTAGTGTGATTGTTGAGTCAGACCCAGGCCAGCGCCCAGGAGGTCATCTCTGAGAGGCCCACGTAAGCAGGCTCCACTGCTGCTGAATGGGCCCGTAATGGCCTGGATCAGGAGGAATGTGATCATGGAGCCTTGCTACTGACAGCCGGCCCCTGGGGACATGAATTACTCCCACTGTTAGAAAAGAAAATGGCAGAAACAGTGCCTTAGGGCGCTGTCTTCCCGGACTCCCTGTCTCCAATATGACTAAACGAATCAGATTGCCTCCAATTAAAGATTTAACTATGCTTCTTTCCCCTTGGCTGCTTCATTTTCTCTGCCTCCAGTCTCATGGTACAAAACCAAAGTTCACTGCAGTATACAGTAGAGGCAAAAATCAAACAATAGAAGAGAGCTTGTTACAATGCACAATGGTATTTTATGCAGTTTTTTGTGCAAGTAAATGGCTGTATACTGTATGTTGAGATACCACTGTACTGTAAGATATGCAGTTTCAATTGAATATGTGTTGAAGGAATCCAGACATTTGTACAATGAATAGTCACTGGAGCTCGCATGGAGGTTGTGTTAAAGGTCTATCATAATTTAAAAAAATTCCAGTTGTGTGGTCAGTTGTCTGAATGTGTCTAAAAGAGCTGGACTTATTTTAAAATCGGTCTAACATGTAATTTAGCCAAATATGCTCTTTTATTCCTTTGTAATTTTGCAAAACAAATGATGGAGTAAAGCAAGTCAGTCAGATTCAGCCCCTGGTTTGACATAATTTCTGGATTTTAACCAATTATCTTTGACCTATCCTTCTACTGCAACACATAAAGGCAATGACGTTAGAGCAAAAAAGTGACTAAATGCAACAAAAAGTGAATCTTATAGAAAGAAACGTCTTTGCTTGAAATGAAATAAAAAGAAAATGTAATATGTTGATTTTATTTTTGATAAACCTATTTTCTATGATTTCTGAAAGCCCCCCTCTGTTCTACATCACAGTACATCTCCCAGTATCCTTGAATCTGTTATGGGTTTGAGTGTTGTGAGTGCAGAGCGAACAAAACACGGAAACACGTAATCACACAAAATGAGCTTTGGATGATTCTGGAAAAAAAATAGGATACATACAGCAATGCTATTTAATAATTAAAGGGTAGTTACACATAATTATTTATTGATCATAGTTACTGACTCTTTACAGGTTCTGCACATTCCACAACTAAATGTACACATGCCCCTGGGCTAGCATAGGCCCGCAGCTCTTGTCATCTCTGTCTCTCAGCCATGTTTAATTTGATTTGCTCTCATCTTTCTCTGAAGTGTCAGTTGTGAGCTGGGCTGGCGTGACCACTACATTATTAGCAGGGGTCTCCAGGGGTGCAGGGGCCTATAGGTCTTCAGAGGAAGAGTTGCAGGCCAAGGGACAGCCCTGTGCGAACAGCTGTGCCCTGTTTTAGACCCTCCGACTCAATTACGGCCATCTCTTTGAAGAAGTCTTCCCTTACACACACTCAACACATGCAGCACGCATTAGGCCAACAGCAATCTCAATGTGACTGCAGATCACTCATGGACCCTCATATCTCAATTAAAAGGACAGGGTGGTATTTTGGTGTTATATATGGTATATATGCTGTATATATGCTGTATAGTATGCAGCCAGTAGCCAGAGTATCCAGTAAAGAGAACACCCCTGTCATTGTTGAAGCAGGCTAGACACACAACTATTTCAACAGCAGTTTTTTCTGTTAGAGGTGGGGTCAGAAAGCTTGTTGATAGTTGATCAAAGCAGAAACACATCTCCCTTCAATGCCATAGAGTGCTCCCAAAGAAGCTCCACCCCCCCACATTGCCAAGGCTAGGATTTTGTTGTGTGGTGCAGTCTGCACCACTTTGTTTGTGTTGCCATTTACGGAGCCAGGGCTATAGATACACAGGACTGTATTTCCAGTGGGCACACACAAGAGGCAGCTAGCGGACGGTGAATTTGACAAAAATATATTACCATGCAATTGCTAACTTCACCTTTAATAGTTTTTTTTTATGGATATATTAGGGAGTATGCGCAGTACTGATTTTAGGATTGTGCTGTACACACATGCGGCTACCCATACCACTATAGTGAAGACGTTATTGACTTTATGATATCTATCTATATAATCTATAAAGGTCACTGTTTTGTTATAGTTTCATTTGAATATGGAGAATAATAAGTATTCATTATTTAACTGATGTTCTTTACAATGTGTGCAACAGCAAATTAGCTTTCATTTTCTAGTAACCAACATTGCAAATCAGCAATTTTGAATGTAAATATTATTACTTATTGAATAGAAAAATAAGCACATTTTATACAAGTATTTGGTAAAAGACAGAGGAAATGATTTACACCATAATCAGTTTAATTATGTTTGGCACCTTAAAGTGATTGATGTTTCATCTAAATTGGCTAGTCTTTTAATTCACTCATGGTGTGTCTAGAGCCATATGGGCAGTCTTGGTTGGTGGACCACATGACCATTGCTAGATTAACCCAGGCTATTGAAGCTGAGCAAAAACAGCGTTGCTTCCGAAGAATCTATTTAATCAGCAGGGTTAGCAGGGGCACATAGCTACATTGATTTATTGAATAATATCCTTTGACTTAATTGAAAAGTGCACGACAATGATTTAAATGAGGCGGTACTCTGTAATAACAGTTTTCTTTGCCTGGTCTCACATGTGATTGAGTTACAAAGGGGAATGTATTTGCAACAGGTGCCACTAGCACAGTGCAAGCATGAGGCCTCCATGTCTACCCTTGGTAACCTCCCTGTGCCCCGAGCCCTAATACTGCCAGGGAAATCTGAGTCCAGTACAGACATTGGCACACTGTGAGGCCCCACTAGTACAGTGCAAGCCCCAGAGCCTAGGTGTTTTACTGTAGTCAGGCCAGTGTTTCTATGTGAGTGCATTGTGCTATGTATTTGTGAATATACAGTAGTGTATGTGTGTGTGTGCGTGTGTGCGTGTGTGTGCGCGCACGTGCATGTTTGTGAGTGTATGCCTTAATGTGTGTGCACATACAATAATATATAGTATAGTATGATAGATATATTGTACAGATACTGTATAGACATACACCTTATAATGCTTATGCAAGGCATCATTTTAATTAGCATAAAACATTTAAGGTTTTATTATATTTACTAAAACAATGTGAACTAGTTATATGAGAAATTATGACCACATAATTCATGTATACGAAGAATATGTATATATGTAGCATCTGGGGGTAAGGAATTTGAATCACTATTAATTATGAATTCATAAGTGGGCCGTCATGTCCTCATTTGGGCCAATCACTGTTTAGTGGGCAAGTCATGGAGGTTCTTCAGCCAATCACAATACGGTTATCCATGAAGTTTGCTTCTTAGAATAATTTTGTACATTGGGGTGTGGCTTCACCCTGCTGAATTCAGATGGAGCAAATTTTAACCCGTAAATAGCCAGATTCATTAAAAGAACTGTACTTAAACAGTGAACAATATACAGTGTACAAAACTGCATAAATATTACGGTGTCATGAAATTAGTCTATATCAATATATTATAATAGCTACTTGTGTGTTTCACAGTAGTTCAGTATTTTTAATAGTAACAAGTTGAAGTGAAAAATTAAATAGGAGCTCCCTGTCATTACCTGACAATCCTGACACCCAGACAAGAGACGGGAGATTAGGCGCAGACAGACTTATGAAGACACTGCCAAGCAGGAATTCACCTGTTGCCACTTCAACATGGAGGAAGTCACCAGTGCAATTCAGAATGAAGAACTGTCATCAGCATCACTTTGCTGTTTACTCTGTAAACTAGTATGCAATAGTACATAATAGCATATCACCTTTATTGTACTAAAATGTGTAAATAGTTATATGTGTGATTATGTGAATAAACTTGTGGCTTTTTCAATTTGTGCATCTGATCCAAACTGCTAACATCATAACAGGAAAGTACACATTGTAACCCACAATGGATGCTATGAGGTAATTTTGTGTACTTGACACAAACGTCCACATGCAGATAAGGCACCTACAGAATTATCTTATTGTATCAAACTGTTCTCTGCAGTCACGTAGTCTCTTATATGCTAATCATAGGCAGCATGTCATGGACTACTGCTGGGAATATGAATAAATAGTCATATTTTTTACATGAAAATGTTTATTTGTTTCTTGATTTCTATATTTTAAAGACTATACGTGCATCATTGATTAAAATGTATTCCTAAGTTAAGTTATACCGAGAAGTGGATGTTACGCCTTTAAGAGTTAAGAAACTTGAAACCTTGTTTGCGCAACAATCAGTGCAGCTCAGAGCCGCCAAAGTGTCTAGACTAGCACATGATGGTAGTCAGCCAATGGCTCCAGCGCTCTCCTCGGGGGCCCCGTGTGTGCGTGTTTGTGTGTGCGTGTGTGTGTGTGCCTGTGTGTGTGTAAAAAGGAAAAAATAAAAAAGAGAGAGAAACAGGGAAAGAAAGAGATCTAGCTTGCAGTTTGCCTTGAACTGAGTAGAGAAGCAGGAGCGTTATTCAGCCCAGGGATTGATCCTTTTTCTACGTTCAGCTCGCATGGATATTTTTGGATTGTAAATTAAGTGCACTGAGATCTTTATAAGACGAAAAGGATCACGCTTTTGAGTATTTTTCTTTGGATTAAATAACCTCGAGGTGCCTCAGTGAAGCTTTCCGTGCCGGTTAAGAAGTAGATTTGCGGTTGTTTAAAGTCAGTATAGCCTTTACGCACCGCAAGGACTTGACTTGTAGCTTACGTCGCCTAGTTGAAAGCTGGTTTAATTACGTTTCTCGTTTCATTATGTTATGTTACCATGCACGATATGTTTGTTATCCGTTCCTAGCCATTATATAAAGAATTCGTTTCGGAACGATCCCGGATAACATACTTGACACCTATACTACATTCTAAGATAAATGAATGCATTTTGATTATCACGTCGCGGTGCATTTAGATGCAACAGTATCTTCAATCTAATGTTGCGAATTTGCAGCAAATGCTCTTCAGTTGGCTGTGCACGGATTGCACGGCATATACCAGACATTGATGTTGTACGACGACCACAAAAGTATCTGTAATACTCGGATATCTCTACAAGAATTAAAAAAAATCCTTATAGATTTTCAAATTGTCGTATGTTCAGGACGAAACGCTCAGGTCTTGTGCGGCGACTCTGGAGAAGCCGTTTGATTCCAGATAAAGAAGGAGAAGATGGAAATGGTCAAACTAGTGAGGGGTGTAGGGACGATCTTTTCGACAACAACCCAGAGAAAATTCCCAAAACGGAGCTCAGACCGATGACCCCTAGCGGGTCGCCTGTAGGGTACACAGGGGGCGTATGCACCCGGAATCCAGTGGAGAGTAGTTTCGGAGTGCCTTCGGACCAAGATGGGGTTGCGGGTTGCGAGCTGGAGCAGCGAAGCCCCCGTTCCATACAGGACAGCGAATGCAGGACAGTGACCTGCTGTTTATTTAAAGACAGGGACCATTCAGAACTTAGAGGTCCAGATACGGCGACGGCTAGGGAACCAGGGTCGTGTCACTTTGTACTCAGAAGCCTTGGGCCGCTGGATACAGAGTCACTTGAGCAGCAGGAGGCAATGCCGCGCACAGTGTTAGAACAAGAACTAAAGTCGGCCACATATGCCCTTTTAAAAAGGCTAAAGGAAAAAACTCTGGATAGCTTATTAGAGGCAGTGGAGTCCAGAGGAGGGGTGCCAAGCGACTGCGTAATGGTATCCCGGACAGAACTGAGGTTGGCCGGCCATTTGGCATCCCCACAGCTGCTCGTGTGTAAACTCTACCGTTGGTCCGACCTCCAGCACTCGGCCCAGCTCAAACCGCTCTGTGAGTGTAAGAGCTTCGGTGCCCTGGACAGTCCGTCAGTATGCTGCAATCCTTATCACTACAGTCGGCTCTGTGGGCCAGGTAAGACAAATGTCATATAGGCCCACCTAAATGTGTACAAACTCTGCCAAACTGACAAAATGATCCTGTTAAAACAATAAAACAGTAGGCCTATTTTTGGATCTTTATTCATCTCAACTCCACATCCACGTGTATCCATAAACCTATCTCCACCGTTAAAAACACACGTTATTGGATCGTTTATTTTACGTTTTTTATTTTTTATTATAGCCTACTTTGGTTGGTGTAATACTCTCAAAAGCATGTCTATATGTCAAAACAAGACCTATACTATAGGCATGTTGTCAATATATTTGTCAGATCCGATAAAATAATACTGGTCATTCTAATTTGGGAGGAAAGCAGACACAAACAAACAAATATTAATTCTTCATCCAGAGTTCCAGACCTGAATAATTACCTATTGATGTTTCCTGAACTATTTTAAGAATGTTAGAGACCTTATGTGGGATAATCAGTCAGTGCATCCCATGCACCTGGGCCATATTAGTCACTTGGGCTTTTGATGAATGGCTGTCAAATCTGAACATACAGTTTCTATGGTCTGAACACTGCTTCAGTGAAATAGTCTACACTTATAAGAATGGCACAATGGCAGTGGTCACTTTTAATGTGGACTTGAATATGCAGTGAAATAGCATGGACTATATAAAATAAAAACATGCAGTCCATAATAGCAAGAAAAGTCTTGTGACCATTTATTTATTTGTATGGCGTTTTATGAAGAATAATCAGATTTACTGGCAAATGTTCCTTCAGATAGCTGTGTGGCAGAGTGATAGAAATTAGAGAATTAGACTACTATACGCCTACAGTATATTGAGTCTATATTTTGGAACAGATATGCGATTTGGCAAACCTTAACCATCTGGTGACCCGATGACAACGTGTGGTATCGTGTTTAAAGATGCAAGCATCAGTATTTCTGTCTTCTCATTGGCACAGGAGGTGGATTTTCCATAACATGCACATTCACTAAAGCCAGCTGGCTGTAGTGGGCAACAATATCAAAATTCATGTCCTGCATATGTGGCTAACTGATTATACTTTGGCCTTCTTGTTCCATCCAGGGATAATGGTACTATTTACTTTTGCAAATATACCAAGAAATTTGAAGATCCAATCAATTTTTTTAGGGGAAAGGATGAAAATATGTATTAAGCCGCTGAGGTGGGTAGGAAACGGCTCCCTTGCTAAACTAGCTAGATGGATTTAAAGAGTGGGAGAGGGGCGCACACCCCTTATAACACTTATGCCCGTAGTAGACATAGCTCACATTCGCTCACCCGTGTCCCGATATAACTGGAATTTCTTTCATACTATAAAGACTTTTAGGCCTGCCTTCAAATCAAGACGTGTAGGCTACGCTCATATCATCATTACTTGTGAATAATTGTGAATTCTTATATAAGAATGATGATGATGATGTAGCCTAACATGTATGGTCTATAATGTCCTCATTCTGAAAACACAAACAAAGGGTGTGGTGGGGGAACATATACAATTTACTATTCCAAATACTATTTGGTCATTTAGCAGTCGCTGTTGAGTACAATTATTCAGTTGTACAGTAAGTACAAGTATTACAGCATACATACATCAAGGATGCTTTTAAATGCATTTAAATTATTTAGTTAAATCTATACTCATAAATCATTAAAGTTTAAAAATAAACTGTCAATTTAGGTTTCATTTTAACAATTGTTTTCAAAAGTTTTCAAAGTCTGGTGTAGGCAGGAGGACTTTTAAGTTAAATAACGTTTTTCTTTCTATTTGGCCACGATAGCCTATTAGGCTTTTCGAATGAGATCAGTTTCAAGTTGCATTTTAAAAGCCCTTTGTCCTGAGGAGGTCCCCTCATGCTATTTAGGTGAAGGAGTGTTGATAATATACAGTTTGCATACTCCTGGCGCCAGGCTGACTATAGCTGTGTATCTGAGTGACTGAGTTGAGATCCTGGCAATTACTGCCGCCACTCTTAAAGGCCCCGCTGCTATTATGATTTTCTTCTCCCCCCCTCTCTCTGTAGGCGAGGTCACAGTGAGCTTGCAAAGTTTTCGTTCCTTTGCACTTTCTGTCTTTTGCTCGGTTTCTCTTCATGTCCCCTCGATTTAAGTTCTAAGAAATGGGTTAGTGATTTATCAGTTGTTTAGTTGGTAGTTGTGTATTTTGTTTAGTGTAGTTGTAAAATGCTGACCATGTTTATCTTGTGAATGTACGTTTGGGTACTAATGGTACTAATACTGTATGTAATGATGCAAATTATAAACAAATCTGTGTGGTTTAGGTTACTTTTTGTTTTAGTTAACACATACATTCATCACTTTCTAAAGATTATGCTGTGTTTGTCTGTATTCACAATTAAACTGCATTTGACCTATACTCTAATATACTGTACTGTATAGTGTGTGTATTGTATATCATATTGTCAGTTTTCATAATATATTTATATCAATATTAACAGCTATTGTTTGCTATATGTTCACATTCCATTAGGTTTGATGTTGATGACAGACAACATCTGTGAGCAGCAGAACATGTTTTATTTTTTCTTAAGGATTTAGAAAACCTACCCTGCTCTTATCTTTAGATTTATTTTCTCTTATGCTTAGATTTCTCTAGATATCTTTAGATAAAACATACCTGTTGTGCTTTATATGCAGTATTACAGTACGAGTTTTATGTTTTAATTTAAAATGTGGATTTGCTCTTTTTTCAGGTTACTGACCGGTCTGTTTTATGTTACAGAGTCGCCCCCTCCCCCATATTCAAGGCTTTTCCCTAATGAAGAACACAAGCCACTGGGTAAGTGGCAAGAGATCCACTGTAACACACCTGACATGTTTATCTTAAGGTTAAACATTTCCAATACTAGAAAAACAGAGTGGGTTATATATTTATATTTTATTTTACACAGTGCTTCTCAAACTATTTGACTCATGGTCCACAAAAAGCTCACACCGGTTGTGGCCTGCAAGCTATAACACACTTTCCTGCAGCAGGGATATATTTACAGGCAAAATACAACTGATTTAGCAGACGCTGCAACAAATTAAACATGTAACATGACCTTTGCAACAAAGGCCTGTCAAACCAAGCAAAGAGTATGGTGATTCAAGTGAGGCTCAGAGGGAATATGAAGGGAAAGAAGCAGAAATGTTACAATGGCTCACTGTAGAAATACTCTCACCTGTCTGGTGGTTGATGAGAGTTTGTAAGCTTATGGCTCTTTTCCACTGCCTGGTACAGGCCTCTCTGGCATTCCATAGGGCAAAGGTTGTGGATCTGGTACCTGGTACCTATTTTTGGTATTCCCTCTGTTTAGGTTCCAAGGTAGCAGCTGAGGCAGTACCAAAAGATGTGTGAAAGTGAAAACACTGCACACTCATGGGTCAGATTAGTTACTATATCGGCCACAATTGATTCATGAAACTTTATTAAATGGCAACCCACAAAACCACATCATGGTCAATTGAGGTGCAGACAATCCTCTGTTCTGTTGCTGACAAGGGATCCAGTGAGATCTGGATGGGGCAGTTCACACAGCGAGAAGGTCTACAGAGACATCTCTGAACTGTTGGTTGCGTTGATTCAAGCCAGCACTATGCATTCAAAGAGTCATTACTGTTGGGAGATGAGACGCTGAAGTTCTCTCTTGTTACCTGTAGATCTGTCAGACTCTACACTGTCGTACACTGAAACAGAGGCATCCAGCTCACCAAACATTATGCCGGGGGAGTTCTCAGGTAAGTGCACAGAACACTACCTCTTACAAAATCTCTGAAAGGAGGACATAACAGCAAAAAGAATGCATTATACATATTCTATCAATTCATAATTGCAAAAGACTCTAGCTAAAAAAACTAGCTCTAGCCTGTAAACACGCTGTGATTTTGTTACCCATTAACCTTTTTGCTTTACGTGCGTGTGTGTGTGTGTGTGTGTGTGTGTGAGTGTAAAATCTGTGATATTTTACTTCTACATACATACTGTATGCACATCCCATTATGGTAGAAACATGAAATGCTATACCTGAGAAAACATCCTGAAATATCTTCTGTCTACCTGCGAAATCTACTGTTAGGTGACATAAGTGTATAAGTGTTAGGACACTATCAGGTATTATTTATGCTTAACATTCTTTATATGTGAGAAAATGCTTGAGAAATAGTGCTCATTTACATTTATAGCAATATAATCTGTAAATATTGTGTGGCTTGTGCTCCATTTAGGGAGGTATTTCTATGTTTCCATATGATGTTGAAAACATGACCTCATTCTCATTCATAATCTTAGAGCAGTACTCCTCCCTGGATTAGGGGTGAGTGTAAAATAGATGAAGAGAGAGTGTTATGAAACAACATCTGTTGCTCTACTCAGAACTGCTTTGTGCAAGACACAATGGCTTGAGCCTATAGTGTGGTCTGTTTAAACACAATATGCTATAATGCCTTGATGTCTCTTATCTGGATATAGTTCTACATATATCGTGTGTATTTCTGTGTGTGAGTCACAATGCATGCAAGCCAGAATAATTGTACATACAGTATATGTCCCTTTCTTATCAGAGTTCCCTTTGGCTCACCCAGAAGGCATAGATCACACACATTCACAATCAGGGGTAATAAATGACAGATCTAGTAGGCATGTTTATGATCACACCGCCCTGTTTGCCTTTGAATTGGTTAAAGGGAAAGAACACCTCTCCCTTCCACAAAAAGTCACATCTTATCTATGCACTGCACTTTTCTTAAGGCTGTTGAGGGTGTTGGGGTGAACGCACAAACTTGGCAAGGTTGGCGATTTCATTTTGTGATGTTGTGCTTTATTCCTGCGTAATTGCGGGCCATTAGGAGCGGCGCAGGCTGCTGAGATAAAGGTCTCATTGTGAGCGGTGCTGGGGCTCGGTGGTGCATTGGACACAGAGCTGGCCTCCCCGCCTCTGTTTTTCTTTCAGAAATATTTGAGTGGGATCAAACTGTAATAAGATCCAAGCACACGCAGCACACATGCGTGTGCACGACCACATGCATACGCATGGGCACGCATACACACACACACACGCGGTTCTATCTAGCTTGGCGTTTGGAGGGCTTTAAGGAGGGGTGGGCTTGTTGGGTGTGGGGGTGGAAGGGGGGGGCTCCTGTGAATGGAGCCACACCAAACGAAGCAAGTAGGAACAGCCCTGTCCTCTGATTCCAAATGAAACACTCCCCTCTCATGGCATAGAGTCAACATGCCTTCCCCACCACAGCTCCCCGACAAACTGAGACCAGGAGCTGCTTGCGCAGTATCAGTTTCACGTGCACGGGGAGTCAGAGCCTCAGTTTGGTTGGAAGGCGGGGGGGGGGTTGCTAGAACAGCATTTCCTGTACTGGGGTCTGCTATGGCTCAGGGCCCCCGACACTGAACCGTTGACATGGCTACCTGGCAGCAAAGTATTCAGTCAGCAAAGCACAACCCCCTTCTTTCCTCTACACCCCCCCACCCCCCCCCCCCCCCCCCCCCCCCCAAGTACATGCTGTCACCACCTCAGCCTGCCCCGGCGACACTCCCTGAGTCAACAAACGAGGGGCTTGTCGGAGCGCGCACCACAATTCCTCGGAGACTGCGGTGAGGAGGGAGGATCTAGAAGTGAGCGCGGGCTTCGGTTTCGTCCAGAGCGCGTTGCCCAGCCGGGATAGCAGGCGTTGGATGACACATGCCTCCTGAAGACGGGACGCGTTCACGTATCGTGAGCTCACTCCCTGTGGGCCTCGGTTATCCTCGGTTATCATGCATTTGGACAGCTAGCTTGCGTTGCTAAGTTTGGTTAACATTATACACTTTGCCACCATGGCAGTAGCGCTCATTGTGAGACCCTTTCCACAGCCTGTTCTGTCAAACAGTAGGTTATAGCAGCACTATAATACAGTTAGACACATTATCCTATTTGGGGTTTGTTGCTGACCAAAAGGTGACATGGTTTATGTGCATCTGTACTGTTGCTGTGATGGGGACTGTGGCTGGCTCTAACTATAGCTGTGAGGTCTCAACTCCACCCTAATGTAGGACCAAGTAAACCTCTTAAAAGTAAGTCTAGGGCCGCTAGGTGGGTGGGTTTGTGGGGGCAGGGGCCCAAAATATGCAACTGAGGCTGCATAAATACACACTGTTAACATTCCTCTGTGTGAAACAATGGCAGAAAATCACATTGGAACTAGTTGATACTCTTATTTCCCCCATTCAATTACCTTTTTTAGACCTTCTTTATAACGTCATTTGTTATCATGGAAAATGTCATGGATAAATATCATGGAAAACTTAATCCTATGCTGGTAAATGTATACTACCATTCTTGATTTGCACCAGAGATTTGCATTTTAGAGTGCTATTGCCAGTTGTTAATACGTGGACTTTCTAAAACCTAAAAGTGTTCTTAATTAAAAACCTGTGTTCCCAGTCCAGCCGCGTCCTCATCGACTGACATGTGTACTTAGTAGCCCTGCTCCGAGTTATGAAGTTCGTGTTACGTACACATAGACCGGAACACTCCCAGCAATGTCAACATTGAAACGCACTGTTCACAATGTGGAAAAGAGACAACTGCCAAAAAGGAAAAACTTTTATGTCTGACTTTTTTGTTGTTTTCAACACCACTATGCTGTAGTGCTACGTGTGTACAGTACGTGTGTATGTGTGTGCGCGCATGTGCATGAGGGAACGTGCCTGCTCACCAGTCGGCCGGCACACCTGTTTCCTTGCGTCGTGTGCACATCAGGAGTACAGCCCTTTGAAGTGGGTCTCATTGCTTCCTGTATGACTGGCGGAGGGAAGGTTCTCCCCCCTACAAGCTGACTTTATTATGTCAATCACCTTGTGGGCTGCTTTAGGGACTCTTTACGATGGTCACTTTGCTTGTAATGCTTCTGCTGTGGACCAGGCTGGATGGCTTGTTGTTTACCTTGCTGTATGCAAGTCTTGGGTCACTGTAGTGTAATCAGAGACGTTATACAGTACAGAGGTATATATTATATATATATATATGAACTCTATGGGAGAATTGGGTAATGCCCAAGATGGAGGTTGGAGGCATACAGTGTACAGTATATCCCGCCCGTCGTCTGTTATACATGTCACGATACCGTTGAGTGGGGGGCGGAGACATAAGTGCAGGACACAGAAGCAGGAGATGACAGGTATAAGTAGAACAGGGTTTATTTATTGAAATAGGAGAGTCACAAA
>JAODTR010000021.1:1739317-1751868 GCA_025399935.1 Amblyopsis rosae | reverse complement strand
AGGCTGCCACACGTGCGGTGTATTTAGGAGGCTGACGTGGCGGCAGCGGCGCTGTCCGGTGCTGAACCAGCGGCTCGCCGTTGTCTGCTGCTGGAGCGGCCGCGAACTGTGACAATACAATGGCTGAACCAATGATTCATTAAGCCAATCGTGTGGTTGCACTGACATATTTGTATATGGGCCTGGTCTTGTTGGCCCAAAATAACTGCATGGTGTTACCTAGATATCTGCCGAGTGGCCAGACAGATAAATAATGCATAACAAAGATAGGTGACTTTGCCCCAATATAATCTTTAAAAACCCTTCTTTCCCGACAGTTTTTACTTTACGCAAACACAACATTGCATTAATAAGTAACGGTATGGCTGCTGTAAAGCAGGTGAATAGCTCTTTAGTGGCAGGGTTGGAATGTGTGCATACCACCGCCATATTTGACATTACAGACTTCTCCCACAGAGTGCTGTTCAGGATTCTCTAAGTGGTGCTATGATGTCACTGGCTGAACCCATAAGCCCTATAGGAAAGACCTGGGGGCATCCTGTATGTCAGCCCTGGGTTTGACCACTGGATGCAGGGAGCGTAGGAAGCCAGGGAGGATTCCAGGTTGTAAATGGCCGGTTCAGAGGAGAGTGCATCAGCAGCAAGTAATCAGGGCTTTCAAACACTAATGACGTCTCTCCTTCTGCCTGCCTGCCTGTCTCTCTGTCTGACTGTGGAGCTATAGTCTCTGGTGATGCCTCGCCGTCAGGTAGACTGGGATATTGACTTGGGCGGGCGGACATGATGTGAGTAATGGAGCCATGCGATCATTCAGGGAAATAAAAGAGAGCACAGGTGCGGAGGCCTCAGACAGACCTCTGTGCTCATCTGCACCACTCTCAAGGTGAATCGCGTGCAAGCGTGCCGCCTGCTAACATGCTAGGTGTGTCCGTGGATCCCCAGCAGAGCATTGTCTCCCCGACCTGTCTGTTTGGGAGGAGGAAGGCTGCACTGGGGCACAGCACACTCCTGTGTAAGTGCGTGTGCACGTGTGTGTGTGTGTGTGTGTGATGGAAATACACAGGCTAATTAGACGGTGTAATTAAAGGCACGTGATGCCACAGATCAGAGCAGATTAGATTGGAGCCATAGATGTTGAGCTGACTCAACGTCGGCGTGTGATTCCTTGCTACTGCAAAGAGATAATTAGGCGGCCTCTCTAGACATCTGAAAATACACAGGCTAGACTAGCCCTGCTAATTTGTTCTCAGCTGCCCCCCCCCCCACACACACACACACACACACATTTAGCTCATCTGCTTCAGCGCAGTGTCTGGTGCTATATGTTGCGCTGGTCATGCGGTGACATAATGTGGGTGACATCATTGACAACACACCCACATCAACCACCGCCAGATGATTAATTTATGACGCAGGGGAATGGACCTGCTCCAGTGCCGTGGCACACGTGTCTCCTTCGAGGATATGTTCATGCCTAGCATAAGGCTGGTGTGTGGCAGCTCTGTACTGAGTCTAGTCAGTGCCACTGTACCTTCAGGTGGACACATGGGTATACACACACCCCTAGGGGTATGTGGAGGTACTACAATGGCTAATGTGAGAAAATGTTCAATGATTTATAAATTGTAACTGCACCCTAAAAGCAGCACGTGGCCCAGTGGATAGCACTGTGACCTCACAGCAACAAGGTCCTCGGTTCATACCCCTGTCGTGCCGGCCTTTCTGTGTGGAGTTTGCGTGTTCTTCCCTGTGACAATAAAAGCACATTTAAAATGTGTTTCTTGAGCTCTCAAATAAGTAATAGGATTTATCTGTGATGAGACACATCAATTCTGGTCTTAATATTGACAAAGATCACTTTTATAAAAAATAAAAAAAAGACATGGACCTGGCTGATTTTCAACAGTACACTTAGTCCGCTCATATGTCGTCAAATTCAAACGTTAATGTTAATAGAAGTCCCTTACTCAGCCCCTCCCCACACTCATTTACGTATTATTGCTGTATCATTTTGTAGTATTTAAACTGGAAATTCTTCTTCATGATAAAACCTTATTTTCCATTCTATTATTAGAGTGAGACTCTGGCTGTTTCTCAACTCCAAGAACGCTAGGTACGTACTTGTGTTCTTGAGATGTACGTTCTTGCCAAGTGTCCTTCTGAGAATGGTGCAAGAACATGATGACAGAGCTAGATTTAGATGCATATTCTTGGCAAAACTCATAAAACAGCATTTCGTGACATATTAACAGTAGTAATTCAAAAAGTATAGCTAGTATTGTGGTGTGTTTTCTCGACTGCCATTGCCGCTTGTTGACTCGAAATGCATTCTGGGATATTCCGCTGACAAGTCACCACTGGATGCATCCTTGGGAAAAAACTTTAATCGAGAACACTTTCAAACATGTATTTTATCTGTTCTTGGCTAGATGTGAACTTGTGAATTGGAACAGTTCTTGACTGTGAATGATGACAATTCACAAGTCCATAAGAACACAAGAATGGAAACGAACGCACATTGAGAAACAGTCCCTGTGTTTGGGTCAGGTAAAGGGGTACTTGAGAGGCGGGTACAGGCAGGACCCACTGTTGTGTCACAGCTGTGTCAGTATGGGTCCCGGTCAGGCACCGGTGCCTGTGGTCCTGCCACCGCCCCCCTAGGGTGGTTTAGCCCCCCACCAGCCCAGGCTGTCTGGCACACGGCCCTGGGGTTTCCACCGCGGTGCCTGGCCGCCCACACTCCCTCAGGAGCCCCAGTGCTCCAGGATACGGGATGTGGAAATAATGGGACTGGAGTACTTCCACCCTGCCTCCAGAAAATCAGGTTTTGCGAATTGTTTATTTGAGGGGAAGGAGGCTTCACACAAACATCCTGTTTTAAAAAGCTGCCTGCGTTATTTGCAGGATCGCAGCGGTTGTGGTTGGGGGGGGGGGGGGGGTATATTGCCTCTTTTTACAGGTTGTGGGGGGAGACAAAGGAATGTTGACGAGAACGCCGCCATCTTCATGGGGACATGAGGTACTTCCCACCCCGATATACAGTATCTTGTCCCGCCTAGCGCTCTGTTCTGTCCTCGTCGTACTGGTGTGCGGCCTGTACCCAGAATCCTTCTGTCAAGTATCTGTTCCTGTCCTGGGAGCAGGGCTTCCGTTTCCCCTTACGTAACACAGAGAAAAATGAGAGAGCCATTGATAAGAGCGATAACGCCATTTGTTTTGCTTTGCCATTCTCAGCATTGTTAGTGTGGTGCGTCAGCAATGCAGTTTTTTCTGTCAGAGGTTAGCGACTTTGAAGACTTGTAACCTCCTTAGTCGCCGTAGACGTTATTTTGGCGGGGTGGCGCCTTGCTATCTGGGGTGAGAACATTTCAATTAGTACTTTCACTTGTTTGTCCTGAATCATTGTCATGATTGTCTCATGGAACAAATAGAGGTGTTTTTCAGCTTGTGGTGCTTTTCTCTTTACCTGATATGCTCCTGGGGTTCATTCTCATTTATTTGACTAGTTCACTCAGCATACAAATCCTAGTGGTGAGGTAATGTGACCTCTACCTGAAGAGTGAAAGCCACGCTAATCCAAAGCAGTTTTACGAGAGGCCTGAAACCCCCTTGTATGTCAACAAAAATCTGCCTGTTGAGCTTAGCATTTATCTGCCACCTCTTGGCAAGCCAGTGCTGTGCCAGAACTGCTGGGTGTTTGGTTAACATCTGACGGGTTTGCTGATAAATCTACAGCCTATTGCACACAACTGTGAGTCCACGCTCATAGCTGCACTTGCCATTTGCTGTAACAAAGACAAGTCAATTGAGATGTTTGCTCACCGTAAATAATGTGGGCAGGGGTTTACTCTAAATCCGGCAACACAGATAGACCTACATTTAGAAGAAATAACAGAAGGGCGTGCTCAGGGTTATAATTTTCATCCCATATTCAATCTTAGCAAACAAAGTGTGGAGAGCTAATCTTGTCATAAGCTCTGGCAGGCCTGCTGTTGCCATCTATCCTGGCTCCATGCCGAACCACAGGCCCTCTACCAATAGCACCATTCATTCAGACCAGGACACGGGGTTACAGCAACAAATAAAGAGCGGCTAATGTCATTAAAAATGTATGGAATGCCCCAACTGTTAGTTTAGTGTTTTAGTGCGCCTCCTGTCAAGGCTATGGGAGGAACAATACTGCATTTAAGCGGGGTACTGTAAATGGGCTTGCAACGTCTGGGGAGCAGGGATTGAGGAGCGGAAGGGGTGCCAGTTGTGGATGCTGTTTTTATTTTCTGATCGTTTTACCGGCAATGTTAAACACTTTGAGACGGGCCTTGGCCTGGCTATGGTTCAGACCTGATTGCTTTGCAAAAATAGATGTAAGAATGTGTTTCTCCTTCTCCCTAGAGGAGCTTTGACAGTTGTGTCTGAACCTATGGCTGTCAGTATTTTTAAAACTCCAGAATAGCTGGAACATTCTTTCAGACTCCAGAATGCTGTGTGTGTATTAACTGTAGGGGCCCATGTCATTCGACATCTATACGCCAGCACTTTTAGCTAGAGTGAAGGGACAGGAACCCATGATGGATGGATATGAGCTCTCAGAGAATTGCTACTTTTTCTATGTATTGGAACAGGCTCTAATATTGACCAAGACGATCCTGAAACACTGACGTTGTTTTCTCATTCACTATCATGGGAGCCTAATGAGCTATTTCTTCATTCCTCTCTCTTGTCCTAACACGGGGCTAGGCTTGACAGACATAACTTGTTATCTTTGATCTCTCAGAAAGCTGACGTGCTTTTCAAACCTGAACATAAAACAAATTTAGAGGACAATGCCCTCAGATGATTTATGTTTCAATCTTCAGTGGCTTAGATAGATTATTGGTTTGTCTATATAATAGAGTGGTTTATTATTTTAAGTTCAGTACATTAATTAATATATATATATATACAGTATATATATATATGTATATATATATGTGTGTGTGTGTGTGCGTGAGTGCGTGTGGTTGTTTGTGTGTAGGCTACTGTACAGCAGACTTGTAGAGGCTATACAGAGGGTCTAAATAATGAAATAATGAATATTTCTAGAGCACACTGTTTTCTGGGGTGACATTTGTAAACAGCCTTGTTCCCAGCGATTGTCGGGCCTGGGAAGACACTTTTGTCATGTGTGTTTTACTTATCTTGTATTTGTGTACGCGTTTCTAAGGTCTTGGCTGCCTAGCTTTAGTACGTGCAGCCAGGATGTCGCATTTCAGGGTACGGTTTAGATTAGAGCTCTGGCTTTAGCTTCCCCTTTTGTCCCTCTCTGGGACTGCCAGCACGTAATTTACTTAATAAAATCCTGCCATTCCCTTTAGCTTCAAGATTCTTTTCAGATGTTGACAGGGAAGGACTTTATGAATTATTGGAAATGTTCACTCCTGCATTTTTAATGAATGTCTTGCTTGTTGTGAATGGGCCGACTTGTCAGAGTCGGGGGAAACAGTTGTCGTTGTTTGGGGAGCTGGTGTCTGGGTGCCCATTGTGGAGAAGTGTGGGTTACAGCCCAGCAAGTGTTGTGATTGAAACAGAAACCCCGGTGCCATATTATCCTGACAGAACACATTCTCCTCAGACTGTGATCTACTGGGCCCGATCAATAGGAAACCATTGTTTCAACGGCGAACATGTCCATCACAGCCGCTCCTCCTCCTAGCCCGGTGGTAACCGAACACCTTGCTTTCGCCTTAAATTAGTCAAACTAATATAACAAGTAATAATAGAGTTCCTTGTTTTTGTTCATTTGAAACCAAGCCCCTGTCTGTACAGTCAGTATACGACGGTTCAAGTTGGCTTTCCCCCTCAGACTATAGTAGGAGAAATGTGTTGATTCTGAAAGTCGGTTTGTTGTCAGGTCCTTTCTGCTGTCCGGGGCTTCACATAGTGAGCCGCGGTGAGAAGTTCGGTAGGGAAGTCAAACTAGCTAAGCTGTGCTGTGACCAGACCGTTGTGAGTTTAGTGAACAAGGAAAGCACCCTTCTTGTCTGCACCTCCCCCTGCTAGCTCTAACCAGAGTAGGAAGTTAGGAGGCATTAAGAGAGAGGGGTGGTGGTGGTGGTGGTGCTGGTGGTGCTGGTGGGGGGGGTCAGGAATGTGCGGGGTCTTCTGAAACGTTCCAACCCACTTGGCTCAAACCCCTCTCTCTCTCTCTCTCTCCCTCTCCCTCTCCCTCTCCCTCTCTCTCTCTCTCTCTCTCTCTCTCTCTCTCTCTCTCTTGCTCGCTCACACCATAGAACTATATGGCTTGCACACACACACACACAGAGGTTGTGTGAGGAGGTGAAAGGGCACAGCCACCCAGCAGGATGTTCATTGAGTGTTTTGCTTGTGCTGCTCCACTACTTGCTCTCTCTGGCAGACATCTTGGCTGCTTCATGGACCTGGTAGGCGTGACATTCTTGAGCATCTCCCATGGTTTCGTGGGGCTTTTATAGAGGACTCCCGTGGGCTAAACTAGCATCCATGCTGTCCCATAGTTCCCGGCTCCTACTGACTCAACGTTCAACATTTTCTGAAACATTAGGGAGCTTTTCTCTTCCCCGGAAAAAGTGAATTAAACAATAGAGACCGCCAAACCAGTGGCCTCTAAGACGCTCGCCTAGACGACTCCATATTTGCCTCTTTAGCTTCCTGTTCTTTTTACACCCTCTCTTGTTTATTGATTTCATTTATGGATTCTGTTAGTTATCTCCTATCAAGGGTACAGCTCCTTTCCTCCTTCAAGGAGACGTCCCAAAACAGAAACGGAGGGAAAGTGGAGAGGAAGTGGATGACAATGTAAAGCATTCCCATTGTGACCAGCACTGGCTCGGGGACTGGATTCAGTTTCTCTGGCCTACGCTTGCTCACTGTTAGCTCCAAGCATGTCATCTCTCTCTCTCTCTCTCTTTCTCTCTCTCTTTATATGATAAGAGAGAGAGAGAAAGAGAGAGAGAGAGAGAGAGAGAAACAGACCTCGGGCAGAAAAATCCATAGACAAATAAGAGCAGCTCCAGTTAGCATGTCTGTCTGATAAAAAGCCGACTTTGATGGCAGAGATAGGCCAAACGCCAGCCCCCGAACGTGGCCCGTTGGGTCGGGTTATAAGTCATGCCTGCAGGCCGCCATCTTTGTTGTTCTAGTTATGAAAGAGCATTTCATCTGACAAAACATCTTGACTGACTAGCAACAGTGTTTTCTCTGCAGTGGTGTTGTGGAGAAACATGTTTGTTTCTGCTGGATTCACCCTGGATTACTGGTGTGTGTGTGGGTGGGTGGATGTCTGTGTGTGTGTGGGGTGGGGTTGAGGTGTGATGGAGGTGGGCCCAGGCGCTCGGTGGGGAGATGTTAGCGTTGAGGGGAAGCTCTTATTTGTCTGCCTGTCCCTGACACTCGGCCTCACATTCATCTCACTCCAATGCCTACGGAGCTGTGTTTACCCCGGGGGAACGCTTTTCTCTATCTCCCTCTCTCCCCCCTTTCTTTTTTCTCTCCTTTTCACTCGGCCTTTAAAAGCATTACTGGGTGATAATCGAGGATTTCCATTGAAACTTTCAAGGCCTCTTTTTTTTTGTGTACTTAGTTGTAATTATCCCAATGTGCCCTCGAGTGCAGATGTCTCCTATAGTGGAGTGCTCTGCGCTTTTCCGTCAGGCTCGCTTGAATAGCAGAGGTGTGTTAATGATGTTCTCGCTTTTGTTAGTTAAAAACTACAGTTTTAGAATTACAGTTTCTATTATGTGAATATCTTGGACAGAAAATGATGCATTCAGCACATTAATTCCATTTTAAAACACCGTTCATCATTATAAGATACAGCATAGCCTACTGTAGGTCAGAACAATGGTGAAATATTTGTGATAAAGTAACAAAGACTCCGATTGGACTGCTGATTGGTATTTTGGTCTTGCATATGCTTCTAGTACTGTATGTCACCTTTTAGACATTCAGTGTGTCAAATTTTGCTTCCAATAAACCAATAATTATAATGATGTGTTTTATGTTTTACTTCGTTTCCATGGAGTCATGTGCAAATCAAATTATATATTATATATATATATATATATATAAAGCTGTATTGCGGGAAAACAATGCTAGCTAAATACCTTTGTTTACCATGCTATTACTCGCTATTACGCTATTACTATTGAACATGTTGACCGTGCACAAACACATGCAGAGGTATACTCCTATTTCACACATTGCAGTGGCTTTTGGTGTGGTTGCTTTGTAGGGGTGGGAATCACCAGAGACCCCATGATACGATATTATCACGATACGATATTATTGCGATTAAAAAAAATATTGCGACATTTTGCCATTTATTACTTTTTAGAAGTTCAAATTATGTCGGTTTGTTCATCACAAATAAATTGTATTGCTGCAAAATGTGATTGTCAAGCTGACTAACTGACATTAACATGTCATAAATATTGTATATGCCAAGGTAAATTCTCATATGCAATTTGTATAATGAAATTGCGATACTTGGCGTCCGTGTATCGATACAGTCTTGCCATTGGGAAATATTGCGATACTATGCTGTATCAATTTTTCCCCCCCACCCCTATTGCTTTGGTTCGTACCTATCTACCTGTTGATTAAATGCACACAGAAAGCTGAATACAGACTAGCCGTATCACACAGATAACTGATGGCTGCTGTATTTAATATATTTCCTCGCTCCACGGATTAGATGACAAGCTCATGCAAGGACATCTTCTAGTCATAAGTTATGTCCCATTGCTTGATAGCAGTGCTCTAAGTGTATCGCTGCCATTGCAGTTCTGGAGGCGCCTGAGTGTGTTATTTGCATCAGTGTGTCTGGGCTCCGGGAACACACCATATCGAGCCCATGTGGCGACTCCATCTGTCCCGTGGGAGATTGACACTAAGAAGAGGCGTGTAAAATAAACTAACAATAATAACATGCGCTACTTTTCTAATGGGTAAACGGAGCTGTTAAAAGGTGGCAGGGTTAAATGGATGCAGAGCACACTAATTGCTCCCAGCTCGTCCTGACTCCTCCTCTCAGCAGACTGTCACAGCCTAACATGTAGCAGACATGCAGGGTCGTACAGCCCTTCCTCCACCTACAGTGGTTCTCAAAACCACTTTGAGCATGAGGATATACGGCACTGTATGTATACACTAAATGCAACCTAATGCTCTTGGGAAATGTATGTACTTTTAAGAAAATGTGTTTATTTGAAAGCATAACATAGCACGGCATTCCGGGATTAATTCAGGGTTTTGGTTCTGGTCGGAACCTTGCACTCTCAGTTGTTGGTCAAAGGTTAAAACTACTAGGCTAATTCCTTGTGGCTTTAAATTTGCTTTATTTTATTGTATTTTTAGATAGGTTTAGGCAGGCTTTTACAGAACCTGTTAAAGTAGACTAGACTTTACAGAAAGTATTTTTAAACTTGTGGAAGTGTTCAATGCACACATTTGGTGGTCTGCATTGTGGAGTAACACATTGTGTTGTGGCAATGTTTCTGTTAAAGAGACTCTAATGAAGTCTATTCTCAAAGCACTCTCTTCAGAACGCCTCCCCTAACACACACCC
This sequence comes from Amblyopsis rosae, assembly GCA_025399935.1. Classification (NCBI taxonomy): domain Eukaryota; kingdom Metazoa; phylum Chordata; class Actinopteri; order Percopsiformes; family Amblyopsidae; genus Amblyopsis; species Amblyopsis rosae. The sequence continues at coordinate 1,742,285 of JAODTR010000021.1, read as the reverse complement.
GCCCCCCCCCCCCCCTTCCTCCCCCCCACCCCCAACCCCCTTGAACAGGCACGCACACACACACGCAGGCGACACAAACACACGCTGTTGCTTTGTTCGACAGATTCTGGCCAAAACACACAGGGTCAGTACGAAAACACGAGCACGTTCCAAGCGTACCCATGTGCTCACAGGCCCACGTACTCTCTTAAGCTAAGCGAAACGCAGGAAAAGGCTTGGCTCGTTTGGCTCACATTGTATTCACTCTCCCCTTCACACAGTCAGGCGTAACACTAGGTATGTTTCTAACCTTTGTCCCGTTCATTCCTGTTCCTGATCCTCTGCAGTCTTGATGTCTCCTGTTCTTTCCAGGCTACGTGTGAAAACTAGACACCCTTGACCAAATTGTTTTTCCCTCTTTTATTTATTTATTTTTTTGTATTCTCCTCCAATGAGTTGGAGATGGCAGCCATTTGGTCTGTTGTGTTGCTTCATTTCAAAGTGAGTTTACCGTGATGTGTGGCCTCCATTTGATTTGAGACAATGGTGGCCCATTAACCAGGTCGGAGCTGCTGCGTTCTCTGTGTGGCTGCCGAGTGGAGCTCCAGGCAAAGCTGAGCTCAGATCTGTAGGAGCATGGGTGTGGAATTCACTAATGGCACATGCATGTCGGGGCCCCGTGAAGAGAGAGGGCTCATTTCAGCCATCAGTGTGTTCACAAACACACGCGCACACACGCACGCAGACGCACACCACAAATCTCTCTGCCCCGCAAAACATAGTGTTCCATGATCCAGTGTGGCTGCTTGGCTGCGTGGGCCTGTGCAGTGTGTTTCTGCTCATCTTTGCAATGAGCCTTTAGCAAAGGGTCACTCGGCAGAAGACACCGGGATTCAGCTGGATCAGATGTGTGCGAGGCATTCTGCAGGCGTTGTGTTAATGGGCCGGGTGGTCATTAAGCCCAGAGAGCAGAGGGAGAGAAAGGAATGGGGCCACAGGGCCCGGCTCTAAATCCTCCGTGCCAATAGACCCTCTGAAGCAAAATAATGGCATCACTCTGTGTGTGAGCTAATGGGAGCTGATAGCATGAAGGCTGGAGGGTCAGTGGGTCACGGGCTTGTGCTAAGTTGTCAGGGAGCTGAATGCCGTCCCTGGGTCCGCAGCAGGGAGAGAAGAGGGGTGGACGTGGGAGTGGGGGGGAGAGACCCCCTGCCTTACCCTCCCCCTTCTCCAAAACTCTCCCGGAATGCGGGGGATGAGTATAGGGGGGAAGAGAGGTTCCGTGGGGCTCAGGAGACGGATATGAGCTCACATGTTTACCACCCTCTCGCTCCTCCTCCTCCTCCCCCAGCCCCTCCCTCCCCAGAGCGGGAGACAGCACATGGTGGCCAGGCCGTTGCGGGGGAGACGAGAGCAGCCCCCCCACGCCATCGGTAGCCGGCAGCAGTGTCCTGTGTCTGCTTAGCACGCTGGAGATGGAGGTCCACCCAGGGAGTTGTAACTCACGCTGGAGTGCCGGGGCCTGTCACCGGGGAGGGGCTCGCAGGCTACAGCCATGAGAGCTGAATTAACAGGCTGATTTACTGGACAGAGAGGGTCGGGAGTGAGGGGGCAACCATGCCTAAATGCATGAGGAGGGTATCCTCCTCACTGGAATGCATTACCCATTGATACTGCTTGTTTAAGAAGTGAACAGACTGTCAGGCAGGAGAATAGTTTTGCATTAGCACTCATTGAATCAGAGGGCGACTTGATTTGCAGTAACTGTACAGTAGGATATGTACCTTAAAGTGGATGAACACTGCGTTGGTAGAATGTGACCCAGCAATTGGATTGCAGGTTTATGGAACATGGTCTCTGTTAAAAATGTGTGTGAACAGCAGCGACAGGCTTTGGACAAGAAGACCCATGTGTTTGGCCGATATAGTGACCTCCAGAGGCAAAGAGACTAAGTGCAGGCCTTTTGTCTCGCTAATCTTGCCGCCTCACACACACACCCTCACCCCTCAGGGTATCTATAGTAGGCCTGTGTGTGTGTGTTGAAGGAGTATGCCTGCCATGGTATTTATACAAGGCTTAGATTTCAATACAATGGCTCCTCCAGTATTTATAGTGTGGCCATCTGCTCTGGAAAATAAAAAGTGATAGCTAATCCCTTTAAACGTAATCCTTCCTTTGTGCGCACCATGTTTTAGCTTTTGTCTGTTTCCGTTTAATGAACATCCCCTCTTCTCTTCCCCCTTGTGCGTCCAGATGCCAGTTTGTCGCCCGACGCGCCCAAGCAGAGCCACTGGTGCAACGTCGCCTACTGGGAGCACCGCACGCGAGTGGGCCGGCTCTACGCTGTGTACGACTCCTCCGTCAGCATCTTCTACGACCTACCTCAGGGCACGGGCTTCTGCCTGGGCCAGCTAAGCCCCGAGCGCCGCGGCAATAGCAGCGGCGGCGCCGGCAGCGTCCAGCGCACGCGGTGCAAGATCGGCTACGGCATCCTGCTGAGTCGGGAGCCGGACGGCGTGTGGGCGTACAACCGCAGCCAGCACCCAGTGTTCGTTAACTCGCCCACACTGGACGTCCCGGGCGGCCGGCTGCTGGTGGTGCGCAAGGTGATGCCCGGCTACTCTATCAAGGTGTTCGACTATGAGCGCTCCTCTCTGCTGCGGCGCGCGGCGGGGGCGGAGCTCCCCGACGGACCCTACGACCCCAACAGTGTGCGCATCAGCTTCGCCAAGGGCTGGGGACCCTGCTACTCCAGACAGTTCATCACTTCATGCCCATGCTGGCTGGAGGTCCTGCTCAGCTACCACAGATGACAGACACAAACTACCCCAAATATCATCTACCTAGATTTAATATAAAGTTTTATATATTATATGAAATATTATACTTGTAAATACGGAGTCATTTTTACAACCTAATTATTTATGTATGGTGCAATGTGTATATGGACAAGAGGAAAAATAAACAAACAGAAAATGCACTTTGGCTT
>JAODTR010000021.1:1717949-1738871 GCA_025399935.1 Amblyopsis rosae | reverse complement strand
CCCCCCCCCCCCCCCCCCCCCCCCCCCCCCCCCCCCCCCCCCCCCCCCCCCCCCCCCCCCCCCCCCCCCCCCCATTCAGTAATGCTCTTGATTCTTGTCTAATGAGCGCCTAAACTGTCCAGTTACAAGGATCTAAAGTCTCTCAAGAAATGGTAACATTTAGGCAAAATAACAAAACAACCAGGCATTTAACCAGCTATTTTTTAAATATTGTGCTGAACTGAAAAGCGCAAAAACAAAACAAAAAACATCCAGTGCGTTTTCCTTTCCCCCTTGTTTGTTATAGAACGTTTATCACCTTACAGCAGAGGTCTGGTTGCTGAGTGCAGTGTCTCCCCTCCCATAAAGCCTCAGACTACCTCCTCCAGGCCTGTTGTCTGTCTGGAGCCAAGGCTTTGTGGAGTTCAAACAGCTCTGAGGATTGGCTATACACTCCGCCTCTGCTCCTTTTCCCCTGCAACTGGGGGCTATTATCCCTCTCCTTTGTGTCTCTTGTTATGGGAAAATGGCCCACACCACCACTGGAGAGGAACTGGCAGACAATTATATGGGGTGGCGAGGAGTTAAGACACAGTGGGCAGATTACACATGCCACCGTAGCGGGTTTGAGGAGGAGGGCCTAATTAGACAAGGCAGTACGGAGGCCAGGCTACTCTTCAAATCTCACTGTGTTTCCTGGGAGTGGGAAGGGGGGGTGTTGAAGCTGCTCTTTTCCACAGTGAGAATACTTGTGGTATAGCAGCGCTTTAACTTTGAGGCATGGATGGAGCAGCGAAGGGAAAAGCTATGTAAGCAGCTTTTGTGTGCGCTCCATGCTCGGCTCAGGCATGGTATTGATTAGCAGGATGAAGCCTACACTTATTTCTGGAGAGTTCTATAGCCCAAAAGAACCCAGGCGGCCATTTTGCTTCACTGTTTACGAAGTGGAGAGCTGTTGTTGCAGGGGGAGCAACATACTGTAGCTACGTTCAACAACAACACGTCACTTTGTGATGTGGAACTGCGTGTGTGTGTGTGTGTGTGTCTGTACAGAACCCAGACCTAGAAAAAAAAAGATAAATGGGTTAGTTTGTGAGCATCTGTGCGCGCCTGCATGCGTATATACCAGCTTTTTAAAGCTCAAGAGTTTTTAAACCCTGTTATTATGGCTGCTGTCCTACCAAAGCTTCAGTGCATTCTCTCCATGTCCGGTGTTGCATTGCAACAGAATGTGCACCTACAAATGACAGCATGATTATTACCATTAGCCCACAGTTCTATCTTCTCAACAGAAGACAAAAAGACATATTTAATATTCCAAATTTCTCCATCATGATATTCACAAGTGGTAATTGCAAGTAAGTGATTAATGCAAGATGGAGGTGGTGCTGAAGGGGGGGGTGTCATGATGGATGCATTTGTACTACTGTGGGACCACTGCTATTCGCTAACCCTCTGTCCATTTGATGCCTTCCCCGTCCCAAACATCTGGCCCCTGCACAAACACAGTGAGCTAATTGCACCTCTGAGAGAACAGAGATGACACGCAACGCCTGAGACACTTCCTGCTCTCTCCCTCTCATGAGCGTGGGCCCGCGGAAGTCTTCGCACCTCCAACCGAGGGAGTTAATTACACCTCCTCACTACTCTAGCCACTTTACGGGGCGTGCTCAAGCATGCCGGTGCTCAGAGGGGGATCCACGCTCTGCAAAGGGATTATGGATCGGCAACATCGAAAAGGGGACTTTTTCAGTTGGGGAGTTTTTTTCTTCTTCTTTCTTTCTACCTTACGGCTGAATTTAAAGCAGTTAATTGTGTGATTGTGGTTTCAATAAAGCTCTATGGGCGTGTAAGCGTGTGTATGAGAAAGAGAAAATATTATATTACAGATACAGACTAAAGCTATAGGTAGAGATGTATCTTTTTACAGCTCTTGTGAAAAGTATAAAACCTGCCATGATTATGCTACTGTCTCCTGAGACTGTCAGAGGCCATTGAGTAAGCATTTAGCTGGTTCTTCTCAGAGGCCAAAGCATCCAGTAGCAGTGCTCTGTCTCTATATATCTCACCCTCCCTACTGTAATTACAGGGTGCACAGGGGCCTCTCTGACGTATGAAAAGGATTTATTTTAGTGAGTTTCCACAGAGGTTAAAAGAATGCCACAGTGTGAGCACGCACGTGTGCACACACACACACACACACACACACACACACAAACACACACACACACAAAAAAAAACACACACACACACACACACACACACACACACAAAACACCCAGGCACACACATGTACGTACACACAAGACCTCAGGCATTATTCTGGCAGCTACAAACTCTGTGTTCCACTCCTTATGTGCTGTACGTGTCTGGTCCCTGTACATTCAGGTAGGCTGTAACTGTTATTGTCAAATACCCAAACCACAGGACTCAACCCATTCCATTACTGTATCTCAAAATGGCTCCGGAAGGTTTTTTCTGTAAATTCCTTGCTGCTAGTGTGACTTCTCACAGGCGGCATGTTATGAAGCAGCGGTTCAGGCTGTTAGAATGAAGTCACACTCTGTGACTGACCGCAGCCAATTCCTTTGGCAATAATCCTGCCATCTAGAGTCTCTCTCTCCTTTTCTTTCTTTCTTTCTTTCTTTCTTTACGAGTCACAGGAAAAAGGAGACCCCTCAATTTTTGATTGAAGCCAGTGTTCCAAGAGTGCTGTTTATGTAGCCCAGTTTGAAACTGGGAGAGTGCATATCCCTCCCACACCTAAGGGCCAAGTGGCTGGCGTTCCTCTCTACACCTCTCCCTGTAGCCACAGCAACAGCTCAGTGGACGGTTCTGTGAGCCGTCCACATTCTGGGCTCAGACATTCTGGGTTCTGTAGAGTGTATATTTAAAGATGGAATTCTTTTGGATGATCTGTTAAGTATAGTCGCTGTTCCCTCAAGAGAAGTTAGAATTACATGGACACCCGATTTCTTCTCTTGAAGTGAAGGAAAAATAATTTTCTCCACTTAAAAAATGTTTTATTGATAAGAAGAAACACAATTTTCATATTTGTCTTTAATATTGCGTCAGAGATCCTATTGATTTATACCAGCCTTTAATAATACAGTTGATTTAAGAGCTGCAATTAAACTCCACCACGCCCCGCTGGCAAAATTTTGAGGCAACTGCACATGAATCTGATGTGCTATGCCGGTGCTGAGCTGTGTGCAAGTGTCCTGAACCTTTAAACAAGTTGATAGGACATACGCTGTAGAGAGTCACTTCTACACTTTACGATAAATTTACTTTAATACATTCTACCACGCAGCGCCTAAATACACTCACTTAACTCCGAGTGTCACGCATGTTTTAAAAAGTAATCCTATATATTAAAACACGTCATGCCCTTTGATCTAGCTGAGGGCTCAACAATGTCTAGTTTGTCCTTTTAGAAGGTTTTTTGTGTGCTTCTCCAAGAGGGCTGTAAAAGGGAAGATCTAGGAACGCGCCCCTTTTTTTCACCAGGGTTCCTAATATGTTCCATATTGTGAGTTTAAATGGGGTGGACTCAGGAAATGCAGTCACACTGCTTTGCCTTCCAAGCTTCCAGTCTGAGGTTTGGCCTGCAATGCTGGTGGTTCTGTGGACTGGAGCTCTCCTACTCCTCCTCCTCCTCCTCTCCTCAGGAGCCTATATGTCCACGGTGCCGGTTCTGTTTTACATGGTTGTGTTTCACCAGTGATATGGTAGCTTTCATTCTCGTGGTTTAAATGTGATTTTCAGCGCTAAAAGCTGAACGAGATGAACATAGAGGTGAGTTTGTGCTACTGCTGGGGAGCAGCATGTGTGAGCTATCAGTTAGTAGAGGAGTTTTGGAGCGTATCTCTAAACGGCATGGGAATGGGTGAGCAGGCTCAAAGTCCAACCCAGGGGTCAGGTTTCACATTCCAGGACCACGCACCACACACCACAGCCTGTGTCCGCACTAACATACCTGCTGAGTGTGTGCGTGCGTGCGTGCGTGCGTGCGTGCGTGCGTGCGTGCGTGCGTGCGTGCGTGCGTGCGTGCGTGTCTTCCCCTGTTTGTCTTGTGTGAATGCCGGCACATGCACGAATGTGCATGCATGCATCTGCATAATATGATCGTGGTGGGTGTTGATTTCATTCTGAACAACGAATGCAACATAAATGTGTTATAATTAATTAGATGTTAACCAATACAAGGACTGGTCAAAATAAATAGAGGATTGTAAAACAAATGTCAACAGTTAATGCTTCATATTGTGTGTAGAGAAACTAAGAGTGAGCTCTCCCAATCCAACTTAACACTTCAAATTTTATGTGTTGCATTCACAGACACCAGAGGTTTGGTGAGAGCCTGTTGTGTTGGAGCATTTTATTTCAATGTAAAAGCCTTGCTGAACAAAATTGACTTGTCTGTGTAATTGTTTAGTTATTTTGTTTTGACTCTAATGAGAACAGCAATATTGAAAACCAGTCCAGTGCCACACAATGGTTTTCATTCCTTTAGAAAGAGTGTTTACATGCTTGAAATTCGTGAGGCAAGCAAGGCATTGGGACTTAATACACGCTAAGTGACGCAACACTGGTTAAAAGACACCTGTGAAGAATGTCTCGGATGTTAAAATGCTACAATGATAGTTAAGGTTATCTTACAGCAAACAGAAATGGACAATATTTGCCAGATAAGTGTAGCCCAGTGTAATTATGAAACATCCTTGTTCTAATGAAGGTGTCATTTAGCCAGAAATGACAAAATGGCAGCACAGAACACCTCAGAACTACGTTTGCTTGGTAATAGTTTTCTTAATTGTTTTCCATTCTTTTTTATCTAGCTCTTGTTGCAAATCTCTAATACCTACATCAGCAGTTATATATAAAATTGGCAGCACATATCTTCTAAGAACTAAGTTTTCTTGGTAATCTTTGATCATTGCGATTTTATCAATAAACATACAGCCTGCATGCTGGTAGTGCTAAGGTGGTTAGGTGGTGCGATGGTCCTATCCATTGGCGGCAGCCTGCCCCAGAGCCTGCTTAGATGAATGTTCATGTTGTCCATGAGCTCAATGATTTTGGGGGTCCACGAGGCCTCCTGGGAACATACTGTAAATGTTCCCTCAGAGCTCACATTCCTGTGCCTTCCGGGTTGTCTCCACATCTACAGCCCTCCACCGACCCCCACAGTTCTCCACAGACCCCACGGCTCTCCACAGCGTCCTACAGCCCCCCACAGCCCTCTACAGCCCCCTACAGTCCTGATCGCCTCGCTCCTAGTCCAGTGCCATCACACACAAGGCTGTTTAACATCTTAATCTGCTGCCGTCTTTCAGCTGGCTTCTGTTAGAGCCTTAACAAAACGACTGTGAATGCAAACCTCTGTCAGCACCTTGCTGTAAGCGAGCAAGGGTTGGGGGGGGTCTGACAGGAAGAAGACAGCCTGGGATATTGGGAGAAGCAGCAGAGAGAGAGGGAGGGAGAGAGAGAGAAAGAGGGAGAGGGTGGGAGAGAGAGAGAGGGCAATCGAGCAAGCGTGCTGTGGTCATTTTGTGGTCAAGACCGAAAATGTATGTGGGAGAGAAAATGAAAGGTAGAGAACGCAATATTTGAAAGGGATGATATAGGGGTGAGCTAGCTAATATGGCAGGGAGTCAAGTGTGTGGCCACATTGCAAGCTAGTCCGCATGCTATCGTTTTGCTATTTTGCCTCATCCGGCTTGCACTCTTCCACAATCAATACTGTTCCCTGAGCTCTTCTCCACACTGTGATCATTTCCAGTGTATTCTCTCAAGACAGGTGTTCTTGCTTCACTGTCTCCTTGATGAACCTATGGGTTAATTGCCCGGTTCCCATGGATTCCTGGGCAGATTTATGCGAGGGCCCGGCCCCGCCCCACTCACCTGAGGCGGTAGGTACGAGTGGCGGCAGCCTGTCCGAGCCCCAGGGCCCGATGATGTTCTGCAGAGTCATTAACACGTCCTGGAATCACTAATAGGAATGAGCCTCCAGCTACGAGACACAGGCCAACCCCAGTGAGGGAAAGCAGCTCACTGGGGCCTCATGTGATCTGACATGTCACCATGCAGAGGCTGTGAGTCCTGCAGAGCTTGGCTCAACACGCTTGGCTTCAGCTTGTGGAGCGTCTCCTCAACTGAGGTGCATTCACATTTGGCAACTGAGGCAAATGTTCAAGGCTTGCAGGTTTTATTTGAACTTGAACTTTTAATGTTTAGACAATTTTCAATACAATTGCTGTAACTAAATGCTGACATAACAAATAAAGGGTTGAACTTGAACTTGAACATACAATAACATACAAGAAATAATCTAACAGAAAAAGTATCAACATAACTGACAAGTTCAATTATTATTATTGTGAGAAGAAGAAGATTAGGCTAAATATATTGAAGCACTTACTTTATGCCTATTTGAGGATACATTTGCAATATAGCCTACTGTATATAAGAAATTTAGAAAGGGGTTTAAAAACATACTTGTTGTATAGGCTATATTTTCTGGGATAACTTCCATCTGGGCACACCTCCCTATAGTTCTGCATTTATGATTTTTAGCCGACATCTAGGCCTACCTCCTCAGAACAAACCAAAAACTAAATTCAAAGCAAACCTAAAACGATTTGAAATGGTTTGTGAACGTTTGCCTTTGTTTGCTATTTTGAATGCATTCTTCTAATTGTTGGAGTTCTTCTTCTGGCCTGTATGAACAAAATGAAGCGAGCCAGGGGAATTAATATAAATGCCGTAATAACTGCCCCCAGGGCTCCTCAAACTCAGGTTAATAGCGGCGTCTTTAAAGCAGGGCAGAGAAAGATGATCCTCATTACACTTGCTTGTGCATTCTTCGAGACAGGTTGGCATGACAGAGCTTGTCTCTCTCACTCAGAGAGCGTGCACGCTTTACCTGTGAGGCTGCAAGCGCTCAGCTCCTCTTGGCCAACCCAGAACAGGTTGTTAATTGAAAAGAGGCCCTTGACAAAAACTAATTGACTGCAGTTGACGGATGTGTTTTGGAAAGATGTGATGAAATTCATGTTTATTTGTTTTATGTTGTGTATATAACTTCACGAGGTTCCTCAAGACTGTAAGTTCTATTTTTGTCACCAGTTCTCACTGTTGAGAATAGGTGTAAACCAAGGGCGATGGTATACATTTGGTATCCTAGGTGTTTTTTCCCCTACTGGCACACTGAACACAGTCAGGCGTCTGCTAGCATTTCAGGTCTTTGGCACAGCCTCAGTCGGTGAGGTACAATCAGGGGATTTTTTCCCTCTGGCAAAAACCTATGCCCAGTAAGAGCCCTATTTAGTACTCATGACTAAGGAGAGGCCCCTTTTGTCAATGGGATCGCTGTTTTAGAGAGAAGAGAGAATAGGCAGGTGGTTGTTTGAGAGGGCCACACTGAAGTCTTATCTGAGCTGTTCCATTAAAGGGTCACAGAGCTGTTTTATTTTGTTTTGACTGGACAAATATTTGTGAGTCTATTATAAGGCTACACCTACAGACCTGGGCTGAGGAGGAGACAGTTTGTTATTATCCTCGCCACCCCCACCCCTGTGATCCCCTCCTTACTTCCTCTCGCTCCTCACCAGTTTTTAATATCAAAGTGTGCTGTCTGACAGGGGTAAGTCTCAGACAAGGGCTTCATTGTTGGGCCTCTTGCTAACTGTCCAGGAACGACAAGAACTTGTCAACCCTTGTTCGGGAAAAAAAAGGGATGATGATTAGGGAAGAAAAAGGGTTCAGAATGGATATGACTCTTCTACGACATACAAAAGAGATTATTTCAATATTTGGCAAAGAGTATGAAATTCAGTAACCTAATTTCATCTCATCAAGCGGCATGCAGATGTATTGCAGATATGACAAAGCTATTCATGTTATTATTATTATTTGGTATAAGCATCTAGCATACACTACATTCTTTGTTGACAAAGCATGTTTCACACATATTTCAAAGACAAAGTAAACATATTGTATTTCCAATGGTTCCCACCAGTATCTCATGTGGCTTGACTACAGACAGAACATTTTAGGTATCGTAAGCCATTATGAAGTCGTTTAGACACTAGATTTGAATCAGAATATCATACCAGAGGAAGTAGTCAATGTGTCTGTTGCCATCAGTAACATCTCAAAATACTGTAAAATCCTCAAAGGCAGATATACTATCTTCAGGTCTCACAATGCCTCAATGCTGGTGTTTACTGTGTGAAAAGCCACATGGGGCTTTGATGTTTCAGTGAACAAAGATAGTCACGCAGAGTTGCAGATCGGCGCTTTTGGTTCCCACAGGTCTAAATGGCTGGGATGAAATGAGGGCTGAGTCTGATCATTTGAGCTGCCAAACATAGGATTTACAACTACAACACATTCTTGTGTTACCATTAATAACCTGCATTACAACAACTGTTGCATTTGCCAGCAGCTACTGTGCAATGTTACCAAACCAGATCACTAGCAGGACAGCCATGGTTATATCTCTGTGAGATCATGTTGTGTGCTACGTTGTGTTGTGTTGTGTGCTGTTTGTAATAAGTGGTGTTATCAATGAATCACATCTGAGGTTTCAGACCTTTTGATCAATGACCCCCAAACAAGAAGCCATGTACCTGAAGTTGACATTGCTACCAAAATGTGGTCTGCCAGTTGTATATACAGTATATGCATATATATAATAATTATAAATATAGTCAGGTCTCGACCCTCAATATGGTACCATACACTTACCAGATCTGACCTCTCTCCAAATAGAAAGCCTCTGAGCTGCGGTTCAAGCTACAAGTATGAAACTGAACTCTTAGCGCTGGTTCATAGTCTACGTAAGCTGCAGCTGTGAACGCATCGAGCTACGCAAGGAGGGTTTGATACGTACTTAAGTGCAAACATGCAAAATGCGTTGTCCTCATTTATGTAACGCAACGCAAACGCGCCTGCCGTTTCATCTGACATGGCTCAGAGCACCAACTGACACGCGTCCTCTATGTGTTACAAATATAAATACAAGCGTAGCACTTTCGTTTGCGATCCACGTAGCTTGCGTAGACTATGAACCAGGTTACAGTGAATCCTTATGCGCTTCAGAGGACAGGGGAGGAGTGCATGTGATTGTTGGCCAGCTGAGGCCCCAGATGTGCAGTGTTTGTTTGGGCCTTGTCCTGTGTTGTGTGTGTGTGTACTGCAGCACATGCTACTGGGCACAGACTAAAGCCTTTAGGAATCTGGTAAGCAGATGACTGCTAGTTTTTTCCCAGTATGTAAGATATACCGGAGTCTTTCGAGGACTTACCTTGTAATAGCTGTTAAGAAAAATATACAATGGCGCGATAAATATACAGTGCGGTTTTCTCTGCAGTGACACTGGCAGTCGTTTATTCCCTTCTCGCTCAGATTTGTGATAATGAATGATACTGTATTGCCAGAGCCAAATATAATATTTTTTCTTTTTCTGCAGCTTTCACTTTCACTGCAGGGGGTGATCTGAAGCTAACGCTGGCTGTTCCCGTTGAAATATAATTGCCAGATTATAGTTAGATCTGGCTTGGAGCAATCTCGTGGATGTCAGGATCCTTCAGCACCTTTGTGCTTCTCAGGGGTAGAAATGTGAGGTTTTGGTTCCATGCAACATTATAATATGGTAAAGGAGTTAATGTTTAAGTTGTAATGCCCTTAGAGAAAATGCACACACGTTTCACAAGAGTTTTTAATAAATTGCAATATGTGCTTCCATCATTGTTTCTTATCTTATTGTCTTCCCACCTTTCATTTGACTTCAAGCCATATCCTCTACCCACTGTATAGTGTGGCTGTGTGCTGTTTCTCCTCTTTCCATGCAGTCATGGTCAGGCCGCCTGTGGTCACACCGGCGTCATTAAGGAGATGACCAGCCTAGGTAACATTGGTTCACCTTCCTGCTGCGTGTTTACTTTCCCCTCTTTAGTACCACTGCACATAAATACTCCTGAATAAATACCTCTTTTTATCCCGATTACTATTTCGAGAGGGAAAACACTACACCCTGGGTTATGCAATCTGAAAATGTTCCATCTTCCTTGGGCTGTTCAAGAAGGGTTAGTGCAATGAGAGGGCCACATGTGGAAGAGCGCGTTGGACGGGCACACTAAACATCCCCACACTGGACGGGAATGGAAGTCTTCCGTCATGGTTCAACATGGGCGTCTGGTGGTGATTAGAGACCATTTGTTTCTGTCAGGCTACAGAGCTCCGGGCCCCCGTGATAGATGAATTAGTGGAAGTGAACTGGACAGGATAAAAGGGAACACAAACTCATCAATGAACTGCTCCCGCTCCTCGCCATTACCTACGTTGGAATGCTCCTCTGACGCGCTAGATCAAATGTGATGGAAAAATTACTTCGGTTCCCGCTGTCGCCTCGCATTGACAATTAGCCGGTATATATTTACAAACCTTTCCACCTCTCAGCTTGTCCTATTCTTTCTGTGTCTACTGTGTTCCAACTTTACACATGCACGCGCACACACATGCACACACACACAGTACACTATAAACATGCTGGCTGATGACCTGGCTAATGCCTGTTCCTTTTCCAAAGAGCAGAGATAAAGACAGAGAAGGAAGTGGTGAGTGGTGCAGCAGATTCCCCCTCCCCAAGTCCTCCCCAAGGGGATCGGATGTTCTCAGCAGTTATAAGCAAGCAAAGCTGGCGGCAGGCAGACCGTCTGGCTCCAAAGCAGCCCGGGCACACAGACAATGCCAGACCTTCTGTCATGAGGTTTGCTTTCACTGAGGTCAGCTAAACAAGCCTCTGGGCATGAACACACACACACTCACACACACACACAGGCTCACGCAATCCTTCATACTCACACGCCCTCAGATACCTTTACCTCTCCTCCTGTTGATCTCTTCTTTAAATGATTCACTTTGCCTCCAAACATTAAACAGCACTGGCCTCACCCTCCAAACTATTTTCAGAAAGGAAAGTTGGTGCAACGTTTGGGAAAGAGAAGGGGTAGATCCAAGGTCTGTATGTCCTGATGCAGGGGGCCTCAAGCCAATAGCAAGGTTCATTTGAACACTAAATACCAACTTGGGGTACTGGATCAAACACGTCTGAAAAGTTTCATTTAGAGGTTAGTTTGCACTTGGTTGGAGATGATCGTGTTTGCTTCTAATCAGTGCTGTATTGTGCCTTATCCTTTTGTACAAATGGGAAACATTTATAGAGAATCCTGAGGGAGAGGAGATGGAAAGAGGAGGAGAAGAGAGGAGAGGAGAGGAGAGCGATGTCTTTGGGGATGCAACAGTCTTCCTGCATGCAGGAGAGCAGAGTAACATTTGTGAGTGAGTTATTCCAGCTGAGGTTTCTTTGTAGCTTGCTGGGGCTGTTTTTGATTTCACACTCCTTCCCCCTCCTCTTTTGCAGCCAGCTTTTCAGAATGTATTCATCCAAAATACACACGCACGCATGCACGTGCACACACACACACACACAGCATTCTCACATTTACTGAAACACATTAAAGTAGCGATATGCGCCACAACAGGTGTTTATGCCAGCCTGGCTGCACACACATCCTAAGAATGATTTATGTGGAATTTGAGGAAATGAAGAATGGAGGATCACATGGTGTTAAAGACGCTGGCATGACCAGGGTTGTGTGAGGTGTTTTCTCTTCGGATCAGATCAGCTGCAGGTCTTTCACAAGCAAGGCTTCTGATAGAAGCTGATAGGGCCAGCGCTCACATATGGAACACACACATATGCACAGCAATGTGCATTGGCGATCAAAAAATAAATATAAGAGCACTGCCCCATTCCACCATTCTTGTGGTACCAATTAGGGATGTTGTTTTTTTTAACCCTCCAAGCCCTAGCCAATTTTAACTGTTTTCGGAGCTACTTTTACATTTTGGCCTCTGGTATTATTTCTAATAGAACAAAACTTATTACATACCCCTGTAATCCCACACTCAGCAATAACAAACTAGATTCACATTTTTCATGTGAGACATTTTTATCACACTTAAATTAGTGGTAATGTGAAATACATTGGTGGAAAACAAAACATTCATCATTCATTTAGCACTACAGTTAAAATATTATAAGAGTTATTATGAAATAAATGCCGCAGCTTCACTACAGGTACAGGAGCGATAATTAAGTATTTCAGAATTTAAAAATGAATAAAAAAGAAGAAAATTAATGAATCTGTTAGACTAATTGATTTGTTTCTCTTTGGCAGAATACATATATTCTCCAAATAGCTTACAGATGTCAGATAGTTGTTCAAATGTACAAGTATTATCTTGAGACAGAAAGGAATAACACGCGTTGCAGTGCAAAGCATTCTCTTAACGCAAAGAACAGATACATTTAACGCTTATTTGCTCCCTGCTCCCTGCTTTCTTGCTCTCCCTTTGCTCCAATACTATCTTCTCCTTTAGTTCCACCCCCTCTCAAACCCTCCCGCCTTCTCTTCTCTCTGAATGAGTTGCCCTTGGATTACTAGGGTTTGTGGAGGTCTATCAGAAACATGTGTGGAGGGTTGGAGGCGGTTGCTGGGAAGTCCGTCAAATGCTTTCTGCCTCATTTTATTCCAGAGAGCCAGCGCCATTGGAGAAGAAAAACAGTTAAAAAACGTAAACTTATTGGCTTTTGCTGAATATTATTTTCTGCTGAATGGATAAACAGGAAAAACCTCTCACCTCACAGCACATCTACAAAGTAAAGGAGACGGTTGAAAATATGGATAATCATACGCCACCCCTCCCCTTTAAACATCACCCCTGGATATCTCCATCTTAAGGTGTACCCTCAGGTTTTGCCTGGAATAATCACATCACACACACGCCATAACAGGCATAATACTACTAATAATAATATTAGTACTACTGAGGTAATAACGCCATTGACAAACAAGACAAATAACCATATGAGCAAGAGCTACTCTCCATACTTAATGTAAGATCAGCTGGTTGGTATGTTGGTTTGGATAAAAACAAAATAACAGCTAAATTACTATGAACTCAAGATACCCTGAAAGACTATCTGGATGTGCTTGTTTGTCATAATCTTTCTGTAACACAATAATGAATACTCCATTACAGAGGCAGCACATGAAGCAAATTACATGTTGGATTTTGGAGACTATTCAAAGAGTACAGTACTGCCCCCTGGTGGTTTCTAAGCATGTTGGTCACAGTAGGTTACATTTTCACAATGCCATGTTCAGCAGCTGTGTATTAAATAAAATGGTACTACAAGTTTTCTTTTTAAGTCTCTTTTATATATTGTGTGCTTGTGTGTGTGTGTGTGTGTGTGTGTGTGTGTGTGTGTGCGCGCGTGTTTGCATGTGCGTGTGCGTGTGCACATTGACAATATGAGCCCAGGCTTGGTCTCAGAGCCAAGGAAGTCCCTTATTGAGGTCAATCCTGTCCTTCTCAGCCTGATAGCAGGGAATGGCTACGGACAGGTACACAGCAGCAATGGAAGGAAATCCCACACAAGACAATTAACAACAAATATTCATGGTGGTTAAATCGTGAGAAATATAGTAAAAACATACATATAATGGACATTAATCTGCATTCAGTTTCCACAAACAAATAGAAGGGAAATACATACACATAATGGTATGGTCTCATTAACATAATTATCTTGGCATAGCTCCAATTTGGTAATATCACACGAGTACATTATACAATCTTCTTATCTTGGTTGCCTTGCGTATATTTGCATTTGTGCATGACAAAGTTTCAGACTTTATTATCAAGTAAAAGAAACAGCAAATGCCACAGAGAATGCTGCTAAAGCAAAGGAAATGTGCTGGGCACTCGCTACTGAAGAGAAGGCTGACATTTGGCCAGTGAAGTGAATGGAAAAATCCGCAGCATTTAGGTAAAGCCGTGTCATAAAGGCACCACTAATGAGCCAGAGGTTTCAAGAGTGGAGAAGGAGGGAGGAAATGGCTTGCATATGGATCAGAGCTAGGCTATGTTGTAGAGCTGCACAGTAATCACGTGTCTCTCTCCTGTACTTTTCTACCTTTGCTTCCCCAACATGCCGCAGGTTCTAAAGCAATGCCCTTAGTGGCCAGTGGCTTCAGGTATTAAGGGAGGACTCTGGGAAGTGATTTTATCGTTTCATGAATGTGAAAGAATAATGTTGTGAGCTCACTGGATTAGCTCACACAAACTTGACATAGACCTTTATTTAGCCTAGTTCAGGATATCATGACATCCAAAACCTATAATACTTCTAATCTTTAGGATACACTAACAAAATTTCAAAAATATGTAAATGCTACAATACTACGACTAATTAAAACACATTATCAGGATTCACTAACGCTTAAAACAGTGCTGTAGTCCAATAAGCTGCCTGCAGCACTTTGAAATAAGCAAGTTTTAATGTTCATGACTAATGCTTAATTATCCATACATGGCCATTTACAAGCATATTGCCAAAGGGCGTCAGCTTCACAACAATCCCCAGTCTAATAGGAAATAACATTATTGTGTGCAAAATTATTCACTGCATTACCCACGATTCATAGCAAGTATTAGCAAAGGCAATTTCATGCATATGGATACAGTGGGTCTTAGCAGGGGAGCACTTGATTGCTCTGAAACTAATTTCACAATCATTAGTTTTGGTGGTAGTGCGAATGACAAAGTGCATTTGCAATGGCAAGTATGGTTCTGAAGATGATCAAGGCTAATCTATAATAATCGTTTTCAGGAGAAATTACAACATATTAGATTTGATTAAATAAATTAAATCTAAACATGCATAATAATTCCTAAACAGAGTCTAACCCTAAACACAGGAAACGTGGTTGAAGAACAAGCACTATATGAAGCCATTCAGCCTGAAGGTGAAGTTAATGAGCCCTGGCCAAGTGCTGCAACCCATCCATATGTAAGATGAAGAGATATTTTGCGAAAGCCTCTAAATCACATAAATGCGTTTATGGGCCACTGATCACAATAAACTTGTAAATTGTGTTTATGGAGCAGCCAATAAATCTATAGTTCAGGAGATATAATAGTTTATAAGCATGTCTGCCATAGTTCTCAAAAGTTTGCTATGTTAGTGTGAATTTAAATTAATGGACAGCCTTAAGTTCAAACATGAACCGAACTCTATATTTCAAAAAGGTCTTTTAGACAATAAAAACGTAAATGTAGTAGTGGAATGAGGCCACCAGATGGCGATGCGTCATCTTTCTTATTCAATCAGTATTCAAGTTCAAGTAGAGTTCCACGGACTGGGCAGGCTTCACTGGGACGTAACGTAAACTATGATACTACCGTACATTGTACCTACTTAATTGTGCTGGAAAACGTAAAATTACAATTAATTGCATAACATACATTTATTTCACATTCCCTGTTCACATAAAGGCTACCTTAATTGTAAATATAGTGTGCATGTCTGTGTCAGTTTAAAGAGGTCTGACAGGCAATGGGTGAAGGAGGTGCTGGGCAGAGGAATTCCTGCAATGACAATACAGCCAGGGTTGGAGGTATAAAGCTGAGGGATTGGGAGGTTTAGGATGGGGATAGGGAGATGGCCGGAGGTCAATGCTGTCCCAGATTTGGAGGTGTCACTGTCTGGGGACAGATTGATGGCTGGGAGCAGTAGATAACAGCTTGCAGTGCGAGGGCAGATTAAAAAGGAGGCAGAGATTGCAGGCAGAAACTAAACCCCACCCTGATTGGGCTGTGCAATCTTCTAACACACTGCAATTAGCTGTTGAGGCAATTATAGGTTTCCAGAGGGTAAATGTGAGCTGCAGTATAATATTCTGGCAGGTTTCATTTGCCTTGTGCAGCATTAAGTAGAAAACCCAATCAAGGTCTGTTTAAAATAGTCAATGTTTTTATGATATAAATACTTTATTTTAAATAATGGAGCCCGATAATGCTCAAAAATATGTTATGTTAAAAATGTTGCTATAAACTCCCCTCATTGTAGGCAGATGGTCAACAGTATTACTCTAATCAAGGCCATAATTCAGAGGTCTCCCCTCCACTGGGAGAGCAGGCCAGCTGATCAGAC
Source organism: Amblyopsis rosae (assembly GCA_025399935.1). Lineage (NCBI taxonomy): Eukaryota > Metazoa > Chordata > Actinopteri > Percopsiformes > Amblyopsidae > Amblyopsis > Amblyopsis rosae. The sequence continues at coordinate 1,722,820 of JAODTR010000021.1, read as the reverse complement.
CCCTGTTTGTACCCCATGAGTGGTCTACCACAATGCCATTGTTGTCAGTTACATTGTCTGAGGTCATTACCGAGTCAGCCAGCCACCATGCCTTTTGTCCTAAATCATTCTTCTTCACCCATGTCCCCAAGACCTTGCCCTGTATGCCGTCTGCCCCAGTCTGACACATTCTACACAACCAACCCCTCCCAACCACCCATGACTTTTTCTCATGCACAAATGCGCTCCAGGTCCGTGTGTCCCTATAGACAGTCCCTATAGGTGCAGGGATGGTGCAAGCTGTCATTGACGGCACATGGCCACATTCTGCACCAGCTCTCTGGTGAGACAAGCATCGACTCAATGTTGTGATCATGTCCTGTTTTTGAAACGTGCTTTTGCATTTAGTGTCTCAACACATGACATGAAATGTGTTAAGCGGTATACACGAACAAGTGGACGTATAGGCCTACAAATGAACAAAGATTGTAAATAACGTTCATTTAAAGCATAATAATAGCTGAACCATTCAATAATGTCCCTTTACAATGTTTTTACAGATGTGATGTATACTGTCTATAATAATATCGAAGACAAAATAAGTAAGACATGTCAAACTCTTGCATAAAAATAGACACAAGTAGTCATTTATGGAATGTATAAATAGAGAGAGGGAAGAAGGGGGCTGAACCTGGATAGTGATATTTATAACAGGCACACTGCTGTTTACATCCAGGACACACATCAATAACACCATAAAAGTCACCTCTAAATAGCACAGTTGACCATGCCTGGTAACCGCATCCACTCCTGCAAAGGTGCATTCAAGTTGAAATTAAATCACTTTTATTTGAGGATCAAAAGGATTACTAAGGGTCTTCTATTTATGGACACCATGATTGTAAACGTTGGATCTGCTTTCAGTGTTGACATAGCCTACTTTGTGGAAAATATATCGCTTGACTCTTAAGTTATAACTAATGTTAAATGCATGCCTGTTTAAATGAGAGGCTACTGCTAGTTGCTAGTCTGGCATAACTGATCTAGTTTTCATTGATACACTTGGGCACCATACACTTGACAATAAGGTTCTAGGGCAGACCAATGTGCAATGTAAAACATTTTGCATATCTGTTACTGTGGTGAAGGCATTGACATTACAAAATCTGCTCTAAAATGTTTCAGGTAACAGGATATCTTTGAGTATAACAATTATTGTATTAAATTAAACCTTCTTGCACATTGCTTGACTAAATTGTGCCCACCCTACCTACCCCAGCAGTCAGTTTTTTTACCTCATCCAAGTGTGACCATGTGTTGTACTCTGGTTGTGTATATATTGTATTGTAATATTGTAGCAGTCAGTAGTGATTGCCTTTATTTAGACTGATAGCCAACCTGTCCATCCTGTGCAATACACTTTAATTACCTATTTTACTACACAAGGCCTATTATATTATGTTATTACAATACAATAATTAAATATTTGCTAATGTCACTGCACGCTCTGTGCCATCAGGGAGCAATTTCGGCAGGAGGGTAATTGCCCCACGACAACGTTTTTAATTTCTTGGTTGACCGAGAGGAGGGGCAGGCAGGCGCCCTGCGTGAACTCCACTCCAAGGAGCCATTCAACGGATTGAATCGGCGACAAGTGCGGCGGGTCGGGTGTGGGTGTCTGACATATAGCTAGCTAGCTAGCTAGCTAACGAATTTGGTTATTGCTATATGCAAGTCGCGATATAATTCGAAGTTAAATAAGTTATACGTATAATTGTATCAACGCGTAGAGTTAATTATTTAAGTATAATAACATGTCTATATTACCTTTCACTCCCCCAATTGTGAAGAGGCTTCTTGGCTGGAAAAAAGGAGAACAGAATGGACAAGAGGAGAAATGGAGTGAAAAGGCTGTAAAAAGTCTCGTGAAGAAGTTAAAAAAGACGGGACAGTTGGACGAGTTGGAAAAAGCCATTACTACACAGAATGTCAACACAAAATGCATAACCATACCCAGGTAACTCATCTAGGACACAGCCCGCTACGTTAATACTGTAGCTAATCTTTATCACAGCTAACCCTAACACTTGTGAAGTAACATTGATACGGTTCATCAGTGAGCACGATATTTCATCATATCATGTTTGGTGGCCAGCGATGCTCTGCGATCAAGACCACTTGCAGAACATTCATTTAAATATATAAAACATTACCTTTTCGGTACCGTAGTTACTGTATACAGGTGCTATTGCTAGCTGCCACAGCCACGTAGAGTACCAACGCTATGGCTAACGTTAGCATGGTATATATCTATCTATAAAATGAATTGCTTAACAACCTGTTTGATTAGATAGTCTTTTCTGCTTTGAAACATTATTGCTAACCACTGAAATGGCTCAGGTATCTGTGGTAATAGTCTGTGGGCATATAGCACATTACTGCTAAAGTGATGTGGCTGTCATTCCCTCTCATAAGCCTCTTATGTCACACAGCCAGCCGTTGTATCCATAGTTATATGGTTGTACCAGCAAGTACTGGAAGTCCAGTATAACAATAATGATTTACCACAGTATGTAAGAGACACGTGCAAATCAATGATATATGACAAGTCAGTGATGTTTTGTTATTTGCTAATTGTAACCATAGTTATAATATATGGTTGTTGTCACAGGTAACTTGTAGTACACTGTACAATGAATCCATTTAAATTATGCTTAGGGAAAGAGGTTGTAGCTGAGAGTTTCACATTTTCTGCAGGGAATATCACCGCAGAGCTTCTCAGCAGTGGTTCATTGATGGGCAATGGCACTTTCTTTTTATAACTAAAGGCAAATTACCAAATGTTAAATCCTTGTTATATTAACTATCACTGCCAAAATTAAAAATTAATTTCTATATTATTTGGAATTAATCAAATAGTTATGTATGCAAATATGGGCCGATATAATAGACAATAATATCTCAACTAGAATGTGTAACAGCAATAGGGTACTGTGGTTACCATTGGTTACACAGTCTGGTTGAGATCTTGTCTTTTGTTGGGCACCATCACAGTTTTGATCATCGGGTCTTTACCATGGCTCCCTGACTCACTGCCTGTATTCATGCAAACCAGCCTACATGGGAAAGAGGATCATGCTGACATTCTGCACTGTTTTTAGGGTTATCCGCTCTTAAATAGTCATTTGGTCAGCAAGGGGCTGTCTGTTTACTTGGTGGGCCAATAGGTTTCAGTATCACACAATAGAGAGAGAGAGAGAGAGAGAGAGAGAGAGAGAGAGAGAGAGAGAGAGAGAGAGACTGACTGTGTGTGTGTGTGTGTCGGGGTCTACTGTATATTTTGGTAATGGTCTGTTCTGCCTCAGCTATGCTCCCCCATGAGTACTACTGTACCTTGGAGACAGGGCCATGGTGAATGAAAAACATGCTCACCATCTGATACTTTACTAAACTAAGTTGTTGCAGTCATCACCATATTTGTATTTGAGGGAAGGGCAAGTCAATCATCTTTTCTGCTCATAGTTAAGAGGACATTTGAGTTCCTTAGCAAACCATTACATTAGCAAAACATAGAAACATAATAAGTGTATCATAAGGCTCAACAATCCTAAAATATTTGTATTCTCATTTTGTCATATGTCAGACCATATACTAGTGCTAACCTATTCCAATTTTTTTCAGATAAATAAAAATTGGTGAAAGTCTCTAAAGATTATAACAGACTCTAGAGTCTAGAGTATCCAGTGAGCAACAGTCAAATTTAAGTTGTAAGTTTTTTTTGGTATTTGCATTGCAATATACAGTAAACTGTAGTATGTAAGCTGAAGATTGCCCTGACTGCTCAATTTGAACTAGTAAGTTTGACCTTTATTTACCAGGCAATCTGGCTGAGAACATATTCTCATTTGCAGCAGCAATGGCCTGTGGAGTAGTTAGGGGCGAGGAGAGAGGGCAATTGAACCAATTGACAACTGGGGATGATTAGGTAGCCATGTTGGTATGAGAGGCCAGGTTGGATATTTGGCCATGTTAATTGGCCATGATAAGTTCCATGGGCTCTTTAGTGACCACAGAGAGTCTGAAACAGGGCAGAGTCCCCTTCATTGCCCTGGGGCATTGAGATTTTAGACCAGTGCCCCCTACTGGCCCTCCAACACCACTTAGCAAGGTAGGGGTTAGCCATCTTGCACAAGGATACTTACATGTAGGCCAACTCCTCCAACAACAACAACAACAACAACAACCTCCCAGACCAGTGTAACCATCATATTATTTTGGTTCGGTTCTAAAAATACAGCCAACACCAGACAGCTGAGCGAACCTTATTCTGTTAAGTGTGAGCCATCCATAACAGTTCTGCCGGGGGTGGTTTCATTTGTTTTAGGTCTCTTGACGGCCGCTTGCAGGTGTCCCATCGAAAAGGTCTCCCTCATGTGATCTACTGTCGCTTATGGCGCTGGCCAGACCTGCAGTCCCACCATGAGCTGAGGGCTATTGACCTGTGTGAGTTTGCCTTCCACACTAAGAGGGATGAAGTGTGTGTGAACCCCTACCACTACCAGAGAGTGGAGACACCCAGTAAGTGTTGTGACGTCACGTAGTATTGCAGAATGGGTTGAAAGTTAATTATAGAGTGGAATTATAGATACAAACTGATTGACTGGCCGGTCACCAGCGATAGTATGATCTGTCAAAACATTGCCCAGTTAATTAAGGGACCGTAAACAAATTACTAAGAAGAACACAAGCACTGGAGGCATTAAAGGTATAAGAAATGACAAAGTGAGGACACTTAAATTTAAAACAACATATCTAGGCCTCTCCGGGAACCATCACCTTATCGTGGTGGAGAGGTTTGGGTGCCCCCATGAACCTGAGGGCTGTGTTGTCTG
>JAODTR010000021.1:1698895-1717586 GCA_025399935.1 Amblyopsis rosae | reverse complement strand
GTCCCTTGCTGAAGCTGCTGCCCCCGCGACCCGACTCCGGATAAGCGGATGAAGATGGATGGATGGATGGATATCTAGGCATCTAAATGAAATAGAACAGTACAATGAAATGTGAAATCTTTACTATGAATATCAGAATAAGCATGACTCGTAACTGGCCAGTCATTCTTTAAAAGGAAATAAAAGTAATTGGAATCAGCCAAGAAAAATGCAATACATCCCTAAATGAATATGTTTTTATCAGTATACTGAGTTAGAAATAATATTGGAATTATATTGATTTATTGAATTGCAATTATACAAATTACATATTTAATTATACTTTTTAAATATGATTTGACTTTTAATATCCAATTAGAATGTTTAGTTTATTACAATATCCATTGCAAGGACCATTAGAACAATTCAGTTGTCAAGATAAAAAAATAAGCAAAGAGATTATTATTGTTGTTATAAACAGCAGTAGACGTATTGGCCTTTTTTCAATAAAACTAATTCCTGCCTATGTTTTCTGCGTATGTCATAGCATATTCTGACTTTCCACCATCACAATAAGTGAGTAATAAATAAATAAATAATAAAAGCTGATATAGCTTTACCAGCTATATCAGTTGCCACGTTATACACTACTCACCTGGACTTGATGGGTGTGTCTCTATTTTTCCAGTTTTGCCTCCTGTTCTAGTCCCACGGCACACTGATATCCCCACAGAGTTCCCCCCGTTGGATGACTACAGCCACTCCATCCCGGAGAACACCAACTTCCCAGCTGGCATTGAGCCACAGAGTAACTACATCCCAGGTAAGAGAAACCACACTAGAATAGCTCCTGAAATGTAGGGGGTATTATACCGTATCGGTAATACACAATATGTTCTATACTGTAACCATGGGGATGGTGGGGAAGGAGTGCCAGCTGTAACCAGTCTGTTCATTGATGAGTGTGAATAATGGCTTCTATAAAACACTAGTCAGTGCACTCACATTATGTTTGTTCACTGAAAAGGTGAAAACATATACAGTATGGCTGTGCAATTAATGTAATTTTTACCGTGATTTCAATTTCAGCTCCTACATTAACAATATAATCGAGAGAACATTTAGCACATTACGTATTTTGCACATTACGTTTTGCAAGTTAACTCTTATTATGTCTTGTGTTCTGAATGACAGGCGCACACTCACTTTTATCCATCGTAGGGTGAAAGGGAAACGTCGTCTAAAGTATTAAGGGACATTTCACAGTTGACGGTGCTTTCACTGTTCATTTGTTTCTGTTTTTTTAGGTGCAGTAAATGCAACATCTTTCCAAAGTCAATGAGGAATCATTATATAATCGTGATTTCAATATTGACCAAAATTATCATGATTAGTATTTTTTCCATAATCGAGCAGCCCTAGTGTACAGGTATCGTATGTTTAAGATGTATTCCTGTATCATGCTAACTTAAACCAACTTATATATTGGAAATGCTTATTTGATTGGATTGATTTGATCAAATACTTGAATGTATAACAACTTAGGCCGTGTTCAGACGTAACTTCTTTTTGGAAGCTGTGGGCATCTTTTTTCCATTTTAACCCTATGGAGCGGACTGTGCTTTAAAAAGCGCAATGGGCACTGTATTTAAACGTTGGCGCTGGCGTTTTTTTCCAGCAGCTCTGGGCTTCATTTTTAGTTGAAAAAAGCTCAACTTCTCAGAAGAAAACATCCTACTCCATCCACTTTTTTGACAGTTGACCAATCACAAGCGCCGTAGTGAGACCTGGTGTTTCCCATAACAACCATAACAGTTTCAGCTGCTTTTTTTTTCTCTACATGAAAAATGGCCAGGCCAGCGCTTTTAATCAAAAAAGAAGGTATGTCTGGACACGGCCTTAGCTATTACAGTACGTTCAATAACAACATCAATAAAATCTCCCATTTGTCCCGTATTAAATAGACTGACTGACAGTTGATTTGCTGGCATTAGGAGTCGTTAGGAGTTATTGCAGGGTTTCTATTTCAGCTGTGTGTGCGCAACTGTTTCAGAGACTCCTCCACCAGGGTATCTGAGCGAGGATGGAGAGACCAGCGACCACCCACTTAACCACAGCATGGACACAGGTGAGACAACCACGAACACCTCTCACTTGGCTTGGGTTGATTTGAACAAGGCAGGTCGTGTACAGGTCATGTAGAGGCTGGCCCCAAAAGCGTGTCGACCCCATAGAACTATATACCTGTATAAGAACGGTCAGTACCCATAGATCGCCACATAATATTACATGTTTTAATATGCAACATATTTGTCTAGCTAGTTTCCCTGTTTATTACAACTGTTTGGGGGGGTACATTTTTATATAACTCATCAGTTAAAAATGTATTATGCCACACCTTTTATTTACATTATTATGCATAGCTGGAAGTTATAGGCGGAGTCAGGCACTGCGAAGATAGCGACGGCCAGAGCGTGCACGCTTGAGCTTCAAACCTGTTCTTTAGAAAGCTATGGGCAATGTCAAATGTAGGGTTTGTCCATTTATTTAGATGGTCTATGGTAATGACCCAATGTTTTGTCCCTTTTTGTTCAAAGGTTCACCCAGCCTTTCGCCCAATCCGGTGTCCCCGGAAAACAACAATCTTCTTGGTAAGAAAACATAAACTCACATGTTTTGTTCATCCGAATAAACATTTCAGGTTCACTCTCTCCTGTCAATGCCATTGACCAGAGACACTGGACTCTACCTGGAGTTGGTCCCCGGTCGCTGCACAGCGGCTGCCCACTGCTCCCTTGAGGGACGGGTTAAATGCAGAGAACAAATGTCGCTACATGTATGTGTATGTGACAATTAAAGCACCTTTTCCTTTACCTAGTCCTTGGTTTGAAGGTATTATATTTCTTATTATGCCGCTTGACGCATCCATGTGTGCATTTGTCTACTGGGGGTGTTCCAAGTGTCATGTACGGAGCCCATTTATGATTAGTCACTGCCCAAATTAGAAAGAAAGCCGCCTCACTGTACCTGGTGACCTGTTGCCAGTCCATTGCACATTTAGTCATTTCTATAATACTCCTGTGATTGGATCATCCTCCTGGACCTGCATGGTTTTAATCTGCAGCAGGATTATAACTTTAATTAATTTGATTAGACATCGCACCTTCTTCCCACGCAACAGCCACCCGACAGATTACCGAGCATAATGTGCTTGTTCACACACGTCTATTCACGTACACTCGAGTCTGACTGTGTCAGAGACGGGGATTGTGGCTAGGGTGGGTGCACGGCTAGGTGAGCGAGGAGTTGGAGGGTGAATCAGATGAATCAGGCTGTGCAGTGGATCTGGGAGGCTTTAGTGTCAAGGCAGTAACGGAGGAAATTGGGTATAATTAGAGCTATTGTATTGTGGTCCTTTTAGAAAGGCCAGCTACAGACAGTTCAAAGTAATATGATGATATCCTCTTTCCTGGTAATGCTATATGCATGTAAAGTCACCAAGAGGGTCCTTATAGAAGAAGCATACAGTGCAGGTGTGTTTCCTAGCAACGGTTGACCCCGCCTCTCTGTGCTTGTGCCCGTCGCCAGACTTTCATCCTGTGACGTACTGCGAGTCAGCCTTCTGGTGTTCCATCTCCTACTATGAGCTGAACCAGAGGGTGGGAGAGACCTTCCACGCGTCGCAGCCCTCCCTCACCGTAGACGGCTTCACAGACCCCTCCAACTCAGAGCGCTTTTGCCTGGGCCTGCTGTCCAACGTCAACCGCAACTCTGCTGTGGAGCTGACGCGCAGACACATAGGTAGCGGATACGGTGGTGTTTGTAGCACCGCTGTGTGCACCGCTGCTGTGCTCTGGCCGATGTAGGCCCACTGTGCCGGATCACTCCCATTTCCCCCGTTTTGTGTCCCCTGCCCAGGGCGAGGCGTGCGGTTGTACTATATTGGGGGAGAGGTGTTTGCAGAGTGTCTCAGTGACAACGCCATCTTCGTCCAGAGTCCCAACTGCAACCAGCGCTACGGCTGGCACCCTGCCACCGTCTGCAAAATCCCTCCAGGTCAGCCAAGTAGCCCTGTTAACGCCCACTGCCACTGTTTAGCGTCATTGTTGAATATTCAACACAAGCTTGTTTTTCAGGCTGCAATCTGAAGATTTTCAACAACCAGGAGTTTGCGGCCCTGCTCGCCCAGTCGGTCAACCAGGGCTTTGAGGCGGTCTACCAGCTCACTAGGATGTGCACCATTCGCATGAGCTTTGTGAAGGGCTGGGGAGCAGAGTACAGGTAGGTTGTAGCAGCACCGGCCAATGGGAACAAATGTGACTGACTGACCTGGTTAAAAAGCTCATGCGATACCTTCTAGAGTTCAGTACGTGGTGGTAATGCACCATGTAGACAGTAGGTGGCAGTAGGGCTGGGCGATATACCGGTATTTATAGATGAATTTTCAAAAGAGACATACAATTAGAGAATATTGTTTATACCGATATAGTTTTATTATGCGTTCATGCATTCAAATTTCCAAAAAGTAATTCGGTTTGGCCATCTCTCCCTCCATGCCTGCGCTTGGCCTAAGGAGTAGAGTCGGGAGTGCGTGATTCAGCGCATTCAGAGTGTCGAAGGAGCGGAGACACCAGAGAAAGCTCACAGATGTAGGCCTATATCCGCTCCCACAATTTGACCGCATATATGCTCTGTTAAAAAGCTCATAGACAGTAGGTGGTGATAATGCCCCGTGTAGACAGTAGGTGGCGGTAATTTGGATGCAGCACAGTGCAACATCCCCCCACAGGAACAGAGTATTGCACACCTTTCAAACCCATACTGGCATTGGCCTAGTGCAGGGCTTTTCAACTCCGGTCCTGGAGGGCCGCACCCTGCAGGTTTTATATCTCTCCCTGCTCTAACATGCCTGATTCAAGGTTGTTAGAAGCCTGATAACGACCCCTTCATTTGAGAGATGGGAGAGATCTAAAGCATGCAGGGTGCGGCCCTCCAGGACCGGAGTTGAATAGCCCTGGCCTATGGTGTTGGCTCATGCCTGTCCGCGGTTCAGCACGCTGCTTCTGGCACATTTACCTTCACTAGCTGAATACTCAGGTCTAAATGAGATAACTAGCACCTAAGTCAATGTGGTCGGACGTGAGGAACTTCTCAAATGAAAACCATGTTATTTCTTTCTTGTATCTAATGTATTTGGCCATGTGTATTTCATGTTTTTTTCCATTGTGAGCCTTCCTTGTCTGGATTATGGATGCTAGCTGTTGTTCAAGTCATTGCTGCATATATTCACTTCTCACTCAAGACTGAGAACAGAACCTTTGAGCACGTTGATTCACTAAAGCCTGCTGTCTCTCTCAATCCTTTAGCTTAGATAAACATTGTGGATGTTGATGGAAGGTATCAGACTGTGCTATGGTCTAAGTAGTACTCTGGCTGTGGGGAAGACAAGGCCTGAGGGGGTCCAAAGACCGCCTCCCCCACTGCTCTGCTCTCGAGAGAAGCTGTCCATTCTGCAGACAGCAAACTATAGCGTGTGAGGCCACTGACAGGCAGGCAGGCTCTGGTTACACCACACACACCCTTTCTCACATAAGTACATCTCCAGCCAGCGCTGGCGCATGTCTTTTTGGCACAGCGTCTTTAGAAAAAGACAGTATCGTTTTAAAGGGATCCGTACTTGTAGTGATCCATGGAGCTCAAGCTTGACCTGCTGAGGGCCTGGTAGGAGATGTTGGGGTTCAAGACCAGACCCACAACCACGTAAAGTTTACCTTGGGCTAAAAGAAATGGAGCGGGGACAAAGAGTGAAGAGGTGCATTGTGCTCAGGCAGCCGGTGGACTTGGAGCAGGGGGATGATGGAAGGGGGGGAAGGGTGAAGCAGCGAGGCGGCTGGAAAGAGTTGAGTAACAGAGGAAGAATGCAGCAGGCATGCAGTGGTGGCCATGTGGGGGTGAAGGCGTTCAAATACTGGGAAGGGGGGGGGGATTCCCAGCGGTCGTGAGTGGTCCGTGTTGCGTCTCTGACACCAGATAGTCCCAAGAGACGACGGGGAAAATGTGAAAATGCCGTGTGCTTAATTTATGATTGCATGCTGCCGGTGCTCGTTAGTGGAATAAAAACAACCCTTGCACATTGAGTGAATCAAATGAATCAATATAATCTGCTAGGTTGTTATTGTCTTTACTTGGGTGTCACCAGACTGGGATCAGAGAAGTCAAGCTGCTGCCAACTGTTGGCTGTGGTCACTTTGCTTATTTGGCCATACAGCAGACACGGCTGATTCATATGTTTGACTTTGTGCACAATTAAGCTTTTCTACACATTTCTTTCTTTCTTTCTCTGAACAAACTTAAAAAAAATTTCCTGTAGAAAGCCGCTGGGTGTTTTCAACACCAAACTTAATGTAAATACTAGTTTGTTGATAGTTGTGCTATCATGATTCATCAACACTTGTTTGTTAATATTATTACTTTGAGGTGCAATAATGTATTAATTTGTAGCCTATTGTAATGGTGACACATGCCCTCTCTGTCTTCCTCAGGCGTCAGACGGTGACTAGCACCCCCTGCTGGATTGAGCTGCATCTCAATGGGCCTTTGCAGTGGTTGGACAAGGTGCTCACACAGATGGGCTCGCCCAGCATCCACTGCTCTAGTGTGTCATAAGAGGAACACAGTTATCTCAGTGGGGGAAATAAACTAACAGCTACTTTCTATAAGGAAATGGATGTGGTATGTCACACTCACCCCTTCCACCGGCCCCAACATCTCACCTCACCTGCTCTAAAGCACTTTCCTAGTAAAATAGTAGCACTGTGCGTCTGCATTCAATAGTGTCTTGTGACTTGTGTGTTGTTTTATGCTCGACAGACAGGCGTCGCATGCTAGCAATAGTTAAAAAATATGTATTTTTCCCCACAACCACCACCACACATTCAGACAGTAGTGTTGCCTTTATCAAGGAGAGAACAGTTCTGATTAGATGTTTAGGTCAATGTACAATGATATATATAGTATATAGTCACCTCTTATTAGACATCCATTCTGTTTAATTAAAATATATTTTTAGTAGTTTAATGCTAGTTTGTAAATGTATGTCCTCCATCACTGTCTTTGTAATTATCATTTAATGATGAAAAATCATTTGACAACTAATACATTATTTAAAGACAATTTTAAATTATATTATATTGTACCTAAAGTACAAAGTACTTTACTGCCCTAACAGATTACTGTGTATATAAAATATTGAAATAAATTACTCCAATTGGTATTAATAAATAAATACACCACCTCTGGTAAAGAACCCTTATATGAAAACTATTTTGCTCAGTAGAAGAGACATTTTCTAAGTTATTTTTGCATACTGTCCTGTAGGGGGAATATATATATTTTATTACCACCCCATAACGATCATTGTACATAAATATTTATAGCTTGTGATGTATTGTGGTCTTGCATAAAATTGCTTGATACAGTGGACCTGAGTCACCACTGACAAAAATGTGTTGTACAAATGGGCGCTTTCATATAAGATTTTAACTTGGAGTTTCAAAGTAGTAATGATTTATAATGAATCAAACTGGGCTTGAATGTCATTGCAGGAAAGCTTAGAGATATATTTTTGTGCATAAAATCTCTGGCTTGATTGGTAGTGAAGCCTAGCCTTGTTTACTCCCGTGTTGAGTATGGTCATACTGCTAGGCATGCAGTAGAATACCTGAAAATAATGTTCCAACTGTTCACTGGAAAACATTTCTTAATGCTTTTGGTTTGAGGTATTGGTAGTGGGTCTCCTTGTGTTTTGGGCTTTAGAACAGACATTTGTGGGTAGATGTTTCACAAGCAGCAGTGGTACTTTGGTAACAGTCTCATGTCAGATTTTAGAAAGCAGTAGCCTACATTTATTTTCTCCATTTTGGAAACTGGTATGTTTTCCCCTGGCTGTGATGATCAGCATGGTGGTAGTGGTATTTTGCTTGTCCGGTAATTGTATATTCCACATTACATTATGATATAAAGGCATGAGAATATATTTGATGTCCTTGGTTAGTGTCAAATTACCGTGCTACCGCCACACATGCAGAATAGTAATCTGTTATAGTAAACAGTTAATACGGTGCTAAACTTAAATATTGTGTGTATGTTGTTCATATAGGTAATCTATACCAGTACATCTATTCCTTTATATTCTTTGTTACTGCATTTCAGATCATGTGTACATGTTTGTTAACTTCTTTTGAAATGTAATTATCTGCGAGAATCTAAATAAAATTATTCTGAATACATATTCCATCTTGTTGATAAATAACCCACCCTGCTTCATATAGAGTGATTATTGAAATGAGATTGTTTATCTATCCCATTCACATACTATCAAATTCAAACATTAACTACAGGTACTGTACCAGTAAAACTTTAAAATTATAAGTTTAATAATCATGTACATTCAATATGTTCACAGCTTTTATTCAAAAGGCATGTCACTTAAAATAAGTGACAACTGTGCCTTTACAAGGAGAAGTACGATAAGGAATTTTATTTTTAGTATATGTAATGATAATCTACATTGCTTGCCAATAGATTTGCCATATTTACTGAGGTTAAAATCTAGTCACACTATTTCAAACCCACATGGGTGCATACAAAGCATCCATAAATATGTAAAATGTCACGTTGAACCATTCCAGTTTCGGATGTGAATTTGTTAAAACTGGTGTTCAACTGTCATATATGCACTACGATGGCTTAAGTATTTAGGTTCGATCTCAGCTCTGCCAAGGTCGATCAGTGTCGCTGTACAGTTGAAGAAATCTGCTATAGGCAGAATTTGAGAGTTGTAACTAGAGCTAGCTAAAAATTGAAGTACAAGTTTGAAAATCAACAACCGAAAAACCCACTTACTCCTCTGTTCCCTCCCTCTGGAACCCGTTAGTGTTCCATTGCAAAGCCCATTTACAAACCTGTTGCAGCTGTGTGGGCTATGACAAGCCGTTTTAACATTTATTCACTAGACTAGATATTACTCACGGATATCTGCAACGTAATTTCGCCTAGTCAAAACTTTAATTGAAAGATATCTATAACATCATTTTGACTAGTCTAAACAACAGTTTTAGATATCTGGAATTCAGTTTTGACTAGTGAGTTTCAAACAGCTATCGCCATTCATGTCTATGGGGTTTCTCATTAGAGATATCTGTAAGTTAGTTGCAGATATCCTAAACGTCTATTGTTTATATCTTTAACAGAATAATGAATGGCTGTAATTCCAGTTCCAGATATCTATAATATAATTCTGGATAGTTACAATTACAGTTCAAGATATCTTAAATCCCCCTCAATTTAAGATATCTACATCGTCCTTTTAGGATATTTTAAACTAACCATATCAACCTAACGTAACTAGTGAAAATTTGTTGTAGATATCTTGAACTGGAATTCTGACTAGTCCGAAATAAATTAAAGATATCTGAAACTGGAATTGCAGCCAGTCATAATATAATTCTAGATATCTGTTACCAAGTTTTAGATATCTTCAAATTAATTTAGATTGGATATATCTCAATTTGCAGATATCTTCAACTCTCATTCTGCATAGTCAAAATGTAATTACGGATGTCTGGAATATGAGATATGAGCTATTAGGCAAAATTACGAGTGATTGTCATGCTATTCAAACATATCTGCAACTATTATTTAGACTCGTCAAAACTAAATTACAGATATCTGCAGTTTCCATTTGGGATGTGTGATGAGTAGAGTATTTCAGTGACGTCATTGCAGATATCTTTAACTGCTGTTTTAACTATTCAAAATGACGTTATAGATATCTTACATCAAAATGATGGCTAGGCACAATTAATAACGACTAGTTAAAATGTATTTATTAATTCCGGATAGTCAACTCTAGTGAATAAATGTTAAGGCTTGACATAGTGGGCACAGTCATGTGATAGGCAAAGTAGATTCGCCAGACCCATCAGGGAGCGGAGGCCCTGATTGGTCAGAATTCTTCACATAGAAGGCACAATGTAAATCAACTTCTATAGATGCAGGGATAGGGAGGACTATCCACCAGAGCAGATATTCTCACAGAGCATTTCACTCATCAATAGCTGACAGATGTCTGACATTTCTAATAAGTTACACTGTACAGCTCTAAACCCCTACCTACAGCACAGCTCCTTTCAGGGTAAACTGTTTAGTACTCCTATTAAATGAATGACGAGCCATAAAAATAAAAATAAAAAGTTTGAAAACAAAAACATTCCTACATGAGTGATTGGTCTTTGTGTGGCATGGAAAGACACGCTTTTCATCCCAAACTGCTGAAATACATTTTTCACTATACTCCAGATACTGTTTTTAATCTGTGAAAATGTAAACATTTCTTAGGTTGAAAATGCACTTTGCACACTACAGATTTTTACATTTGTAAAATGGTCTGACCACTTTACTACTTGATCTGTTCTGCATGATGCACACTGGGTTAAAACTCTTAATAGCCTTTCCACCAAGGGGCTTTCCATCATTAATAAGGAAGTCTGGCTGATTTTAATTACACGCCAGCGCTGCAGAATTAATTTGTCACAAAGGATTACAAATACCACTATGCCTAAAACAGTGACATCTTTCAGTCCCTTTGTACTTATGGTGTTCGGAGCAGGTCAAGGAGTGCTGGATGTCGAAAGAGAGCTGGGAGAGGCAGGGGAAAAGACAACAGTCACTGGTAGTGTTTTTTTTAGCTTTCTTCTCCTGATGATAAGCCCTCTATCTCGTCTTCCTCCCCACCGATGGCCATCCAAAAGGCTTTTGCTACCTTGGAAGCAACATTAAGTTAATGTAAATATTCAAAAATGCAATGCCAAAATACCGCCATTGTATATTAATGCAATAAAACTGAGCTAGTGAGTAATTCCAACTGCAATAGGGGACACGTCACTCATGTATCCATTTTAAAGATTTGCATTTTAGCTAATGATTTGGCCACTATATGCAGTAGTTTATGTATTTGCTAAAAATGCATTATATTCAGTATTTGCTACATCTTACGTAATTTGGGATATGTAATTGGAATAAATCAAACGTTTAACACTGAAAATGAACAGGTATGAACAATATGGCTATTATGGTAAACATACTGTAACTTACTTTTTCAGCATGAACTTTTCTCTGCTCATGGGGTAATGATGAGGCTTTTTCTATTGGTTGCAGAAAAACAAGATACAAGTTTGCATTTTAATTTGTATTCCAAAATGTTATGCATCTCTCAATTGAAACATTACAATAACTTAATTCTGCAAACTAGAGTAACTTGAGACCACTAGAGATTGCAATCATCATTGCAAACATGACAAATATAAGTATGTCTATCACACCACTATCATATACTACATCATCACTACCAATTACCTTTCATCTCTTTTAGTTTGGTGAAGAGGCGCTCAAAGTTCTCCATATCTGCATCACCTGTAGTAAGATTGGCTAGCTCCTGGATGTCCAAATCAATCATTGGATCTAAGAACAAACAATACCTTTATTTGCCAATGCATCATTTGTATGATATTCTAATTGATACATGTCAGTATTATGTTATGGGGTTTACCTTATTATATTAAGTTGTCAGACATTAGTGCACTCACCAGCTCTTGTCTCCACCTGAGTTGTGGTGTCACCGCTTCCTTCTGTCACCCTAGCCTCTTCACTGTTATTTGCACCCCCTGCTGGTGAACTAGAAGACTGTCACATAAAAGTTAAGTTAGCATTCTCACTATGAAAATGTATCAGGTGGTTGTATAAGATAATTAGCAACATGTAGCAACAGTAACGAAAACAACAATCAAAATGTCACTGACAGCTGGGTCACGGCAATTTCGGATGTTGTGTCGCGATGCCACCAGGCTGCCCAGCAAGCCAAAGCCCTGACTGTGCTCTAGGAGGTGTGTAGAAAATTGGTCAGAGTCTGTCTGATGGGATCTCTTCAGTGAGGTACACAATGTGACTATCAACAAGGTAACAAATAACAAGGGCGGATAATACATTATGGATTATGAAATATCTCACCGTCCTTCATCTCCACGCTAGACCAAACATTGGCATTGAGCGCTTGGACAATTCTCTTCACTCCCGTGGACTCTGGGAAGTCGTCTGTTAAATACGACAGAACAAATGTGAATGCAAGTCTTCACAGTCGTGATGTAATATTATAACGTAATATAAATTCAAACAAGTATTATGTAATGCTTGAACAGACAAGACTCACCATCTTCATCTGGCAATTCTTGAGGATTGAGCTCCACCAGCTCAAAAGCATGAGCCAAGCACCACTGTTGTGCATCGTGTCTGGTGACCCCTGGCACCACAATGTACATTGAATGTCCAAATGAAAACTGTCTTTAACACAACAGTGAGATTGTGCAGGCATGACCAGTTTACTCACCGTAATCACACACTCGGTCACACACCAGAATAAGCACCTCTGGAGCTAGATCTTCCACTACCGAGATCCAGGGAGATATCTTTTCCAAGCCATCCTTCTGTAAAAGCAATCGAGTAGTAGGCTATGTTCATATACAATACATTATTTTACTATGATAATTATAAAGATGACAGAAAACAGGAGGTAAACTTGTGCTGTAAGCACTCACCGCCGTGCTGTCAAAGTAAGCTATGAATGCTTGCATAGACTGGGCAATCTCTGAAGTCATCTGGAATGTGCTTGGTACAACGCATAGCCTGACATCTGCAGTGTAGTATTTATTGTTGATGGTCCATGGATACCACACTACAGTGTCTTCCCGCTTGGAAGGCTCGGGCAAAATGTTCGTATTAAGGATATCTTAAACAAATGTGCACATAATTTCTAATGAGTCACAAAAGCAAACGCTATTGAAGCTATTGAACCTCGAAAATGTTTATGTTGTTAGCTAAAATAGCTCACTCTTAGTCAACATTAGCCTAATAAATCAGAAAATTGTGTCGGCACAAACTGTCAGACATTTAACAAGATTATTATTATTACGATCAGGTTAGAGCTAATGTGATAGCTTCATTTCATGTTTAGCATGACATGTATTTTGCGACAATAAGCTTAGGTAAACTCACGTTTAATCAGCTCTTCTTCTTTAAAAGCATTGTCAGAGCTAGTGATGAGTACTGAAGGGACCGGCGATTCTGTGTTTTCTTCGCATTCTGACATTATTGCAATATTTTAGGAGACCTATAGTTACAGCTCAGCAATGCTAGCTCACAGCTAGCTACAAGCTGGTTGTTGACCTCTCTTCTTCCGGTCCAACTGTCCGTGTGGGAGGGTCTGGTGGAATGCATTAAAATACATATCTTGTTAACGCAAACTTTGTTTTCCGCATGAGGCTAAAATAAAACAGTTCACTAGAATACCCCCCCCCCATATTACACTATTGTCGATATGTAGTTATCTATTATTTTAATGATACTAGGGATGTCATGTGATGTGACCATGGATATGACACGGACACCTAAAAAAACATTTCGGACTGCTTGCCTTCGCTTTTCGTGGTCATGGTAACCTGCTGAATAATTGTTCGGCAAACTAGCTACCGTACTTCTCCTATTTGTCATTTATTTTTTTTGACAGATTTTTTTAGAAATGTCGGAAACTCTCCAATATGAAGATGATGTGGGGGAGGTTTTAGTACAGGTAAATTATTATTACTACTATGTTTGCGACTCGAGCAAAAGCTCTGGCTAGATTAAAAAAAAAAAAAAAAAGACACCATGGTTAGATTAAATCAAATAAAAAAATACCTTCGGTACCGGAGTTATTATCATCACACATGTGCAGGCCTACCTATACTTTTAAAAGTTAAACTGCAAAGATAAATAATTTGTTTGTATTCATTTAATAATGCCTTAGAGCAGATTTCATATTTTGGGGGGATTCCACATACAGTATAATAAAATATACAACATGAAAATATGATGTTACAGGTTCAGTGTGATTTGAGGCAACTGAAGTATAGTCTTGATAGACTTACTTTAAATGCCAGGGAAGAATCTTTGGACATCCAAGCTTTGGATACAGCCATCTGCAGGACAGAAAGTTGCATCAGGGTGAGGCTGAAATAATTCCAGAATTGTGGCTAGAAGATGAATGTAGGCAATATGAGAATGTAGCCTAAAATTGTCCATTTATGCTGTTCTATGCCTCATGTCCCTCAATAGAAACATACAGAGCAGTATCTGAGCATAGTGAATAATCAACGGCAAATTCTTCCATGTATCGAAGGCATAAAGAATAAGAAATCAAGAAGCCCTGAATGGTAAGTGGAGGCAATTTATTGCAAAGTTGTACCTTCACCATGTAGTCTAGCTTGTGATAGTTGATCATCTTATTATTTAGCATGTGACTGCATTTAAATCCTGAATATGCCATGTGCTTTACACAGGGAACCAGTTCTGAAGACTAATCCACACATTCAACATAAAAGAGAAGAAGTTACAAGTGCTTCACCAGTTGTAAAGGTAAATGTAGATTATCATGATTCATGACTATAAATAATGCTGTTTCCTTTTTATATTTTCTGACATTGAAGGTTATTTCTTTCTCTGTTTTTCTCACTATGCAGAAGCCATTAACAATGTGCTTACTATTTAATCATACATACCCAAAGAGCAGAGATATTATGCACCCAAAGTTTGCCATCCCACTTCCTGATGTGTACAAAATGCACAGAAATTCAGTGAGTAAATAGCTTTAATTATAAATATTTGCATCAGACATGTGATTCAATGTCATTCTCCCCTTAAATTATGTGTTTCTTGAGTAGAATTGACTAATGCATATTTTTAATATAAACTATGCCAAATATACAGTACATGGAGATACAGTATATCTTTATGACCATTGATAGTAATTTTTAGATGTAGACAGAAGTGTGTATTGCCAATAGTTACTCTGCATTTGGCTTCGACGCAGACAGAATAAGCATTGTACAAAACAGCTATTAACAAAAGTGATTTGTAGATTGAACCATGGTTGTCTGGGTAAAAGCTTAACTATTAGGCGCTGTTAGTTAAAAAGGTAAAAATTGTATTGCACTTCCGGCTAACTGCTGGTGACAAGCAAGTGGCTGTATGCCACTTTGGTTGTTATTCTGCTGAAGCTCAAAGCGTTTCCCATATTAATCTTTGTGTAGCGATTCCTTGTTTCTTGAGCTTTTATTGACATCAGTTACCCCACATCGCAGGGAAGACTGGACTGTCTTGGTATTTTGAGAATTCCTCCAGTTGAATTTGATATTATATTATACCTGTTACTCAATAAATCCTAACAACAGGTACAGTATAGTACTTTAGGATGGAGTTTAGAAGAGTGATAGGACAGTGGAAGACTATGACATAAAGGTCTGTTGGCCCAGCAATGACAGGCAGTACCTATCACTGCAAACAAATTAATCTTTGCAAAAGGCCACCACAAGTTTTAGATATATTACTCACTCTCTTGTCTGTACTTGACATGAGGAAAAGAGGCCAAGACTGTCACTGCGATACAGGAGAGGATAGAAAAGTTGGCTGCAAAATGCGTAAAGCAGCAGATTGCAGAACATCAGCATTCTTCTAAGGAAACAGGCGCCTGATTGCCATGCCACGGGCTACTGGTTTACAGCTGTCTCTGGACAGAAGTGGGTACCTGCTTCAGCATGCCAATAAGACAGCCGTAGCTTACCCAACTGCTAAACACTGGCTCTCTGCCGGCTGCCTTCCCCTGCAACTCAGGCCAGCTCGTCTCCGCTCCGCTCCTGCCAGGGAAACAGCTTTTACACTTTTGCAATTTTGCAAAGGTGGCCCCCATCTTTCCCCGACCCCATCCGAAACAGATGTGTGCCTTTGAGGGGAGGTTCTGTCAGCACCTGGCAACTACCCGTGGTCTGTCAGAGAACTCAGTGGTCTGAGGAGAAATTAGCAGGTCGCCACCAGATGACCAGCAGCTTTACTGTAGCTCTGTAGTCCAGTGCTGCATTAACATATCAAGAGAGCTCCGTATTCAGTTTTGTTTACGTGAAGGCTACAGTATGTGAAGTAAATGAGTTATTATGTGTTATTATGTTATTGTAGTTTTCATGTCCTGGGCTATTGCTCTCCCGCTGCTTAATTTATTAATCCATTATGACTGTAAGATTAATGCTGTTCTCTCAAACTTCTATCTAGAGAGAGAACGGTAATAGTGACTGTAATAGTGACCCAAGTAGAGAACACACTTTTCGCTGTGTTCTTCCTCAGGATTGCTCATCAAATGGCATGTTGAGACTGTAAATAAAACTGTCAAATAATTCCTTCAAAGTACCTTTATTTCATTCAGGCTAGCCATCAGAGAATTCCTTCCGGCCACAGAGTGGGCCAGCAATCCACTGAGTCAACGAATGCTCAAAGTAAGCTCCACCTGGCAAGAGCAAAGGTAGACCTGAAAGCAGGTAAGCAGATATTTACCACCTCGTCACTTCAAAAAGCTTTTTAGCTACAGTATCAGTTATTTGGTATGTTCGTTTTCTTGTTTATTTGGAAATGGACATTATTACATTTAATTGACTCTGATATTAATTATGATTTTTTTTTCTCATAATTATGTTTTATATTTGACATTAAAGGAATTTGCAATATATTGAAGAAGAGTCTTCCTTCATCAACATTCATCCAGCATAAGGCTGTTTCTATTCACCACACAGAGTCCTGCTCTTCTCAGACAGGTCAATCCTTCTCTGGTGACTACCAGATTCTAGTCCCATAACTTTGTGTAAAAGCAAGAGGAACTTTGTTAACATTTAGAATTGTGCATAATGAACAGGCTAGCTTGAATAGGTCCACATGATTTTCAATTGCGAAGTTGTTAACATTGCTAATAGATGTGCAGGCACGAAGAAAAGCTCTATCTCTCCTTGGTAGATTTTTTGAATTTAGGATGCTTGCCATGGGAATCTAGTAAAAAAAAAACTACCTCTGTAGCAATTAAGCCTTGTATCAAAAGCTTAGGAGCCATTATTCACATGCCAACTACTCTAAAGTTGTAAAGTAAAGACAGGTTAAAACTTTGTAGAAATGCCTACTACAGTGCATCTTTGGTTCATAACGTATATCTCACTATACGTAAGTCATAGACATTTTAATCTGATCCATTTAGTGAATACACAAGGACATCTCAAATTGTTTCATGTGTATTTGGGTTCAACAGACCAAAAGACCAGGCAGTTAACACGGGGGAAAGAGCATGGAAAAGGTGACATGGAATATGCTTCCTTGTTGACAGACAAGGCACCCACACCACCTCCCTCTGCGGCCTCCCAGAGTTCAGCCCGAGGCCACAGGAGTAGGATCCATAGTGGCGACAGTCCTGCTAGTAACAGTGTGCAGGTAACTAATTGTTATGCCGGGCTGGCAGGACACGCCCAAACGCACGACAAGGCAGGCTTCAAGGTTTATTCAAAGAGGTTAAAAACAGGCAGGAACACACAACTAACAGTAGCCAATGAACCAACGAAGATGGAAGGAAACACAGGCGCTTAAATAACCACACACAAGACAGGCCAATGGACAGAGATAACGAGGGGCAGGTGATGCCAATGGACAATAAACCTGGGGCAAGTAACTAATGAACTGGGGGAACACACGGGGTTAACATGGACTGAAACCAGGCAAAACAGACAACAGATCCTAACAAATGAAACGTTTATGGTACGCAGCATAAGATCATACCAAATCAGAATGTCTGTCTGTCTGTCTGACTGTCTGTCTCTGGCACCGTTTCCTCTCGCTTTGTGTTTTTTTTGCAGCTAGTTCCTGTACCCATCAGCAAGTTCCCCTTTACTATCGATGATGGGCAGATTGACCCAACGGCCGAAGACTTCTGCCGCTTCAAGCAGCACTATTCCTGGTGCTGGGACAGCCTTGTGGTCACTCTGGAGGCCCTGACCACGCTGCTCAGGGAGTCTGTCGTGCCCCTGGCCAGGGTGAACGGAGAGCAGCTGGCAAGCCTTGCCCAGAGCTCGGACGTGGATCTACTCTCGGTGCTGGAGAACAGGGAGGAGGCCCTGGGCCTGGTGTCCAGCCCGGGCCGCCTCTACCGGGGAGAGTGGGCGGCTCAAGCAGCCGCCATGCGGATCCAGTCCTGCTGGAGGCGCTACTTAGCCCGCAAAGCCTACCTGCGTCGGCGCGAGTGGGCGGCGTGGAGCGCTGCCATCGCCTGGCTGCGTCGCGCTCAGGTGGGCCGCGTCTGCAAGGCCCTGCAGGCCAGGCGCTTCAGACAGCTGGAGAATTACCGCAGCAGAGCGCAGGTGACTGCTGCACTGCACACGCTCAGACCCCCGAATCTGCTTAGGTCCCCAAATCTCTCTGCACGCCTTATCTCTTGTCTCTCTCTCTCTCTCCCTCTCTCTCTCTCCTTCTTTCTCTCTGTATCTCCATGTCTCAATTGGTGCTTTTTATGGTATTTATTCTCTCTCTCTCTCTCTCTCTCTCTCTCTCTCTCTCTCTCTGTCTCTCTCTATCTCTCTATCGCTCCTTCTTTCTCTCTGTATCTCCATGTCTCAATTGGTGTTTTTTATGGTATTTATTCTCTCTCTCTCTCTCTCTCTCTCTCTCTCCTTTCTCTCTGTATCTCCATGCCTCAATTAGTGCTTTTTATGGTATTTATTTTCTCTCTCTCTCTCTCTCTCTCTCTCTCTCTCTCTCTCTCTCT
>JAODTR010000021.1:1634610-1691774 GCA_025399935.1 Amblyopsis rosae | reverse complement strand
CTCCAACACACCTGATTCAACTTAGTGGGTCGTTAGAAGCCTGATAACGAGCTATTCATGTGAATCAGGTGTGTTGGTGCAGGGAGACACCTAAAACATGCAGGCCACCGGCCCTCCAGGACCAGGGTTCCCTACCCCTGCATTAGGAGTTAAATTTAGAGGTTAGTTTACCCTCTGGTTAGGATTAATGGTCAGGTTTAGGAGTTAGTCTAACCTCTGGTTAACTTTAGAGTTTACGTTAAAGGGTTATTTTACCCTCTGGTTAAGTTTAGGGGTTAGTTTACTCTCAATGGTTAAGGTCAGATGACGATCTGGTGGACCCCTCAAGCCAATCAGAGGCAGAGTAAGGCCGGCGAGTAAGGCATGGCGCTACCACAGTATGATAGGCTAGCTCATTACATGCACTTCCTTCTCCCCTGGGTCAGCTGCACGAAGCACTGGCGAGGCTGATGGCCCACAACGTGCACGTGTGGCGGTGGCTCTTCAAGGTGGACTGCGAGTTCGGCGGGCGCGGCACGGCCTACTGCGACGTCTGCCACCTCGCCAGCCACAGCTGGGCCCTGCAGGAGTTTCAGCGCGTCGGTGCTGACCTCTGGAGCACGCAGTGGTCTAAGGTAGGGGAAGCACGGACCACACAGCCCTCTCAAGGAGCCCTCACATGGAGCCCCCACAGTGCGTTGTCCTAGTCTGGTGTTTGGTTGTTAAGTCTGCCTTGACATCACTTCATAGGCTGGCTTAATTTAAAGGTGCTTTACAAATATAGTATGAGTATGTGTCAGACATTCATACTATATGTCCTCTGATTTTGATATTTAAAGGTGCTATGTGTAATATGTTTAGGTTTAAACATTAAAAAACAACCAAAATGATCAAGAGAGGTATAAGAAATATCAGTTTGGATGATACAGTGTGTCAAAGACCACTACGTACTGCGAGATATTTTCTGAGATATTTTCTGAAACAGCCTCTAAACCTTGTAATGCCACTTTGTATCTCAAGGGGCAAGGCGAGTCACTAGCTTACAGGCAGTAACAACACAAGAAGAAGAAACATGTGCACGCTAAATGGCTGAGCTACTGAAGAAAATATTTCTTTACAGAGAATCTCTTAATTACACAAATATTGTGCATTAGAATCAGTTCATAGAAAAGTATCTATTTTCAATATATGGGGCTGATCCAATTAAATTAATTTACACACGTTGGTCTGTCAAGCATCAGCAATGTCTAACCTACCCAGACCACACTATCAGCAGCAGGTTTCTGAAATGCATCTAGGTCCTAAAATAGAGATTGGCTATCATTTACTTTGCAATCAAACCACTCAAACTAATGCATACATCAATGACAACATTGTACTATTTCCTTATATTCATATAGCCAATGTTACATTACTGTATGATTAAACATTTACAGAGTTAGGAAACCAATGTTCAAGCCTGATGGTTGCTTACACAAAACATGCCAGGCGTGCCGTACCATAGGAAAACAATGGTCAAACAATGGAAAACAATTAGAAATAGGCTAAATCATTTGTTTTTTTGTTTTTTTACTGTATGACTGTAATATTAGACTGTGTGTGGACACATGTAAGCGGATTGACTGAGAAATTGGCGATCGGAGCAGACCAGAGGCCACAATATTCTGGTTAAATGCTGACCCCTAATAGTTTGGAGAATATTATACCCAGTAATGTAAAATGTGGTACAGTACATTGTGACGGTGCGATTGAAGTGCTGACTGACAGGTGGGATTCTGAGCGAACCAAAGCACGGGTCACAGTGAGGTCATAGTCGACCATAGCATACTGTAGGTGCTGTGGTCCCAGTGGTACTGTATTAACAGCCTCATCCCTAGAGCTTGTGAGCATCGAATCAATGACTGAAACATCTGGTTAAACACACCAGCTATTATCTACTCCTATTAGTCAGAAGCCATGTGTTGGAAGGGTCAGTAAACACACATTTACATTTTACAGCATTTAGAGAAAGCTTTTATCCAAATCAGTACATTTGTAAATAGTTAAACATGTATCCTGAGCAAACAGCATTATGTTAGAATTATTCCTCACATTTTTTAGCATACATTAATATACAATATATCGATATAATTTCTAAAGCCTAAAATCAACAATGTGTTTAATAAAGTACTGATCTAAGAGAGTAGACTTTTAAACGTTTCATCTACTTAAATAGGTAATGACGATAAAGGATCAGAAGTGTCAGGGGTAGGGAGGTCGTTATTGGCTGAGGTACCGAGGTGGGTTCATGCCGAAGAGTCTCATTGTACATTTAGTTAATTGTCATTATTTGTTCATAACAAGTCACCTGTGCTAGAGGTACAAACCTAGTCTCATGGTGTAGCTGTCAAATAATGGCATAATGAAATATAGGCGACATTATGATAAGCACAGTAATATGAGTAGGCAGCACACAGTATTATCCTGACGTGCTATTTCAAATGGTATTACATTATTAAATATAAACATGCTGCTTCTCATTGTACATTTATTTATTTGTCATTTTTTCATAATAAATCTGCATACATGTTATGCATTGATAAACACTTTACATATATTTATGATCAAATAATATGTACATGTATTTACTAGTAGTAAAACATTGATCTACCCTCTTCACAGCTTCTGGCTGCTAGTGCTTATTATTCATATGCTTACAAAGTAGCCTTTGATTTTCTGTCATGTCTTAATTACTGTATTTTGCCATTTAACAGGGAGCTTTGCGTAAACTAATTAAAGGCTAATCATTGTAGGCTTTGAACACAATGATTTTATTTTATTCCAAAGCCCAGCAGCTATTCATGCTTCCTATGGCCTGCTCTGCTTTAAACCTATTAACTCCTCTCTTGATTCATAGTAAATAGTGTGGTGCAGAGCTGTAATTGTTGTGGCATTGGTGCTGTTAATTATGGCAGAGCACGGCTGAGCCACAGCCAAGGTCCATAATGGTGGCTGAGGCAGTGCGGGAGAGTAAATGGGGTTTGTTTCACCAGCTGGGGTCCCATGGAGAGGGAAGAGTGCCGAGGCCCCCAGCGTAGGCCGACAGCCTCGGGGCTCCTGGGCCATATGGACACAACACTTTAACTGGCCTTTATTCTACACCTTGCTCTTTTAATCAAAGGCAAGCCCACACCCTATGCTCAGGATGGCACACAGGGCTGGGGTTGTTTATCCCCAGAATGAATTAGCCACTAAATGTATTAGGCTATATCCTTCTGTTCTTGGTATACTGTATATTCAAGCCAACATTTGACCTATAAAGCAACAGAACATGGTGCAGATTCAAAGGGTATGAATATTTCATGTGAGCATCATTTTCTGTGCTGCCCTTCCTCATAGCAGCACACAGTTGAAGGCTGCTTAAGCTTAATGGATGCAGGCCTAATATGAAAATTTGTGTAAAATGTGTAAAACCATGTTCTCGATTTATAAATAATTAATTATATGAAACCTATGTATCTCTCTGTATATGTTTAGGACTTGGGTGAGAATTCTCACAGAAAGGAACTTAGGGAGATGATAGCGCTGGCCTCAGTTTAAAAAGACTGTGGGCCTATTGTTTAATTATTGCTTGTTCTGGAGGGCTCAGCAAAAAGAGCAGAAAGGTTAGACTCACACTGACGACAACAGAAACCTGTGTGTGCATGTGTGTGTTTTAGAGAATAATACCAACCCTGTGCTCCCTTTTGGCTCTAGCAAAGAAAGGCAGAAGGGGTAGGAGGAGGCGGAGGCACTCTCATCTAAATATTGTAAGGCCCATGGCACAAAGTCCCAGCCTGCAAGAAGCCCCGGGCCCCAGGCCTCTTTCAACATTTACACAGAGAGAGGTTAAAGATGTGTAGCTCTGCTCCCACACAACGCCTGAAGTCAGCCATGCACACACTTAGGCAGTCACGGCTTAACACGCAGCTTGCAAATGGATCATTAGACACAAGAGGGTAAAAATGACACCTAATAGCATCAACAGATGGAGTGTTCCTTTGTTTGCTGTGTGCAAACACATCTTGAGCAACACCTTATTTAAGTTCATCAAGGAAATGGGTAATTTAATAATTGCTACAGAAGAGTAACAGGGATCCGTGAGTGCACATTTTCAGGCGGGAATACAGTACAGTAGACAAATGGATTAACCCTCAAATCTTAAATAAACTATTCTTTTTTTCTTCATTTAATGTCTCACTTATTGAATATTATTTGATATGTCTGTATTTCCATGGTGGCTTTTTTTGTATCTCCTATTAAGCAAAATGACATGGAATAAATTCACAAGTGTAGGGGGTTACAGTTACAGTAAATGAAGGCATATGGCTAGCCCATGAGTTCACAAGACACACAGCTCCCCAGTTTGCTTGCTGTGTAATGGAGATATCAAATAGCAATCAAAGAGGCAAGGCTATATCTCTTTTTATTTATGACCAGATTGCTTGGCTTTATGTGGACACCAAGCAAGGCTTGAATCCTATCACAGAGCGCCGCTCGCAGTTTAAATCCAAATAATGTATTGCAAAATACTTCCCCTTTCTTTTCATCCTGCCCTGCTGTTTCTGTGAACTGCATAGGCAAAGTCTCGGGGTGAGCTTGCTCTTGCGTGGAAAATGGCAAACGTTCCTTTACACTTTTTCCCGCACCATTGTGTGCTTTATGGCTTGTAGAGAGGGGAATCACTGTGTTGCATTTGACCTCTCACAGTACTTGAATATGATGATGACACTTACAAGACTGGAATACCAACAGTATAATCTCCAGTTCCGTCGCCAATGAAGCCAGACAAAATATACTCAAAACAAAGCAATGTTCAAGACGAGAGATAAAAAGCACAAATATAGTATTTCCATTAATAATTTACTGATCTTTTTGTGAAGAAATAAAATAGCATTTTTATAGATGAACTTGGTAGTCTGTCATTTTTGTTCTGTGGAAGGAATCTGCTTTACCTTTACCTGACTTTTATAAATAAGCGGTTTTACATGCACTCATAGCAAGCATCTTAATTTAATATTTAATTTATATTTGTTTTTTCTCAAATACAGCTTATAAGGAAATTTACATTACATTTCTTTTAAACTAAGACACCAAAAGTGAAAGTTAGCAATTAACAGTATAATTAAGTGGCAAAACCATTACAGCGTTTCGTAGTTACAGAAACAAGAGTGATATTGATCCCCAGTCAAGCCCTGATTGATCCCCAGATAGATGGGGTTATCTTAGGTATTCATCAGCCGCCCATTGCAGGAACTGTTATTGAGGGCAGGTGCTGTCTCCATGGTTGTGAGTTAAAGCCATTAGACTCCTGAGGCCTTTTGATAATAGGCTGTCACTCACAGATAGACCCTCTCACAGTCTCCATCAGACACTCACAAAGAAATTGAAGCAGTCGGCAAAGGTCTCCCAGATAACAGCCAGTTACAGGAGGCATCCAGACAAAACAAGGGCATTTCCACCAATGGTCCAAATGGGACAAATTTAATTCACCTACACTTGTTCTGTTGTGTACGAATGAAGAAACTGTAGATGGGCCCTTGAGATTTGTCTTCAACTAAAATCCAGAGGAAACTCCTATATACACATTTTCACTATTTTTTCCTTTTTTCACAGGAACCCGTTCTGCTCAGATATCTACATGAAGTCCCAGAGTGGCTGGCCCATAACGCCAGACCTGCTAAAACCTCCCACTATCCCAACTGGGCCTGCTTTCTGAAGACCTTCCTCAGGCAAGGTCAGGCTCCTATTGTCAGGCTCTGGGTGCCAATTCAACAAGAAATATTTCCATTTAAATTACACACACTAATTTCAAATGCAGATTTCCACTGCCCAAATGTTGCCTTTGTATTTCCGTATTGTTCCTGTTGATTAACGAACAGATGCTTTTACTGTTCTAAATGATCTTCTTTTTTTTTTTTTTTTAATAAAAAATTTGAAAGACAACAAGCCATACCTCAGGCATCTCATCCTTCTGTACTCCCACCCCTTCCCACCCCACCCTTGAGTGTGCAGGGGGAGTGGTGGAGGCCTACCCACCCTCTGACCGTGTGGCATGTCTGACAGTGGATCTGCTGCTGGAGCCTGGGGGTGAGGTGACCATGTTGTCCTGTGGAGACCAGCTTCACAGCCCCTGTCGGCTGGAGGCCCTGGGCTCCTCGGTCCCCCAGAGCTCCGTGAGGCCGGACGCGCTGCGCTCTGTGTGCGAGCGTGTGGGCCAGGCCTGCCTGCAGCGGCGCATCATAGGCTACGTCTCCCTGGACCTGGCCACCTTCGTGGACCCGCGCACATCGGAGCAGAAGGTACGGGAAGGCGTGGCCAACGCCTCAGACGCAGCGTGTGGCTTTCGGTCAGCGCGCGCTCAATTCCCATCACCCCTTCCCCATGCCAGTCACACAGATCAATGGTCGGGCTGGATAGGTCAGGGATACACATGACCAGATAGCTGCCTCTCCCACTGCTCCCGGGGGACCCCTGAAACAGAACTGAACACGAGGCCAAATGTTTCACAAGGCCGTTTAATAAACTGTCAGGTCTTATTGTGTCAATACACTGATTCCACCATTTAAGGCCTGGCCTTTAACCTCACAGCAGCCGAGTAACTCAGAGCGACCTATCTTTCCGACAATAGGTCAGCTAAAAACGATGTGACTGCCTCTTGAAATACCCTAGTGTTTAACCCCTGATTGGTTACTTGCTGCCGCTCGCGTGATATTTGTCTTGTTGTATACAAGACATCACGAATGCCCTTACCTCATTTATCGTCATTTAGTTTTGCTGAAAACCGCTTGATTTATGGTATTGGAAATAGACCGATTTATGATAGTTTAACCCCTGCTCTGAGTGTGTGGCACCATTGGGGCCCTATTGATTAAAAAGAGATCAAATAAAATGCTTTTGTTACCAAAATGGCCTAGAAAAAATCGGATAAATGTAAACTGGTAAAATAACCCCCCCCCCCCTTCCTCTTTCCAAACACAAAGCTGTAAACCATTGTTACCATTCACTGAAGAAATGTACTGTATATGTACAGTATGTTGTATGTTAGTAATACACTATTGTGGTTATGGGCTAAAGCACTTTTACCACTAGAGGGTAGTATCTTATGGACTGAGCATCTGGAGACGGTGCAAGGCCATTTATGTTCATAAAACCGCACCTATTTTCTTTTTTTCGTCTTGGAGAGTAGTAGAGTTATCTTTGTTACAGGCTATCCAGTATAAATTGTTACAATTTCAAGATTAACCAAGCAGGGTTTCGTTGTAGTGAGCTAAGGCTTGAGAAATATGCTAGTCGCAAAGCCATATGATGCATGGAACAGTGTTTCTCAAGTACTTGTAGTGACAGAACATGTCCTTTCTTAAACGGCTTAAACAGCTGAAGAGTGTATTTCAGCAGTAATGATGATCAGCAAATTAATGGGATTCACTGGCGGTATTATTAAGATTAGACCAAGGCAGCGCATGCTTTAATAGAAGCAGGAAAATCACACCCCATCTCCCCACTCACAGAGACCAGACAGAGGAGAGAGCCACATGGGCAAACCTGTCTGGATTTAAACATCAATTTAGATTCAAACCTGTTGCTAAAAGCTGCCTACTTTATTTGATGGGAGGAAGTGGGTCACACATGTTTGCCCTTGCAGTCGGTCCTCACATTGTGGAGCAGTGGAGCCCCATCTGCAGCATCAGAGTTTTTAATGAAAATGCATGGCTATAGAAAACAGGTACAATCCAGGGTTATATTTCCCACTGCTTTGTTAAAAGCAACAATGGGACATTGGGGTTTGAGGTTTTTCTTTTTTAAAGTGAGTAAGTGAATGGCGTTGTGAGTTTGTCCATCAACCTGATGCAGAGCAGAGTCATAGAGTATCTGTTCACTGGTAGCTACCTCCTACTGTACAGCCTGCATATAGTGCTGAGCTCTTTGTGTAATCACAAATGATATTGTAGAAAAAGCATTTGATCAACCGCACGCAATTATTATTTTTTTTTATGGGTGTATGGATTGTCATGTCATGGT
Organism: Amblyopsis rosae; assembly: GCA_025399935.1. Lineage (NCBI taxonomy): Eukaryota > Metazoa > Chordata > Actinopteri > Percopsiformes > Amblyopsidae > Amblyopsis > Amblyopsis rosae. The sequence continues at coordinate 1,683,755 of JAODTR010000021.1, read as the reverse complement.
AGTGACATTAATGTATTCTCAGTTTTACATTTGATGTGATGCTTAGAGATGTTGTGCATATACAACATAGCATTGCAGGTGTATATAATGTATTTCAACATTAAATCACATAATAAATCCTGAAGCCTAATACTTTCATCACAAACTATGTTTTATCGTTGGTTAACGCTCTAACAAAGTTTTGATGTTGCTTACTGTATGAATCAGCTCTCTCACAGACACAATGAAAATGAATGCATCAACCAAATACAGTCATAACAATTTTAGAATGGAAAAAAACTTCAGAATTGGGTCACACTTTGTGTAATTCCGAAAGGCTTTATTAAGTCTTTAGTAAAGTCTCAAAGTATAACAACACAAATGTGCTGGTGTAAGTTACCAATAAGTACAATATAAGCATAAAAGGTATGCTACATGTTAGCGAACTAGTCTATTATCTGTCCAACCAGGTAGAGCCAAAGCATTGGGCTCTGGCAGCAGCCAGTGTGGGATTCATGAGGCAGGCAGCTATTTGCATTCAGTGGCAGGAGCATTTACTTTGACAAATAGAAACCGCAACGGCAGGCAGCCGACTGCCACTTAGTTATTAACAACTCTTTCACTGGTGATTTATTTGCCACTTTTGAGGAGAGGGCATAGCTATTAGGATATTATCGTGAAAATTAGCCCTGTTTAAACAGAAGACTATGACCATACCTGACCCCTTAATATACTTATAATGACGCCATTTACCATACATATGTGAAGTTAGCTTCCCGCTAGACGTGAGCCTTGCACACTAGCCCTGGGCAGACTGGACTTTCACCATCAAATGTGGATTTTCTGTGTGCACACGCTATTGAAATAGTGAAACATGACTGAAATCTATTACGCCCAAACCGTTAATAATAGTATGATTATTTTCTTGCCTTTTAACGTGGAAAAGAGTGAAAGGTATTAGCTTTTCATTACCTTATTTCTTTTTCAAAATAATGTGGGGTGGTTTGAGATCCCATTGACTGTCTCAGTGTATCATGGTACATGGGTCTGCAGGTGTGGCCAGTCGACTTGGACCTGGGATACAGTGACCAGCTTGCTATGACCCAGCTGCTGTTGTGCTTGACCGGTGGCACCCTGGATTGCCATGCGTGTGATTTGAAAGTGCCCGTTCCAGTCAGGGAGAAACCGTCCTCAGTATCCAAAGTATCATTCTTCTACCAGTCTTCCTCATTCACTGTCATTGTCACTGTCAGCTGTAGTAATATAACTTTGTGTGTGCTGCTTTAAGCTGTTGCACTTTAAATTAGGTCACAGTAAGACTCACAGTATTGTCTTAAACAGAGGCATCACACCTAATTGTTTCACCATCACAGTAATCACATAATCACAAGGATTTATCAGTGTTTTTCTATTCATTTTTGTTAAACACAACTAAATACTGTAATTACGCACCGAGCTCAATTGGTGTTAAGGTGCTGAATTCATTATCATTTTGACGGATGAGCCTAAATAATCAACACATTTATAATTCATACCATATTCATTATGCATGTGTATGGTGCTTGCACACCTCATCAACCTAGTGTCAGGCCTAAAACAATAGAGTTCTTTTATTAGCAGCATGCCTGAGTTTCCGCTTGTTACTCCGCGACTTGTATTATTTTATCAAACATTAATTTAGTTGGTGGCCTGTTGTTCCCACGCAGCATTTCAGCCACTGGTTAATGGCTTTAGCAGTGGCCATCATTAGGGCCCAGCATATTACAAACACAATTAAATCCCTGCTGGACACTTTTATTGTCGTGTGAGGGTCCAGTGTTGACAGCTGGAAACACACAGCCATCACAGCGAGTTATAGGCCATCTCCTAAGCTCTTAGGGTCTCTGTACTGCTGTTTGCTCTCCCAAAGGTGTCTGTGGCCGTGGCACAGTTTTATCCTCTGAGCCCTGCCACGCTTAACTAATCAACCTCTCTAGTGTTATGGCCCTCACATTCCACACATTTTATGATTTATTTGTCCAGGTGATATGTATATTACTGCGTATTCATTGGCGGTTCGGATGTCATGATAAATACTGTAGCAAGATGTTGAGTCCCAAACGTGTCTACATTTTGATTGGCATCATACAATTAAATATACAGTATTTTGTATTTGGCATGGCTTCCACACATTAATTGTTCCTCCCTGTGGTTAATTAAGAAAACCCCAACAGTTTACCACATGTGCCTTATTATTATGTTCACTAATGACACATGCCTGCTGAAATGAGCGGTATAAGGACATACATAAGTACATCCTGTTTTTCATTGCTCTGGCCACGTCAACACTGATGCACTGTGGCAAATGTACTTTAATTAACCCTCTGAGTTTATTTTAACACAAAAAACATTCTATGTTGGCATGGGTAGGAATGCAAGACACAATATTTAATATTTCTCTTCCTCACTATTGTTGTCTTTCGCAGCCTCCCGGGCCTTTTCGCTATGCTGTTATGGGGAGCCGTTTACTTCACACCAACCTCCTAATGGTGTACCACAGTGCCTTCCTCAAGATGTGCAAGGCTCAAGGCATAGGATTTAACAGGATGGTAAAACACTTTCGAGACGAACAAATCACAATGATATTATGGTGACTTTGGCCACACATTGAATGAATATCTCTGCCAAATAACATGAGTAACAACCAAATAACAACTTATTTAACAGTCTTGTGCCTATTTCTTTTACATGCAGACGAGGCAAGGAACTGTTTTTGTTCTCCATGACAGCACGGAGAGACACAGTCTTGGGATGATGTAAGTATTTCATTTTCCAACGTACACGTATGCGCTCTGTAGCAGCACAGAATGACTGTTTCATTGTGATGTGCCTTAACTGTTAGTCACAATCAGTATGTATTTGTAACAAATGACATCATGTAAATGAGCACTACGAAAAAATATAACTAAATATTCCCCCCTTTTCTGGATAATTTTAGGTTGTCATGGTCTCACTTAGAATAAATTAATGTTCTGTTATTTTACAAAACATTTGTTATATTGGATTAAGATTTCACCCCTGGCTTTTAAATATCTTTATAGTCTCCTCACTGGTTTAAAGAGTGGTTATTTTCGATGGTCACACAAATCCTGTCTCAACAGTGTTGCGTAACTGCCGCATGATAGTTAAATCAAGCTCTGGTCACATCCCCCCGACCCACCACCCCCAAAGAATGAGATTGTTTTCTGCTGAGGGTTCTCATTTAACCACCACCACCAGAAAAAAAACAAGGTGATTGTTTCTTAGCTGGCAGCAAAGAGATCATTAGTAAAGTCGTTTGTTTGGGGTGTCGTTAATAGAACCATTTCTGAGGATCTCCCAAGAGCACTAGTGACCTTTGCTCAGAACCTGTCAGTCATTCATCAGGAAATATCATCCCCTAAAATGCAAGGAGAGACTAATTTCAAGGTAACACATTAATGATTTACAACTTTCTAAACTTTCTTCATCTACATTATAAGTAATCTGAAATGTTAAGGTACATAACAGCAGGGAATACCATTGTCATGCTAAAAAGAAACAGATACTTTATTAACTGTAAATCTTATTTTAATTTTGTCAGTTATATATATTTTTTTTTTTTCTTGCTTATTTAAGGACCTTATCAAGGGTATAAATGATGTTCTGCAGAAGACTGCTCAGAATAAAGTGGAAGTAGCAGAGGATAAGAAGTCAATTTCTACAACTTAACTGAGTTACTGGCACAATCTACTTTTAACAACTCTGGCCGTCACCAACTTTAATGTCTACTAATAACACTGCAAATATTTGAAATACTATATGTTTACTGGGCTGCAGGGAAAGCAGGATACCACTTTTTGTAAATCCCTGGATCAATGTAGATCAATCTATAATGGATTTTATATTTGGTATTTTATACTATCTTATGAGACCATACAATGACATAGTAATTTTATATATATATATAATTACTATGTCATTTTATGGTCTCATAAGACCATATATATATATATAAATATAGTCATTGATTCATTAAACCCATTAACACCGGAACATCTTATCTTTTGTGTTGCGTTTCCAACCGGGCGTTTTTATTAGTGGTACACGATTAATCCAAGTGGTCGGTAGTACATTTTTCTCTTAGCATTGTTATACCGTATTACCTTATATCAGGACAGTTGCCACGGGATGTTGACTGTATTAAGTAATCTATAACTGTAAGTACACCACATGAGCTGGACGATGTTATCTAAATCTATGTTACAATCGAATTCAACATGCTAATGTTATATGGGCTAAACAGTACCATAGTAGCCCACTGTAACGGTAGTCATTCACAGACGAGCAGTGAATGACTTGGACAAACAGCCCCGTATGGAATACGCTATGGTGAAGGAGATTTTAAGTAAAATCCATAATATCTTTGTACGAATTGCGTTATTTCCAAGTACGTTTGGCAGGACAGGACCGCGCCCTGCAGCTTCAGAGGTGTTGACGTGCCACCTGATGCAGCGCAAACTACCTCCGTGGACCTCGTTTTGTGTTCGCTACAGTGCTGTCAACAACGATCAGTTTGGACTGTCAAATTTTAACTGGAGTGTTGGTGGAGCTAACTACCAAATACTGCGAACCGGGTGTTTCCCATTTATTAAATACCACTGCACCAAAGCACCCCCACAGAACCTCGACTTTGAGGACAAGTTTTTCACCATAATAAAAGTCATCAATCTAGGTTAGTGTACCTAACACGTTTAGTAGGCTCTTTGGACTAAGCAATGTAGGCCTATTATAAATATTTATAATTTGAGACATCGACTCGTTGCAGGGATCCCGTCGTTAGCATATGGCATTGGTTGCTGGATGGTGACGGGGGCTGCAGAAACTGTGCAGACCAAGTCTGGACCAGTGACGGTCTATTTCGCCTACAAAGAAGACGAAGGAGCACAATACTGAAGAATGGAGGAAAATCACTTTAACTAGTTCTCAACTGTAAACTGGTCCAATATAATAAAGATCATTTAAATTGAGTCAATGGGTTCGTTTTCCATGCTCCAACAGGCTAATGACGAATACTATTTTATAACAAAAAAATAAATGTGTTATACATGACAAGTGTTAGATTAGATTAAGGTAATGGTCATTGTAAAAGTATAGCATCCCCTGTTACATTCCATTTGGATCATGCCTGACAAATTCAGTTATTGTATGATCCCAGATCATTTATATAAAGTTATATTAGTGACCATTTTCCATGCAACTTACTCAGTGATGCTGGGGAAGACTGGGTGGCAGGAGGATCTGATAAAACGGGCTTTAATTACCAATGTGTAGCCTTTTGTGTAGCAACATCAACCTCCCTCCTTCAGGCCTTCTCTGGCCTTTGATTTCTGATAATGGGCTTTGCTGACAGGGCGCACTATAGTCTGCAGCAGAGACCTGCTCCCTCAGTTGACAAACTGCCATATTGATTTCCTTACCCACTCAGCATCTCCTACTAATAGCATTTATCAGTGACCTCAATTTTCCAGCCTTGCCATCTTCTCTCTCCTCTATATGCAACAATGAGAATGAAGGAATAATTTCTTGTTTTACATGTAAATCAATGGACCTTTTGCCCTTTATTGCCACTAAGGCATGGTAGCATGATACCCATGTTGTAAGCATGCTGTTTCTAGTGTGTTACATTAGATACTATAATTAAATAGAAACATGTATAATATTTTAAATTGTAGTTGTGTTACTGAATGCTGCATTCCTGATAGCCCCTCTATATCTTTATGACAATACATTTTATATTTTAATTGTGTATCAAATAGAATTAGCCCTGGATTATCAACTGTAATAGCATATTCTATAAAACATCTATAGAGAGGATCCTGATTTAGTGGGTCTAACCTTAGAAATCATACTTGGTGTATATTCTTAATTTTTTTCTTAAATTTTTACTTACTATTTTGCTACACAGACCAGTTTTAAATATTATATAACCAAATATATTCTTGTTCAAAATGCTCTTAATCATTGCACTATCTCTTAATCACGCTAAGTGATTATAACAAGGCACATTTAGACAAACTTACAGAAATCTGATATGTCGTATCAGCCTGCACTGTGGCCCCCATCTTTTCTTCGCCGACCTTTGTGCTAAAAGTGTGCATGGGGAATGCTCAGGCAACCATGTCTTAATTACTCATTGAACTTTTGACCCATGTGCTGCATTGATACTGAAGTACAGAGTGAGATGCAATAGCATAGGAACTGTGTCTGGCTATTACATGATGATGTGAGTCAGTGAAATCCAAGCTGTGGAGCCAGTGAGCACATTGTATTTGTTTTCAGAGATGCACCTTTGGGCCAGTCTAAACTGCATGGGAGGGCACCCCTTAAGCCCAAACAGAGGCTTAGCATTACACATAGTAACTTGGTCACCACCAGCACGGGTCATATCTAGACTAGCCTAATACATTCATGGAAAATATATGTGCAGGTCTGTGAGCGATGAATGCTTTTCCATGTCTGTTTTATCTTAGCCTGAATATTGCTCAAATGAGCTTGCAAGCAACCAATGCTGTAATATTTATTTATTTTTTTTAGCTATTTTAGGTTGATCCAATAGTAAAATATTTAACTATTTAGGTAAGTAAAGCAACACAAGTTCTAAAATTGACATTTGTGTCACTGCAAGTTGTTAATGTCCAACAAAATTGTTACCCAACATATGCATGGTCTTGTAATTGTCCTCTAATTAGCTTAGGTCTTATGTTCCTCTAGGCCTGTGTAAAGCACTAAGTGTTTCCATTTCAATGGTAAATGTGTAAAATGGTTTACACATGCAATTGGCAAATCAATTTAATTATTTATCAGGAGAAAGTCATGTTTCTTTCCTCTGTCATGTAGATGTATGATTTGGCAGAAACAATTACTGTATGAGCGACCCCTGCAGCTAATGTTGGCGAGGTTATCATTACGGCTCAAGATTGGCCAACAACGGCACCATATTCCGACCTGTGCTGCTAGCAGCAGGGGTACCAGAACAATCACTCACGACTGAGGTGGATGCCTTGAGAATGACGTCTCAATACTGAGATATCAAAAAACATGGAAGTCTTATTGGCTTTCTGGAACATGACAACGAAAAAACGGTCAAACTAAATGTTAAGATATCATTTATATTAAATATACTGTGATGGTAGCTAGTTTGTCAGACTTTGGGTAAACAGTTACATGTGTAGAATATGTGTTTCCATATTTATAATTGTTACAGTGCTGACATCATATTACTGACACAAAAACCACTAACAGTTTCATATGCTGTTTGGTGATTAATAATTTTAAGGGGAGGGTGGTGTTGGAGCCCTACTAGGGGCATTACAAATCTATTATGGTATATGTCTTCACCCAAGGGGGCAACTCAATACTAAATAGAATGGAGGAGATGACAAGCATCACCATATTTATTTTTTATTACCCCCACCCCCTCCCTTTTTTGTATTTGTGGGTATGAAGGTTTTGCCTGCTGTGCCAATCAATGTTGTCGAATACACTGCCAGTGGGTGGCTGAAATGCCTGTCAATCACCTTGTTTCTTTTAAGATCCCTTCTCGTTGGAATTCCTAATGCTGCAATGCCGGACAATTGGTATCCACGCCTTGTAAATATTTCCTATTTAATGCTGTTTCAATCATTATTTTAGTACAGTGTATATGGGAGAACTACTGTATACTGTATGCCCGTTTCTCACTTACTCTTGTGCCTAATGTGTTTTTTTTTGTTCTAATGTAAGTTGATTATAGCTTTGTTTTTCTCTCTTGCTGTTGATGTGATATTGTGTTCCCTTCATTCATACTTAATGCTTACTCTGTTGACATTAAGAGTAATGCCTTTTAATAGTTTTTCCCCTACAACGTATTGGTTGAGCTAAATTAACTATTCATTTTTATTATATATTATGCAGTATTTAAAGTTTCAGCTCATTATAAAACAGACGCCATCCGTGCCCCCCCCCCCTTTTACCCCCCACCAGCATGCAGTCAGGCTGCTATAGCCAAAGGCTCTGCTTGATCTGTTTTTCTAAAAATCTAAATGAAAATATGCAGAAATATGTATTTATTTGTTTGTTAGTTGTTTTTTTTCTTCACCAAAAAACAGCTATGTCTTTGTGCATGACGTTGGTGGGTGGACCATAGAACTATTTATAAGACGAAGCAAAGGTGTTGTTTTTGGTTTTATCTGATGCGTTTATATTTGTCAGCAGAATCTATTATGTGTCATAATTTTGCACAATTGGTCTCCTGTGTTTCTTCAATCTCTTTACCCCATGCCTGCGCTGTAAGCAGCCACCTACATAGCAACTTTGCACCGAACTGGAGATTTACATTAAATACACTGACACTGTAGCTGCATACCAACATAGCTGTGGAATAAATCAATTTTGTTCCCAGAAACGCCTCACATACTTTTTTGATGCAGCATGATCTCCAATCTCTCTGCAAATGAGCTGCGGTCCCCTTTAATGGTTTTGGCTCCTCGTGGGAGGCTAGTGTCTGGGAAAAGCTGCTGATTGAAGGGGAAATGTAATACAGGTGTAAAGTGGACTTGATAGGGGTCTTACGTTGGGGTTATGCATTTTAACATTGATATACATACTGTTACATATTTATCAAAGCATATGGAATTTGCTGTGTTGCCTTTTTTCCCCATCCCACAGAGACCTCTGTGGGTTTCTTCTGGGGTGTTGATAATGCTAGCTATTATGTTGAATTAATGGGAATTACAAGGTAAAATTGGATAAGTAAGCAGCACTTCATTAAAGTTGACTGCATTGTTGTAGCTTTGTGTGAGGTTTGTAGGTCTCCTGAACGCACCTGTCTGGCAAATCAAATGAACTATTACAAATAAATGTGGTCCCATTGATTAACAATGCTTATTTTGAAAATACGCCAGTGGTTCTCCAAACGTCTGGACATGGAGTGTCCAAATTAATGTGTATAATGGTCAGGCAGGGAGCGTAGATAGTCCTCCCCTAGCAGAGGTGGGCTAATGAAGGTGTGTTTTTACCCTGGCTTGCTAATGATGATGAGGTACAAGAGAAGTGCATTGTCCCCCTAGGCTGAAGGATAGCATGGCTTAGCCAACCTTCTGTACTTATTGGCCAACAAAAGGGGGGAATTCACTTTACAGCGCTTCAGAATAGTGGATAATTGTTTGCAATCAATAAAGTGGCCGAGCGGAAAATAAAAGGTGTGCGTGTGGCATTGTAGATAATCAAGTGACATGGAGAGAGGCACGGGGCCCCTTTCTGAATTTGTGCAAGCGATCCATGCGTTAAAGGCAGGGTCATTCTCCAGAACGCTTGCCAAATTCGAGCTAAAATCAAAACAATATTTCTCCGCGCCCTATGCGGCGCCGCCCCACAGATTGAAAACGCACTGTGAAGCAAAGCGCGGTATTACGGCTATGTTGTTGTGAGCGGAGTTCGTTGCTTTGATTATGTTCCTATTCACGGAGGGCTGTGTATAGGTATCCAATTCTTTTTTCAACACAAACAGAACGGTATAAGCTAGCGAAATGCATGGAGATATTTCTTTAATTTGACAAAAAGTGTATTGGCTTGCATTTAGCTTGCAATAGTTGACTATACCTTTAAATTCTAGTTTATGCATGCCGAATCCATATGCAAACTGTACAGTTTGTGAATGTTTCTGCCCGTGTACCCGTGTGTGTGTGTTGGGTTGGCTTGGATGAGCCACATTGTTCCTGTGCGGCCCAGTGACATCGCTGGAGGGCAGAGAAGGATGAACCTGGGAGGGGTGACAGTGATAAATAGCCCTTTTAATAACAGCTGCCCCACTTGGCCAGCTAGTCCCAGTCAGTGTCCTCTGTGTATTTATGCCTATGTTTATTTATGCATCCATAGCAAGCAGGAAATCACCACCGCAGGGGTACAATCATTCTTTTGGTGGTGGTGGGTGTTTTGGGAAGGGATGGGGGGATGGGGGTGCATTTGTTTAACTTTGGGTCATAGTCCTGAGCCTAGCACCGCTATTTAAACTCAAGGTTTATCTTTCATTGGCTATACAGAAATGATAATGAATAGTGAGTCAATAAACTGTTATTGACTGCCCCCAAACTTGAGCCATTGCAATCGCACCCAAATCCAAAAAGAGAACGCTAGCCGACCTATTCATTCAGCAACTGCTTTAATGGAACCTGCAGGTGCTGCTATATAGTCTGTTTCAAGGACCGGTAAGATTTTCTGATTAAATTGTAAACACCATTCAAGTAGCTACAGTAAGTAAAATCAAGGAAATCAAAACACATTTGTCTGATAAGCCGTGCTGTCTAACCCCACACTTACACAGCCTTGAATGCACAATAGTTGAATGTGGATACTTTATTATAGTTGCCCTATGACTGAAAGAAACATCCTTTTGTCTTTTGAAATATGACCCCAGGCCTGTAAATAGTGAGAGGGGAGGCTGTAGATCAGTGTCAGCGTCTTCCTGGAGGCCTGTACCACGGTTCCCATTCAAACCAATTCCCTCAATTTAATTGGTTCAATTAGTTAAGTATCCATATACATAATCATGTATGCATTTTTCATGATTCCCCTTAACGCTCTGTTTAAACGGAACAACTTCCGGCGATGAATTGCCATTTGGATGAATGTCAAGGAGACTAAATGATTGTGCTAATTGAGTAATTAAAAGCAGATGTTGGAGCAAGAGCCAACAGCATACACTTTAAACACTTTGCCCTCCAGAAAACCTACCTGTTTTTTGACACCCCTGTTATGTATGGATATCCCAGAGGTGCCATTGTAATAGTTACAGTTTCACCCTTGTGATTATTCAGTTGAAGTCTTTGCTATTGAGCCAAAATTGTGTGTTTATGCTATTTTGACCATGGCAAATGGTCTGGAAAAGAAAAGCCCATCACGCTGCCTAATGGCTAGAGTCAGTGGTGCACAGCTTTAGCGTAAGCTCCAGACAGTCAAAGCGTGATATCTACACGTTTACCCTATCACTCTTACCCCCCACTGTCCTCTGGTGGGACACTAGTAGCCTGTATGAGAGTCTTCTGAGAGAGATATTACGTTGAAGGTAATTAACATTGGAAAAGTGCCAGTAATGGGAGCCATTGTGCCATCAAATCGCAAAGGAGTGGAGAGTATTTCTGTGGATTTGACAGCTGTAGTGATTGGAGCATAGCTGCCAGGCATTACAAAGTGCCGATCAATAAGTAACAATTTTCCTATTAAAGAAAAATTACTTGGACATTGCACTCAGATGGCTGGTGATTCCTTCATTTTTATAGACCGACTAGAGGTAAAAAAAACAAAAACTGGTCATTTTATAGGAAAGTTGGCATACTGTAAATGCCCTTACTGTGTGTGATGTTTGGTGTTTCTATTTCATATTTCTTTTATAGCACTGGCTTGCATTAGGCACTAAATTTGCAATTGGATATAAAAACAGACAATATTGTGAACTGGTCGTTCCATCTCATTTTTCCAAATAGCTTTTCCCCCAGTAAAGTACAGTATATTCATATGTTTTATGTGGTTACAGAACTGGATAGATAATTATAGTTGGTTGAGATTTGTAACAGCAATACAGAGATATTAGGACAAATGTTTTTGGAAATCCCTTGGCCGCTAGCATTGCTAATGAACTTGGTAATTATTCTTCACTGGTTTGAGGACTTTAGCCTGGGTGAGATGGAAACAGTAGCTGCTGGGAGCCACAGGAATGGCACAACAGGCAACAATCAACACAGTGTCTGCACAACAATCAATCAAATCTGGCAGGCCCTTGGAGTCACAGTAATTTGTTGGTGTTCTGCAGAAATGAGTACACCCTGTAAAATGTAGCTAAGATCATGTTCCCAAACACCTTGCAGCACAATATGTTTAAACCAGTAAGATTTGTGCTCTTTATGATTTATCACACTGCCCTTAAAATTATTTTGACTCATGAGCTGTTCTCTGTGAACTCAAAATTAACCGTCTGAGTCCTTATGAAATGTTTTGAAGGACACATTTTGCCGTAGTTTTCAAAGCTTCATATTTTTAGTGGTTGTTTACCGTAGTTGGCAATGTCTTTTCATATCTTATTGTTAACATAATGCAATCTCTAATATGATGCACGCATATTTATGATGGTGCAGAGGGTTATTTATTTTGATAGATATATTGACACCTTTATAGTAATGGCATTGTTAATCATCATCTGCTTCTGTTACAAAGTGGCAGTCAACCTGCCCTAACCCACAAATGGCATGAGTGGCCACATCAGATAAACTATGCCTTATTTATTGGAAGTAAACTGTTTAATGTACAGTATGCAGTGGTATTTAAATATGAGTTGTCTTTTTTCCATTGGACAGATAAACCACAATGATATTTAAATACAAGTCAGAGCAGTGTGGTGTCTAATACTGGGCTATTCACAGATGCTCCTTTCTGCAGAGCTCTAAATCATGTTTCTCAATTCCCAGAGCCACATCTCAATCATATTCCCTGCTAATTTGAGAGTCACCCTCATTTCATTTTAAACGATTCATTTTCTGCAAATTTGTAAATGGCCCCGATATGTTCCACAATTTAGTCAATTACTGCTTCAGCCAGCAGGGCTCCAGGGACCAGGAGCATACATGGCCTGGAGGTACCATCTCAATAATTGTTTCAGAAAAGTTGGGAATGGATTGCTAACGCTCTGTTCCACTTATTGAAATGTCAAGAATCTTTTTTACTTCCCTTCTCATCGTTAGAAATTACCATCTGAAGACCCCTTTCTGTTCCAGACCTAACCCATGATGTAAGGTTATTATAATGCTTGATGTTTCTCAACAAATGAAGGTGTTCGGAGCTATTATTTATTCTTGTGACTCACTGAGTATATTTTCTCATAGCCACAACATAATGGCACAATGTTACAGTGGATTGGGATTAGTGTGTACTATAATTCACCTTGGATTAATCCATCTATTAACAATTCCATTAGAAAAATATTTTTCTTGGCATTTGGCTATATGAAAAAATAGAATGTATTGTGGTTAATAATTTTGAACTCTGCTGAAAATGTAATTATCAATTAACTGGTGAAAATTAAGAGATGTTAACATTCCAAATTAGGTTTTAATGTGCACTAATTAAGAGGGTGAATCCTGCTTTATGGAACCAAACACTGACCCGTTGACCCCAATTAATTAAGTTATTATTAACTACCCTGTGTTTGTTACTACTGTGTGTGACAGTCCGGTCAACTGATGATAACATATTTTCCTAAACGGTTGCCTTGGCCTAAACTGTTTGTTTTCTCACAATGTCCCTCACCCACCCTCCAAGCCAATTAACCTGTGATGTGGCTGCTAGTACAGTGCTGATTAATTAGAGCAGGGAAGAGTTCCACATGATGGTGTGGTGAAGCCCTTAGGTGAACACACAGTATACTGCCTGGCCATTATCTGTCTGCTTTGTCCTTAACAATGCGCTCTGAAACAGAATGTCTCCATTGGATATATACAGAGTTAAACATACTGTATAATATAGCCAAATGTAGATGTGGTTAACAAAATAATTTGTACACGGTGGTATTTGGAGAGCAGTCGATTAATGGTAAATCTACCATAGTGGTCTGCACATGCTTCTGCATGATAATATTGTTATCTACCTGCATGTTTTGTTTGTTGTCTTGCTTAATGTAGCCTACACAGGGAATGGTGTTCTAGGTAAATATGTATGGCTAAACGTCTAGTCTTCACAGTGGCTCAAACGCTTTGCTAAACAGCTTTTAATTAGATTGTAATTGCAGCTTTAACAAACCTTCACTATAGACCTTCGTCAAATGAAGGCAGCATGGTGTGTAGGCCTGTATTGTAGCTAAACTGGAAGTGTCTGTCATGGTTATTGGACGAGTAATTCTGCACTTGTGTGTAGAAGACCTTCAACACTCCATTCTATAATTAACTTTTGCCTGTGCCCATCAGGTTCCATTCCATACCTGATGTGTCCATAGTGACTGTTACACGCTACCAGCTTGCCATTCAGCATGTATTAAGCTGTCAGAGTGGGCTGCTCTCCCCGACGCCTGTCTCTGCTGAACAACCCAGCCTATTAACTTCTATTGACTGTGACACATGTCCCTCCGAAATGAGTGGTTCCATATTGATTTTTCCTTACTTCCCCTTTCAACACCGCCAAGGGTGAGATCTTTATCCTGACTGATCATATATGTTCATCGTCTCGCAGCGCTGTTGTGCGATTGCCATTTTCTGCTCGTCCACCCCCCAGCCCCCCACCCTTGCTGTATATCATGGCTTCTTGTATGCAGCCGGGTGTCATGGAGACAATTAAAAGGTCCGACTCCCCTGTGTCCCCCGTAAACGCAGTCAAATGGAGCCGCAGACCTTCCAAGCGGTCCACACAGACTCTGTCCCTCCAGCATACATAGCTATGGGACATGACGGTTAGCTCTAACGCCTTCCCCTCTAACGCACCACTGCTAAATCAATGAAACAGAATGGTAGGGTGTCATAACCTCCCAGACACGTTCCTTCAAGCTGCTATAGGATCAAAATGAACTCTGACAGCACATATCGACTTCCTATCAAGTCTCACCAAGGAGAGAATAATGATTATGTGCTGTTGAAACCAGCTATTGACATGTTGCCGGAATAGCCACTCGTCCCTGAGAGATCCATTGATACAGTTTATGGTATATAAATATTTATCTAATATGTGTCTGGGTGAAATGGATCCCTGTACTTTGGATATAGTGCGTGCGTGCGTGCTCCTGTCGGCGATTAGCCCATTGAGGACTATCAAAACTCCTCTTTCCTCCACCACTCAACCATGACTGTGCTGTTTCCCTCTTGCTTGCTACTGTTTTCAGAGGCTACATAAAATTGCTTTAGTGTTTCTATCAAAAGGCACTTGCTGTTCTGTTGAAGGGAATGGTAAAAAAAATGTGTAATTACATTTTATTGCCCTTTTCTGTGTAGAAGCCAAATCGTTTTGTGGATATGCTGTTAAGTCTTGCAATGAATTACAGTATAGGTATATACTGCTGATGTTATGATGATATATTATAATATATCTAATTAGAAGTCATACTATTGGCACATTATGTTTTTTATAATGGGCCTACTTGCAAATTCACATCAAGCAGTTGCTTGGAATGTGCCTTTTTTATGTGAAGACAAATATATTATTTGTAGTAAAGGCATTATAAAGTGCTTTGACTTATAAAGTAAAAATAGGCCTTGTTTTCATTTCCTGTTTGCCAGCTGGTCCCTGTTAGTCTCAGCTTAAAACTGCAAACTCTGAAGACTGGTAGCAAAAACGTATTTAAAATGTCTCTTGCAAAATGTTCCTGGCGATTATATTTTTTAATTAAATTAAATGTATAAAATATTGTCCAGATGCTTGTTGCTTATAGTTTGGCTCTAGAGCACTCATGAAGCTGCAGTACCATCAAATGCGTATTATGCACCCAGCAGCCTTGATGCCCTTTAAGGTAGGCTAATAGATCTAAAGGTGTCTATAGTGTAGTGACACTGTCTAAAGGATATTGCAAGGACCAGGCTGAATTCAAACAGTTCTTCTTGTCTCCTCTGGGCCAGTTGGGACTTTGTTTTCCCAATTCTCATCTGACAGCTTTTATCAAAATCAAATGTAACAATTCCAGCCAAACAAATTTGTCATTAAATCTTCCAATGCTTTCTCTTCCCTAGTACTAGTATGCTTTTATGGTACAGCAAATGTTATATTGATCTTTCCCCAATCGCTGCAGCTGAACTTGGGACGACCTGCTTTTTTCCTTTCCAGTTTATAGGTGCATATAGGAGATATGTCCAATCATATAATGTGGCCTTGTTCTCAAATCTACAACTTTCCCATGGTAATTTAGTTACACCTAGAGGGTTCTTCATTTCTGTGTAGAATTTCATATTCATAGGCTTTACCAAAACACAATAGTCACATTTTTGTTACATACATGACATGCAACGTGATTGGGTGATATTGATTTTGTGGACAGGTTTTCTCTCCCCAGGATGATGCATGGCCATATCCTGGTGAGCATGACAAGCAGTCCCAGGTCAAATACTTGCCTCTTCCTTTTCACATTATATATCTCCATTATAGTCTGTTGGCACTATGGCTGACTTATTGAGCCTTGCCCAGGCTCATTACTCAACAGAATAGCAGCTTGCTGTGATTGACAGTGACTGGCCCGTTTCTTCTTCTTGCTCTCAACGTCCTATCTGTTGTTTTAAGGCCATAAGTAGATTTCATGAATGCCCTCTGCTGTTTATGACACCATAATTAGAGTTGAAGGAAGGTAGCTAAACACCCTGCATCTGCCATATTGCCAAAGTCAATAATGCAAGCTAAACAACTTCTCGCGCTATTGAGCCCAGCAAGAAAAGAAAAAAATCAATATTCCATGCTTCTATATCTTTATGGTTCTGTGTTAGAAGAGGCAAACTGATTTGTTGGTGTTTTCTCCTTGTACTTTTAACTAATCCCACAAAATTGATTAAGGACAATAGCGGCATCATTTAGCATCCCAGTGCAGCTGGCTCCAATGACAAGAGGCTTGTGCAGAGCTCGTTGTTCACCACACAGAAGCTTGTGGCCGTTTACATTCTTGCTAATTTGTTGTGTGCTCCGTCTCGCGCGTTGCAGCATCTGCAAAAGCCAAAGCAGGCTGACCGCTATACGCCGGGTTGCTTGTGTGGATCAGGCCACAAGGGATGTTGCATTAGATTGCTTTCCTACAAAATAATTCAGCCATGTGGTCTATTGGATTTTTCCCCTCCTTGTATCCGTCAGCTGGGGTATGGCACGGTTACACAGTAAGAGAATTGCATGTACACCCTCTTTTTAATCACCCATATGTCTTTTTTTAATTAAAGCAACAAATAAAAAACAACAACTAAAGGAATGCTTGAGAAGGTACTGTTTTGTAGGGCTGTGAGGTGTGCTAAAAAGTATAGCTGCTAGATTTAACCTACTATAACAATTTAAAAATTTATTTATCACGTATGGAACATTTTAGGATACTTCTGATTTGTTTCCGGTGTGTTCTTTATAGGTTCTGCTTAGGCGGTGGCATTTGAAGGGGTAGTGATCAACTGCATTGTGAACAACAGATAGGCTACATTGTGAGCAGTATTTCCCCCTATGTGGTAAGCATTGCCCCTTGCCCCCCAGTGCCATCACGACTGTCTGATGCGTCATGAATAGTTGATGTCCCGGACAGACACTGCAGCCCAGCCCAGACATGAGAGTGTAAATAAGATGCAGGTGACTGGGACACAGTTTCATGGGTCAGACCAGCTGGAGCCTTCGGGTTCACTTGTCTCTGGATGTTACCGGCAAAGCAATTACTTTACTCCACCCGCTCTGTTATGGTGTGTGTGTGTGTGTGTGTGTGTGTGTGTGTGTATAGGTAGTAGTCACATTGCATTATAAACGCTATGTTAATCAGGCCAGGAAAACATGTAGAGATGACAGCAGTCTAATGACTTTCATGACGGTATACAGGCTCGAGCGTAATCACAACTAAATGTCAGACACCATAAGGCCTGGATGCATAATGGCTGTAAATTAATATCTCCCTCTTGCCTTAATTAAGAAATGCAGCTCTTGCTTAAAAGTTATTGATTGCAGCTTAAAGGAAGAGTAAGCCATCAAACTGAGAAGTGGAATAGAGGGCCCTAGAGTCATACGACGTAGAGTAGAGCATGCAGGGAAGGGGTTTTCTCTACGCATGCCAACAATACAGTACTATGGCTATAGTTGGTGGACTCCATTGCTGTTCATTAAACACCATAGATGATACTGTATAGTAGAGGTTAATTAAAGGTATAGTCAGCAAGATAATTGTAAGGTAAAACACTTTTCACAAATTCACCAAATATCGCTATTGCTAGCATTTTGGTAGCTTACCGTTCTCTGCGTGTTGAAAAAAAGAATCTGATATTTCTACACAGCAGTGACTCCGTAAATACGAAAATAACCAAAATGGCGAAAACCACTCACATAGAAGTAGTACTACGCGTTGCTTCACAGTGCGTTACGATGTGTGGAGCGGCGCCACGAAGGGATATTTTGATTTTAGCTTGAAATTAGCAATCGTTCTTAAGAATAACCCTGCCTTTAACAGTGTAGCCAAGTGCACTAAGGTTTGGTGGCATATCAGTTTGTTTTGATAGCTGTTACGACTGAAGTTTTGTCCATTAATCAAAGCACACCATCAGACAATGAACAGATATTTGTCTGGGTAACTGAACCCCCTTCCCCCGAGTGTGAGGTGTGTTTCTTACTTTGCTAGGCAGCAGATGAACCGGCGCAGGTATTGAGACAGTGAAGAAGTCATAGTTATCTATCATGAATAAACTAGGCCTCTGAGAGTGAGAGCAACAGGCCTGCAGAGGACCCGAGTGGGGACGGTTTCCCCCCGTCGGTGTTCCACCCTCCGGCTGTCTTAGTTTCCAGAGGGATTAAATGTGAGCTGCTCAAGAGGCGCATGCTTTTGTAAACGTAAACCAAGCTCAGTGCATATCAGTTCACCCTCGCTTTGGAAACCCAACCTTGGTGACTGAATGAACTGCTATCATAATTAAATCATCACCGCTTCGCTTTTACTGGGCCTGCAACCCTAACCGCGGCAGGAGAGCCTTGGTAAAAGGAGCGCCCGTAATAACAGGAAGACAGGAGGGTTGAGAGGCTCTGTGAATGGCTCAGGGTGGCAAGAAGATGGTGAGGCACCCACTTAGGCCTTATCTGGATATCTGTGCTCTCAGGCACTTTAGTTACTGATGCTTTGCTCTTATTTAACGCAAGCCTTTCTCTGTGTGAACATAGAATGTGACCCTTGACAGACTAGATGGATACTGTTATATTATTAAGACCCCCTCACTCATTTGTGAGACATTTCATAGGAATCGCCGGCCGTGTACCCAGAATAATGTCTGTACCTGTACGCTAATATGCCTTAATGCCTAATGACGTGTTGTACTGCACATGTAATGACTGTAGACCTATCAGAGATTATCCTGTTGAGCGGAGGATATTAAGAAGGCTAGTTACAGGGGGCCAGGCTTTTAATTTGACCTCTGCCTGCCCTCTGCTCTGGTGAAGTTGGCCCTGCAAAGCAGACTGGTGGATTGGGCAGGTGGTGATGAATGACTGTATTTGGTGGGCAGATTGTTACAGTTCCACACTAATTGAGGGGTCAACACACAGAGCAAATGTGGTAATTGAGTCACTTGGCTGTGACTGTTGTGCCTAACACAGCTCTTCTCACCCTTGCTTGCAGCTCTGGCCATAGCCATCTTGAGTCTCTCCTTTTATTCCTGTATGCACTGAAGCGTTTCAGTTCTTATTTGTAGGTTTCCTCCATTCTATTTCATGTTGTTTGTATTTGCTCCTTCTATTCACTAATCACTGCAGACATCCTATATCCCCAGTGTTGGTTCATTTTGGATTCAATGTCGTTTTAATTAAATGGCATTCACACATTCTCGCTGTACAGGTATTTAGGTCATGTTAGTGCAAATGGTATGTTTTTATTTCATTTCAGTAGCATTCTTTTACCTGAGAGGTTCCTGTCTTATTGGATGAACATTAATTGATCCGATGGCCTTGGCTTTTGCTTTGCCTCTGAAGCATACACTCAGATGAGACTTTAGCAAAGTACCATCCATTTACACCTAGTGGCCATTGCCTTTGGATGTGATGACTTGTGAACATCCTTGTGTGTGTGTGTGTGTGTGTGTGTATGTATGTGTGTGTGTGTGTGAAAAGCTACAAGGACAAATGCATTCTGCATTCAATGAGTGTGGGCCAAAAGGGAACCTAGGTAGTTAAAACTGAGAGTTAGCGAGACTATTTTGTCCCCCGCTACATGAGTGTACTGTTGCACCTTTAGCTGCAACATGCCACTAAACTGCTCTGATGGTCCCGCAGGACACATGTAGTACTGTAGCTGTAGTCCTGTGCATGTGTGGATGGGATTGATGGAGCGCATAAAACTCTAAGCTGCATCCTGCTTAAATGCCTTTACACC
This sequence comes from Amblyopsis rosae, assembly GCA_025399935.1. Lineage (NCBI taxonomy): Eukaryota > Metazoa > Chordata > Actinopteri > Percopsiformes > Amblyopsidae > Amblyopsis > Amblyopsis rosae. Next base: position 1,663,699 of record JAODTR010000021.1, on the reverse strand, counting down.
CTAAATCTTTTCCTCCACTTTATTGTTGGCCTAATATCAAAGGAGGTTAATTCCAGAGGTTTCTAAGATAGAACCCGGATATTTGCTTTGGTTAAAAAATGTTTGGCTACTGTAGATTAGCAATTCTATTAACGTTTCATTTTTGGGAATACATTTGGAAAGGAATAATATTAGTTTTGATTGATTATCTGGTCATGTGAGTCCCATAAGTCTGTTTAAAGGACTACCATTCTCATTTAAACCATTACTACACTGCAGCTAAGGTGCCATTGTTGTATTGTGGAAAAATGTGGATGTTGTAATTACCATTTGCAAAAAGGAAGATGTCAGCTTCATTGATATGCTTCTGCTGATAAGGCGCGTGCCTGGCAGTGAGACAAAAGGCCAGGCCGCACGGGGGAATGCGGGACCATCCTACCTCCGCCTGTCAATGCAGGAGGCTAACAAAAGCTGCCCGTCATTCACCGCACACTCACAAGTTTTTTAATTAATTTTCACGCGGCTCTCCTTGGAGTGCCAGTGCATGTTGACCCCCCAGACCTGCACGTGAATTTAGCTTTCCACCCGGCCCTGGCTGTCAGGAGGTCAGCGGTGCAGGCTCCCAGGGTGTCAGCCCTGTTCTCTGCAGCGCTGTGCTCAGGAGACTGACAACATTAGCTGCGTTTACATGGACCCTATTATTCCAATTGGAATTGGGTTAAAAGGCCCAACCCGAAAGGTTGCTCCATATAAACACCACGATATACAGGCTACTCCTCACAGCCACTGTACAATGGATGTATTTTAAGAACGGTACAAAAGGTACATGTATATAGGAGGATGCAGTATGAGTTTTAGTGGGGGGGGGGGAATGGCAGTTACATCTGACTTTAATAATACTGTCTATAGGTACATGCACAGTACATAGGAGGGTACAGTATGAGTTTTTGGGGTCATTGGGGGAAAATGACAGTTGCATCTGACTTGTATAATACTGTAGCTACATAGTGCATGTATATAGGAGGATATGTGTTTTAGGGCTCACTGGGGAAACATAGTAGTTAAATCTGACTTATACAAATGTTCATGTATATATGAGGATACAGTATGTGTTTTAGGGGTAATTGTAGAAATGACATAGCTTATACGAGTCTCGGAGAACACATTATGCTCCACTCATAATCAGTATTGATTCAATATCAAGATTCCACATAAAAATGTTTAATAGATTTGTCTCTCTCATTTGGGCAGCTGTTATGGGAGATATTTGTATTTGTTTGTATCAGTTATTGAAATAAGCATCTTACATAATTTCCTCTTTGGCTTTGGTACAACTGCATGTAGCATTAAGCATCCTGCTGTCCTTGGGATTTAACCCTGCATGTGCTTGTGCAAGATGAGTCTAGAGGCCAGTGGACAAGCCAGGTGTGAGCTGAGCAAGTTGCTCTTTAAAGACACTGCCTTGGATTAATCCCCGCGAGTGGCGGCTCCTGTGGTCCCACCTTGCACCCCACTGGGTTTTGTGGTCTGCCGGTGCTTTGGAGGATAACAGGAAGGTGCAAGTTGTGTTTTAGTTGAATTTGCCAACTGTGTTCAAGCAGCTTTATACGTAAATGCCCTTGACCCGTTCTTATGTTCATCCCTCTTGCTTTGATGCCCTTTTTCTTTGGTCACCATAGGGGGGCAGAATATAGAGTTATTAACTAATGAACTGTGATTGGGAAATTAGGCTTGTGTGACCACGTAGCTAACCAGGCCCATTCTAGTAACCCTTTTGCCCATACATTCAGAAGTGGACTATATCTAACCTGCTAATTATTCCTGCTACATCCCACTGCTTGCTCTACATCACATGTTATGTAGCTCTTCACTTTGTTTCCCTTGTGTCCTTCGCGCTAAGTAAAACTTGTAAAGTTGACTAGTCTAGGATGTTATCATTTCAAGAGGCTCTTTGGAGTCCAGGCTTTTGTGGCGTGGGTAAGATCTCCTCTGCTCTCTAAAACCATTAGCTGTAGTAGTGGACCATTTTGTTCACAATTAATGGAGTTCCCCGGGAGACATGGGGCCTATAGACTTGTGGAAATACTGCAGGAGCCTTCAGGCAGCACAGTAAAGGTGGCTTTCCTGCCGTCACTCACATTTGTCGTAATGGCACAAGAGCCTCAGTGGCTATTCCCTGATGCTGTGTGTGTCTGTGTGTGTGTCTGTCTGTCTGTCTGTCTGTGTGTGTGTAAGCCCACTGCCCCGAGCATGTCTCATTTCAGCTTTCTGTCACTCTGCTTCCTGGCATCTATTAACACCCACCATTATCATGCTAATCTACATTGTATGATTACATAAAGTAATTTATGCACACTTCTCTTCCGTGGCTGCACAGGGATGCGTGCTCCCATTGTAGAAATGATTCTTTTTTTTATAAAGGGATACCTCCCGATCACGGTGTGTTATTACCGCTGCTCTCCGTCTCATCTGACCTGTAAACCCTGTCACGTCTGGAAATGTTGCGTAAAGATTTCTGCACACCTCCTCTTTCCAGAGCATCTAACCCAGAGAGGTTTTGAAGACCACGCCGTGTGGAGAATACAGTAATAAACTAAGCTAGCCAAGGCGTGCTGCTTTGTTCACAAAGACATTACAAACCGAGGTCACGTCACTTTCTTCACTTTCCTCACAAGCTCCATATAGGAGGGGAAATGGCAAGAGGCTGTTTTGTGTTGAAAACAGAGGGCAGGAGTTGAGCTCTCTTCCTCATTTATTCACAGCTAGTGGAGTAATTAGGAATGCAGAGGGCTGTTAAATTAAAACTGAATTGCACTTATTAACATTTTAACTACCAACCCCACCCTCTTTAGACACTAAACAAGGACAGTTTCAGCTCTAATATGCCTGAAGAACCCCGCTGAGGGGACTCTTTATGTATCTCTAAAACAAAGATGCTGTTTTAGAGTAAGATCTCCCTTTTGTTTAAACAACCGAGCATTTAACATTCAGCGTAATATGCCTCGGCTTCTCATATGCTGTCAGGAGACCCACTGCCAGGGATTCTCAAACTCTTTGGTTAATGGAACACTATTTGTGGTCAGATTGGATAGCTAATGGTGGTCCCTTTGAGGGTAACTCTCCAAATTAAATAGCATGGATTCACATCTGTCAGACAAAACCAGGAGGCTCTTTGTAATCAATGACCCAAACCAAGAGAGGCTCTATTGGGGTGGTGGGGGGTACTCTGCTCTATAATGGCACCAAGGCTTGAGGAGCCACCAGGGACAACAAAGGAGGCTCACCTACGCTAACCGCCACTGTGCTGGGCTTGTGGAGCGTTCTGGTGCCTGGGCTGGAGCAGCGGTGGGGGGTTAATGTACATTTATAGACGGGGTCAAACTACTTAAGCCAGGCCCTGATTTATAATGCAACAGCGCGATGTGAATAAACTGTAAAGGGAATTCGCGTGTTTTCTGCACAAACATTGCCGTCGGTGTTGTGCTAAAATGTTGAACCCCATTAATTTTATCACTCCCCCTCTCTTGTTTCTCTCTCGTCTTTAAATTTTGTTTGGAGGAGAGAGCAGCGAGGGCATCCCGCTGCGCTGGAGAATTTCCTCCTCGTTGTTAATTTTCCCTGCTCCATATGGCGCCACAGACACTTCACCTGCAGGCTGTAGCAGGCCGCGTGGCAGCCAGCAGACGTCCTCGGGCTCAGCCTGTCATGTACACAGGCCCGTGCATCTGTCTGATGCGAGACACCCCCCCGGCCCCACCCCCCCCTTCCCGCTTCCACAGAGCGGCTCCGCCGTTACCGCCAGGTCGCTCGCCCTCGCTCTGACATTGAAGCGCTGAGGATGTTACAGGTTAGGATGAGGCTCCGCTTTACATGGTGGGCTCGCTTGTACATGCACCCCCTCCGTACCAGTTTGGGGAAGGCATGTTGGAACATTGCCAGGGGGTTTCATGCCAAATGCGCATGTGTGTTTGTGTGCCTGCATTTGCTTGCATGTGTCTGTCTGTTTCTCTGTGTGGATTCATGCATGGGGGGGGAGATTCTCGCAGCTTGCCCATGGCAGGGCCCTGGAAGAGAGGGTTTCATCCTGGCTTGTCATTGATTAGAGAAGGGTCTTTAATTCCATCTAACCCCATGTTGTGATTCATTTGCATTCTGTGTCAGGAGGTAATGGAGTTTTGCTCAACGGTTTGCTCTGAAAATCTCAAAGACGTGCTCTAATGTGCACGCAGCCGCCAGCAAGGAGCTCTCTGATTTATTGTGTCTCCAGTTATTTGCTCATTCGTTTTCCCCTGTCGTGTGTTTGAGGGGGACTGTGTGCTTCACAAAGCGGTTGGAGAGTTGAGCGCTACAGATGCTGGTGAGCCTGCCAACGGATCTGTCAAGATGATTATTCTACACCTCACACAAGTATTGCTTGGCTACTCCAAGACAATTGGAATAGCATTAGCTCATTGCAACAGCGATTTTAAAACAATTCATCTGGTGTAAGTTTATAATTAGCTAGACAATGTAAACAATGTTATATTACTGAACCATAAAATATACCTTAGAGCAGAGTTGAAGTGTTGTCAAACCCTTAGACTCTGTAGCTTCCATAAATCAATACTCCTCAAATATAATGTGCTGATATGATATGCTGATCACCATAATCCCATGTTCACAGGTGCTATGGTAGACCATCACCTTGCAGTTGTAAGACTCCCGTTTATTGTTTAATTTATGCAAAAATTTAAATATACAATCTATAGACTTTAAAAATACTGATGTGTGATTATTTGTTTGCGGAATGTAAAGACAAAACGATAGAGAGATGAGGCATTAACAATCATTTAATTTTCTTTAATTATGTTATTTACAGAACAATAATTCTGTTCCTGGAAGATGTAATTCTAATCGACCTATAAACATCCTCTGACATGAGAGTGATGGTAGAAGGCACCCTGTCCTCCACTGGATCTGGTTTTTATAAAGCCCTAAACGGTCCATTCTCAGAGGTCTGATTTTCATGTTAAGTCTGAGATTAGATGTGTGGGGGGTTGGCGCCATAGCAGAGTTGGTTGGAGGGGGTTGCTGGATAGAGGCGGCATCTAGAGGAAAGTTGGAAAATGTGGTGATAAAATTTGTCGAGCACTAGGGGAGGCCGTGTCCGGGGTCACGGCTAAATCTTTGTGCCGCCCGCGGGCGGAAGGCTAGCTCATAATTCCAGTGCGGACGAGCAGAGAGCTGACCTCAGTACAGCTGAGGCCAAGCCACAACGATTTTTGCTCACCCGCAGGATTGTAAATAGGATAACAATGAAGGAGACAGGAGATATGGGGAGGTCTCACTTCATCTCCCCTCTTCCTCTCCACGGCCTGTCTCTAAAGGCCAGTCCTGAATGTCCTTGAATACTAACTATTCTCATTTTGATGTTTTCTCTCTGTGGTGCTCATGAAAGAACATCAAATTATCATGTTACCAATAGCCCGTCTATCAGACAAATAACTCAAATGAAAAACTGAAATGAAAAGATTGCAATCTAATACTTGCAAACATTTTCAGTCACGTCTTGTTCTGTGCTGCATAAAAGTTCTGTGGTGTATCAATATGCAATCACATTAATACTTCTTACCTAGAGTGAGTCATGGCTCATTCAACTGATAAATATGTAAATTGAAATGTTTTATCGTTGATAGCCTATTAATTTCATTTGAATGTCTTATACCAAATTATATGAGAAAAATGTTACACAAAGCCATTTGGACAGAAGCGCTTTGAATTCATTCTCCGAATTAAAAAAAGGAAATGAACAGGGAACATAACTTTCTTTATTATTACAAATGTTAATGAAAAATGTTATTGACTTGAACAAATGGAGAATACACCTGCAAATGTATATTAAAACAGCTTTTCAAATTTCTCTCTGTGTAGTTTGCAATTATAGTTATTTCAGCCATGGTGGGGGGATTAATTTTGCATGTAGCCTGATGTTTCCTCTGTAAGAAAAATGGATATTGTGTTGGATGGGGGGGTGGCTCTCTACACAAGGTGTAGCGAGAGAGCTTAGAGAGCAAAGCTTTATTTAATTGAAAGAATTAATCAATAACAGCAGTGCTGCCTTGTCAGAAAAAGGCCTTGCAAAATGAGCAAGTAATTTACTGTGGACAATCAAAAGCCCAAAGGACAGCTGATTCAGTGAGGGTTTTCTGGGCATAGGACCATCCACAAAAGACAGATACAAGCATAGAAATGTTTGCAAATTACAAGAATAAGTATTAGTTAGAACTACTATTACTGTAGAGTGGCAATATAAATAGCAAAAATTTGTCAATGATATAGCTTTTCAACGTACTACATATAAATATTATCAATCACCAAGTCTCAAAAGCAAAGCCTGTGATTTGACCTTTTTTGATTCAAGATTGATCATTTAAAGGGCAATTAAGGTAACGCCATCTTTTGTGATGTACAGTGCAGTCTTGCTGGAAATATTTTACTTCCTCTCTGAAATGTACAAAAACAAGTATATTTTCTATTTGAATGTACACACAATTTGTATTGTCTATAATTAGAAGAGTTACATTTTGCCAAGTTTTTGAAACAAATGTAAAATGTTGTTTAATGTGTTCTCTGAGCTAGGTTACTGCATCATTGCTTTTACACCATCATTGAGATCCTTAAAAAAAATGAATCTTTAAGTTAATTTATGCTTCGTGCATATTGGCAAGCATCCCAATATGCAAATTCATGTGCTAATTCACAACATGTGATTTCATTTCAACTTCATAGTAAATGAGATTATAATTGAAAATGAGATTTTCCGTGGAGACTCTCACTGGAGCTGTGTAACAGGGGAGCAGTAGTTTTACACCAAGTTAAGAGAGAACACTTTCTCCAAACCATTAAAAAAATCTCTATCTTTTTATTTCTCAAGCTAACAACCTTGATGTTTGTAAAAAATATGCTGTTAAATTAACATTGTCCTCTATCTCCTCGTCTGTATAAAGAGGCGGACCATTAACATTTGTGTATTTTCATTATGTTAATGGTGTTAACACATGCCCACAGATTGCCACCAGCAGCCCGGTAATTTTCTCTTGGTGATCATAAAGTGTCCGAGTGGGTCATTTTGATTATGACACGCTAATTACATATTGCCTCTGCTGCCTGTACTCTTCACCCTGAACTCAGTGTCACCTAGACTCTTTAATGGTAAGCTTTTATGTGCTGGAGGAAGGGAAGGAGAAGGTTTCTGTGCTCCTGCAAGCAGTGCTGTGCCCATGCTTCAGTGCTTCCCCGTAAACTTCCCAAATTGTGTTCCACAATAAATAGATGGCCAAGCTTTTAACTTCCAGTATTAGATTAGACACCATTAGATGTAATAGAAAACTCTCTCCGCGTAATATTTTCATAAGAGTTTGAGGCGTTTGATTAATCTGACCACATTTTATTGCATTAATGATTTTCTTCCCTGTTTCCCACTCTGCTGTAAAGACATTGTATACAGGCTAATGCTGTTTTTTCTCGCCCCTCTCCTTGCACTCATTCATCCTCGGCCGTTATTGCAATGCATTGTTGATGAGGTGAGTCGGCGTCTTATGTGCTTTCACTCCTAAAGTCATTCCTAATGGAGTGGAAACCTTATATTTTGTTTCCTAATGAAGCACGGGAGTGTCAGACAGCTCTGTGTGGGCTGTCCCTGTGACTGCCTGCAGGCTGGAGCCAGTGCCTTGAGCCAAGTTGCTGTGACAAAGACAGCAGGGGCTGGCTGGGGTACAGCCCAGAGGTTGGGGGGGGTATACATATATATAACCCCAAATGCACAGATCATTTCACACACTGAAATGTGCGTGAGGCCACTGATAATTCTGTGCCTCCAGGGGATATTCATATACATCACATACATGAAAGAATCAAATTTAAGATGAAATCTTCCGTCTTAGCATTCCTGTTGACATGTATCCTACATGTATTAGGCATGCTGATGATGTCATACAACAGCATACACATTTGGTCTATTTAACTGGCACTGCTTCCAGTTAAATAGAAGCTGAATCATTTTATATCATAAAAAAGCTGAATAATTTAGAATAGTATTTTGAGCCTTGCTAATATTAAAACCATTTCAGGAGAATACAATGATTGTGATGGCCCCATTCAGTATGCGAGCAGCCTTTGAAGCCATTGTGAAGTGACGGTCTGTGCTGGGAAAATCAGTGGAAGACTATCAGAGCTATTCTGAGCTTGAGGTTTGGGAGCAAGGTCACTTTTAAAACAAAATGTCTCTGTAGCTATTTAGGTCACCGCGCACTGTTACTTTCTCTGAAACTTCCTTTCCGCAGCAGCTTATAATTAAACACACACAATTATCCCAAATTTAATGGGATTTCAGAACCAGGCTTTTATTTAAGAGGTAATGAATAATATTTTAATTGCATACGTAACCGTGCGATCGAAATGCGCTTCCCTCACCACTTGTAATTACTATAACATTTTTCTAGAACTGCTCTGATATTTCAGGAATGTGATCAATAGCCGTTGAGCATGGTTCATTGGTGATTGTCTGTAATTGTAAGGTGACAGTTACTAAATGTGAAATGATCCCGCAGGGGAGGCACACTTTAAACATATGGACGACATCCTATTGTTTATTGATGTCTGTAATTAATGACATAATGCTTGCCAATGAAGTAGGTTGACCCTTGAACCCATCATTATTCAAAGTGAGGATACATCAATCAAAGTGTTCTTCTCCTGCCTCTATTTCTGTGCAGTACCCTCGGGGGGCACAGCACCCACTGTATCCTAATTTGTATGCAGCTGACCAAGGCCTTAGTAAGAGTTATTTAGAACTCTGTGGGAGCAATAGCACATTTACACACTCAATGGAAAAAGCCCAAGTGAAACCACTTATCATTTAAAAGGAATCATGGTGTTGTAGTCTGTGTATTTAGCCACAGTCTCTTTCTGGCGAGGCAGAAAAACAACAACATATTTGCATATCTCCTGCACTTGTGTGCTCAAAGTCGGTGGGTCGGTAATGATGTGGCCTCATTCACGCTGTACCAGAAGCTGTAGCGGTGGCGTGAGCGCCCTCCCGTAGGACGTGGCGTCGGCCAGATTGTTTGGCTGCGAGGAAGGAGGGACATGCAACGCTGCCCAGCCTGAGGTTAAGATGTGGTGTGCGTGTGTGTGTGTGCGCGAGTGCGTGCGTCTCTGATGATGATGTACCACTAGTGCACTCCTGAGCACAGACCTATTAGAATAAGTCATTCCATTGTTAATTTAAATGGCTTAATACATCACTCTCAGGTGAGAGCGTGCTGTGAGTAGCGAAGGGAGAGCGCATCAGAGAGAGAGAGATGCCAAGGGGTGTTTCTTTAATATCAAATGAAATTGAATCGCACATTGCCACACTTAATGCCGTTTCTCAAGCAGCTCCCGGGCTATTAGCGGGATTGGTTCAGTGTTTCGCTTCTTTAATTTCACCACAACTCCCGGGCGCTAGGTCTTTGTCTCGTTGCTGATCCCCGGCTGATCTATGGTGTTGTCTTCAGCCTGCCTCCGGTCCAGTGTGGCCACGCGCTGCCTTATTGGTCGGGTCAATCTATCAAGGACGCAGATAGTTGGGCAGTTTCCGCCACCAGGGGGATAATTACGGGGTGATTGGTGTCCTCGCGCTGGATGCCTTCACTGTCTCTGTCTCCTCTGTGCTAGCCCTGTCTGTACATGCAGGCACACGGCCTGGATGCCTCTGGAAGTCGACCAAAACCTCCCCAAGTCCTGGGGACGCCAGCAGCCCCAGTCCAGACCCCTTTGGCCAGCTTTGTGTGTTGTGTCTATCGCTGTTTACAGGTGTGTTTACTTATTTACACCAGCAGATTGGCACAGAGCTTAAGCTCACCGGAGAGGACTCTTGTTATTGCTAGCCTGCTTCCTACTGGTACTAATCTGTCATAGTTAGCTTTCCATTTCTCTCTCTCTCTGCCCCATATCTTTCATATTGTTTCTGGGGCATTCTGACAGACATGGCAAATGAATCCACGTTGGCTCTATCACAGACAGCTTTTTTAGACGTGTGTGAGACAACCGGCTTCTCGCTTTATCTGTGTGTTTTTGAGAGTTTTGTCCCTCTAGTCCCCCTCTAGTCCCTGGTGGTGATGGGCATTATACACATGCCAGCCCACTTGCATGCGGACCTCTAGTTAATGCACTTCCTAACCTTTGGAGATGTCAGCGGAGCAACAGCGGGCTGTTTCAGCACTCCGGACAGCTCCTCCATAGAGGCCCTGTTCAGACCCAGGAGCCCTCTTCATTGCTTCAGCTGGGAGCCGTAGAAAAGACCCAGTCACACAAGGGGGCCATTCGCAGACCACTACTGAGTATGCCAGACAGTCCACAGAGTATCCCAGCCCCTTCCCCCAACCTTCACATATCATCTACCCAGAGCCATTCTATCTGTATGGAAATTCAGGGCTCCACAGCTGGAATCCCACAAAGCACTGTCATCTACTAATAGTTATTATCTCTTTGGCCTGTTCCGTCTGCAAGGGCTGCAACACGAGCACATTGCATCTTTATGGTAATGCTCTACAATACCGCCTCAAGCTACGGTGCATAGACCTTTGTTATCATTACTATAATTCCCATTCTCACTTGACTCCTCATTACGCTGCTGAAGCTGTTAGCCGGTTGGAGATAGACCTCTTGGATTTGCCTTTATTCTGTTGTTGCTTAATTGCCTGTACACAAAAAAAAACCTACCGCTCTCGACATGAACTGAAGATGGGAGCAGGGCTGGTGCGATGAATGAGCAAAAAGAATGTTTTCTGTGGAGCAGCAGAGGAAAGTGTATCCATGTTTTCTGTTGATGCGGAAAAATCAATGCAGCGAGGTAAAATTCCTAAATGCTCAGTGCTGTTTGTTTGTGTATTTATTTTGTGGAAGAAGGGTGATAAAATCGATCTCTTTCTCCTTTTAACATGCTATTTTTCTATATATCTCTCTGTCTATTCACGTCATGAAGTTTCAACAGTCCTAACAGCCATCATCTGACAATGATATGAAGAAAACCAGAGCTTTCACAGCTCATGGTGGTTATAGCAGGGCGCTGTTTATCAGTACTTACATGGTCCAATCAATAGTGATTACTCTTGCTAGGCGTTACCATAGGGCAGTTGTACTGTAACTAGCAGGGGAAGTTCAGAGCCGTGTACCGCGCCCGGCCCTGGCAGCTTTTGTGTCCTTGAATTTCACCCAGAATACCCACACAAGGCCCGCTGTATTGTGTTGCCGCGGTAATTTCAGCGTGATTGGCACGGCTTGTCCCGTGCAGCCTGCGCCCGGCTCTGGAGGGCTCTCGACGGAGTGGCCGCATTGTCACGCAGCCTTTTAGCACCTTTGTCCCCCTCCTCCCCCAGGACCTCACAGCTCCGCACCGGCAGATGAGTCCCTGTCTGTGACAAAAGGGTCCCATTTGATGCAGTGATGAACCCCCCCAACACACACCCCATCTCTCCCTATGCTCCTCCATCCACTAACACACACACACACACAGTGCCCTCCCACGCCACCTCCTGTGAGATGAAATGTTCCGTTTAGCGGTAGAGGAACCTGGGGATGGGAGGGGGTCAGGGCCCAAGGGTGAGGGGGGGGCTTTTAGGGGGAAAATAAACATTAGTGCTGGAGAGGAGTGATGTCTTGTTTACACATTAGCGGCCCTTTAGCAAGCCTCCCCTATGCATCTTCTCCTCCGCCATGATCTCTTCTGAGGTCCTCCCTCCAGTCTCCCAGTCTCAGTCCCAGTCTAGAACCTGTTATGGAAGACTCAATTCATTGTGTGGTTAACGTGATGCCAACACTGGAGCTGGGTAATAAGTCACTTATCTATATCAGGCCCTTTTAGAGTCAGTGATTGTAAGCCAATACACTTTTTGTCAAATTCAGCGAATATCTCCTCGCTGTCTGCTAGCTGCCCATTCTGTGTGCATGCTGAAATATAAAATGCTGGTGTTTGTACACAGCCGTAGCTCTGTAAATGGGAGCACAAACAAAGTGGTGCATACCGCACCTCACAACAATGTGTGGAAGATTTCTCCAGAATGACTACATTTAATTCTAGGTAAATTACATTCAGAACTAATGGAATGGGCCAACAATTAATGGTATTTGCTACACCCTGTGATACCTTAGTTTGATGGGTCCATGGAGCAGTGGTTCTCTTGGCTTTTGTACCCCTTTCAATATTTATTTAAATAAATAAAAAAATTATATATAAAGAATGTATTATTATTATTTGTAGTATTATTAATTATTATTATTATTATTATAAGTATTATTATAATACATATTCATTAAAGGTTGCTTCGCAACTGCAAAATATTAGTGTACCTTTGATGGCTCCAGGGGAACAAGGAAATCAACTAATGTCTTCGTCTTTTATGGCAAAGTTTAAAACACATTGTCACATTCTTACCTTGTAGTTCCTCTAAGTACCTCTAGGGGTATTTGTGCCCGCACTTTATCACTGTTAGGACGCTGGCCCGCCCTGTCTTGAACCCACTGAAAGAGCGCACAGCCTATATTACCTTGAAGACAGTCTAACTATCTCACTCTCGCTATTACTTTGTATGTGTTATCAGGCTACCACGCACGCACTTGCGCATGCTGCATTTTTCCATTGCCATCTAATGAGGTGATGACCAACCACTTGTTATAATTGCTTTATCTCCTTTTCATTTTCAAGCTTATTAATCATATGTAGAGTTATTTAAGAATGCATAAATTAATCTTAGATTAAAAAGCTTATCAAAGCCTCAAAACAATTAAAGAGTCAGGTAAAATTTCCCCAGGGCTGGCACTTTTATTTTAATAGAGTGTTCAGGTGATTATCATACTTTGGTGCAGCACTGTGATTAATGCAGACACACTTTTAAATGAGATTTTCTTTTTGTGCAGAAGGCAATGTACTGTAAGCATGAGTCAGATAATGACCTCACTGACTTGTCCCACTCCCCTGCCTGTTTTGTCAGTGCATTAAAACGATGTTATTGCATGCTGCTGGTCTCATTCACAATGTAATTGCTAACCAGTATCGCTTGACACCTATTCATTTCTTGTGGAAATTCATTAAATTACTTTAATTGGTTTGTTTATGAAAATTGTATAAGCAAAGCTGATAAACCATGAACTGCTTCAATGGTTGATTTGTATTTTTATTGACTTTCTGAATAATTCAAGGCTGTTTTTGCTTTTTTCTCTATTTTTTTAGAAAATAAGAAAATTACCAGCGTTTGAGCAGCTGTTGTGAAAATCGTATATTAGTAAATATTCCTCTACAATTGTATGTTGTGATTAATTGATTTCATTTGAGTTTTCGCCAGGCGAATTAATTTAACAGCCTTTTGAAATGTCAAAATAAATGTTTTATTATAATAAATAATAAATATGCGTGTGTTTTCCTGTTCATATTTTTGCTTTATTCATTATTATTAATTTATGCATTCATATCTTATGCTATCGATATTTTTTTATTTTTGAGTGGACTGGAGGCTATTTCTCGTTGTGGAACTCTTTTCTTAATATGCTAATAATACGCTAATTTTACTTATCATTGAAGAGTAGCCTTTACTTGTTTCTTGCGCCCATAAAGTCTACAGGACCAATGGGAACGTATTTGGTTACCCTCATCAATATTGGATAGAGGCTGAGGTTCCCGTATGTTCCGATTTAAAATGATTAACTATCAAGACCTTTGTTTTGGTGCACGGCCCATTCGTCGGGATAGTGGGGTTCTAATTTTAGGCATATTCTCCTCAGCATGGGCAAAATCATGTTTGATCTCAAACAATGACCTTTTAAGCAGCTGGCCGATGTCAAATGTATACAGGCGAGTTGTATGCTGAATGAACTGTGAATCCGTGGGAACCCAGCACATGATGAAGGCCTGCGCTCAGCATTCGTCGTGGACCGCGCACACATCATGTGTTGGCGCCCTGCTGCTACGCCGAGTCCCACTGCAGCAGGACTCAGTTAACATCGAAACACATATCCGGGACAAACGAATAAAGTGGTATAATAACGCAATAGAAAACAATAAACGTTTTATTTGAAATAATATAATTGCACATCTTTTGTGCTATATTAATTTTAGAATGATTATGATATGCTGAATATAATGTTAGTGGATTAACGGTGTATTTTGAAACACCCTTCTAGAAAAGAGCATGTAAAGTCACACGGATGAACTCCATACAACTCTAGCCAGACTAAATGACGAGCATATACAGCCTGTGTAAGAGGCGAGTGCCTTTCCATATTAGTTTTGTTGTTACTTGATTGCTGTTGAAAGCTTTTGTCGATGTCGTAGAGGGGGTTGTACCACTAGACTACCATGTGGACACTGTTCAACGCGACACACGCCTTACGCGCGCAGAGCTAGCGCAGAGCGCACAACTCAGATCACTAGGGGGGAGGCACTGGACAGGCATTGCGTCAGGGTGGCAACGCAAAGTGCTTTTTAGGAGCAGTAGCATACTTGATACGCCCGGCCAGAACTTAAGATCACTTTCTTATTCGGAAACGGGGGAGCGATCCTGCGTGCATTAAGGTGAGTTTTTGATGACTGTGTTTCGTAGGTTGAACGTGGTGTTTTTCTAAATAGGCTATGATTCCGGCTTGTCATGTGGTTATTAAGATACTTTATAAATCGCCAGTTTAAAAACACTCGCCATAGGTTTCAAGATATGTGTTGAGAATAGAAGACTGAGAATAAAATAAGAGCTTTCTCAAATTCATAGAATATTATGGTATTTATAGGCACACTGTCGGATACTGCAAGTAAAACACTGGTTTAATAAGAATGAGGATAAATAAAAATAATCTATAAAAAGAAAATCTATATTAGCACAGTATCCTTCAGGAATTGTAAACAAATATGTCATAGGCCTTTTGTGATGTCAATTGCTTGGAAACGTAAGAAGTGTTAATATCTAACACTGTTTTTGCAGCTTAAGGTTTTCAAAGAATGGAGTCCATACCTGCTGGACGAGACTCAAGCTCTTCACCAAACTCCAAACAAGAAATGTCATACCCCACAAACAGCCTTAAACCCAACCAAGTCAGTGAGACGGTTCTGTACGGAATACCCATCGTATCTCTGGTAATAGATGGCCAGGAAAGACTTTGTCTAGCACAAATTTCCAATACACTGCTAAAGAATTATAGCTATAACGAGATACACAACCGACGTGTGGCACTTGGCATCACGTGCGTCCAGTGCACGCCCGTTCAGCTGGAGATCTTAAGGCGCGCCGGAGCAATGCCAATCTCCTCCCGGCGCTGTGGCATGATAACTAAACGTGAGGCTGAGAGACTTTGTAAATCATTTCTTGGAGCTCATTCACCCCCCAAACTTCCAGAAAATTTTGCATTCGACGTGTCCCACGAATGCGCATGGGGAAGTCGAGGAAGCTTCATTCCAGCTCGGTATAACAGCTCCAGAGCGAAGTGCATCAAGTGTTCATATTGTAACATGTATTTTTCTCCAAATAAATTTATATTTCATTCACATCGTACTCCAGAATCGAAGTACACTCAGCCAGATGCAGCCAATTTTAATTCCTGGAGGCGACATCTAAAATTAACAGATAAAAATTCCTCAGAAGACATAGCACACGCCTGGGAAGACGTGAAGGCCATGTTCAACGGTGGTAGTCGCAAAAGGACCCTTCCTATGAGTGGTTCGCAGCCCCCTTCTCCGTTGAAATCGCAGGGTCCCAACCATTCCCGAGAATCACCCGAGGTCCCTCCAAAGATTCTCCGCTGCGAGGATAACCGTGGGGCTATGAGCTTAACGACGACGCGCAGTTATCCAGTCATCCCGGTGCCCAGTAAGGGCTTCGGGATGCTGCAAAAGATTCCACCGCCGCTATTCCCCCATCCGTATGGCTTTCCAGCCTTTGGCCTTTGTCAGAAGAAAGATGACGGCATGATGGGAGAGCAAAGTAAGACCAGCCTATCGGGTGTCCTCTGGCCAGGTACCAAGGACAGCGCCTATCATTCCTTCCCAATGTTTTGGCCCACGGCAGGCGGCCTACCCTTGCCACCATACCACCAGTCTCAGCACAAACCTCCCCCAGAGCTTCTGTGCCCTCCCAGACAGAACGAGATGGACATATCTGAGCACAGTGACAGAAGCACTAACACGTCAAAGGACAGTATGGTCGATAATGAGCGATGCTCGAGCACACAGTCCACGCGCAATGAGGAAGACAAGTCAGGGGATGAAGCTAGGCCGATGGAGGGGTTGGCCCTTGCGCCTAGGAAAATAAGCTACGTTTCTGCATTCAGACCTGTTATAAAAGACGCTGACAGTATTGCCAAACTGTACGGTAACAGGGGCACATATAGCGGCTCTCGCACCGGCTATTTGTCTCCGGATTTCTTAAGTGAAAGCTCTAGTTATCGATCCATGTCGCCCTGTGTGGACAGTGAGGGCGAGCCAGACGTGGATGTCGAGACACACAAGTCGCCGGAAGACGAGGACTCCAGGCTGCAGTCCTCCGCGTGTACCCGGACCTCCCCTGGCCACGCCATGGTTCATAGCGTCACACCAAAAGACACAGAAATCAAAACCGTGCCGGAACCTAATGTTGTTGACTCCCAAAGAATGAGCTTACACGTTGCACTATCGACACAAAAAGATCTGCAAAGCAAGCTGCTGCCAGAGACTCATATAGCAACCTCTTTTACAGAAGTGAGTGACAAACCAAATGCACACTATCAAAACCCTCACGTGAAACAGACAATAACTATACATAATACTAAATCATTATTTTTATTTTATTTCGAAAATGTTTGATACATTATTTTTCATTCTTGGCAAATCAATGGTTGTAATCGTGTTAGACAAGACAATCTCTTTCTAACGAATTATTTAATATATTTAGGTTTATACCCCAGAAAGAAGTGAGCTACAACCGAGGAACAACAGTCCGTATCTCTTCAGGCCTGCAAATTACCAGAGTGGACTTCTCACATCAAATGGTTATTGCATTTCATCCTCCTGTCTCAATAGTCTAAATTTCAGACTTAATATCCTATGCTATTGTGAAAGAGGTAGCCTAAACATTTTTTTTCTTTAGATGAAAACACAAGTAAAGAAGAGCCGTCTTCCACCGTGGAGGAGATAGAAACAAAATCGTTTAATGAACGAATCAACGAGGATATCCAGCGAGAATCTGACGACGGTAAATATGCTCTCTTTCAGAAATTAAGCTTTAAACAAAAACATAGCAAATTGTAATAAATAGTAGCCTATATATTATAGCGTGTAGATGTTGTCCCCTGTATTCAGGCGAAGAAGCAGGAGTTAGATTGCTGCCATCACACAAAAACATGGAAACCTTGGCAAAAGGTAAGACGGTAGGTTGGCGTTTAATAAGCTATCAAATGTTTAACAAAAAAGATAGAGATGATTTGCCTATAGTCTAATAACAATAATACTATGAGTATCAATAGTAATAATTACATATTATTATTAATAATAATAATAATAATAATAATAATAATAAACTGTTTTGTATCTGATTATTATTGTTTTGCAAGGTTGTTTAATGGGATTCGTTGGTGAAATTATAATTAAGCTATTATTCTTTCTTCAACAAATACTATTTCATTATTAGCATAGCATTATCTCTACAGTATATATATATACAGTGTGTATATATATATATATATATATATAATGCATATGCTTCCTTGCAGATGTATACTGTAGGTCCTCTTTCTTATCCATCTGTTACTAATATTTAAAATGGTTGAGTAAACCACTAACTGACATATCTTGTATATATGGCAAAAGCCTTACATACAACAAAGTAATAGTTTTTTTCCAGTTTTTTAGACAACCCCCTTTGTTATTTTGGATTTATTTATTTTTATCATAAATTAAGAATGTTTTGTGTGTCAGTAGGTTAAATCTTACCCAACATGGTGTTTGTCTTCTAGAAGAACTGCAGAAACAACTGTTGGAGCAAGTTGAGCTGAGAAAGAAGTTGGAACGTGAATTCCAAAATCTGAAAGGTATAGCTTTTTTTCATCATGCTGTTGAATGAAATAGTGCAGTTCCACTATATGAACAACATAATGGAGGGGCATTTATTGTTAACGTATACGCCTAAATACAGTATACTCTTGTCTGATTTTCTTTTACAAAAAATATCTATTGGAAATTAGGAATTACTATTTTGCCATTTGTGAAAGGATTACATTTACATTGTATTGAAAAAATATTTATATTATTATGGATATATTGACGATATAATAAACTTATAGTTTATGGATCTTATTTTGCATTTACCTATATCCGTGGACACACACAATTACATTTAGTATTTGTAAGATCTCAATCTGGTTTAAAGATGATATCTTGCTATTGACCTTATATTATGGGTATGTAGTATGACTAAATGTTGAAATAATTTCAGTAAATATCAGGACAATACTATTAGTTTATTGCAGTGTTGGGCCCCATTAGGGATTTAAAAGGATATGCCTTTCTAATGTTTAGCCCTTCTAATTTTCTCCTTTTAATATACTGCACATCCATTCTGTTGAATTTTCTTACTAAACTATTGTGATAGTAGAATATTAAAGAAAACAATACAAATGTAATGCATTTATTTTATGTTATTTTTACTTTTGTACATTTTGTATTTAATGCTGTTTTATTGAGAATATCATGGGCTGGAGAAGAATATTAATTTATAAAATTATTATAGTTTCTCATCAAGTCCCAGCCCCAATTGCTTACACATTTCATTAGCATACTTCTACGGCAATTATAGACATTTTAAGGAGCCCAATTAATAGCCATTTAATAAGGAAAGTATTAGGTGGACTCATAAGGCACCTATAATATAGGCTGTATGAAACAGTGGTGTGAATACTTAACAGAAGGTGTATGCCTACATAAAATATGTTGTTTTCCCAAAAATTGAACACTATTTGCTAGCTATTGAGAATCACAGTTCTGGTCGTATTGACTTACTTGCGAAAATCCCTGCTGTGCATATGTTGGTTATTGTACAGCGCCATCTAGAGACAGGTGAATTAATGAATCAGACACAATATACCGCTCCATCCTATTCAACAATGGCTTATTTTGATGACTAAAATAATGCCTGCTATTTTCCACCCAGATAATTTTCAAGATCAAATGAAAAGGGAGCTTTCATACAGGGAGGAGATGGTTCAGCAGCTACATATCGTCAGAGGTGAGTAGAATAAGACCTCTGAGCAATGTGTCCTCCAAATAAACCAAATGGATAGGCTACATGCTATTATTTTAAATGACTATGTGCTCGATATGTATTGAACATTATTCAGTTGTTTTAAATCATAGGCATTGCTAAATTGAACAACATATGCTTTTTTATCAGTTGAAGTAAAGTCTGGTTTACATTTGCTAAACAAATGTCTTTCCTACTGTTTAAAACGGTAACGTATTCATTTATATCATAGCTCTCAACCAATGTGGAGCATAGCCTTTTTTTTAAATATATATATTTTTTTGTTCTCAGTTCATTTTTATGGAAGTGGTCAAGTTCTCAAATAATAGATGTAGCTGCTTTAAATTAGGATACACATGAAATGTAATAGAAACACATTTGACCTAGATTATATTATGTTTTTTTGCCTGCATGAAATAGAATACCATATGAGTGTTAGCCTACATGCATCTCTTTTGGGTAATAGTTTCTCTCTTGCATATACGCTTTAGGACCAAGAAAGAAATAGGATACTATTTATGCTATTCAGCAGAAGTTAAAAGGTAATTGTTATAGAAAATTGGAAATCTTAATGGGATATTTAGACTACAAATTTGCATTGTCTCAATTGAGAGGCAGACAGTCAGATGTTTAACAGTTATAGAGAATATAGTCTAAATGTAGGCTACACGGTCGATCTTATCCTCATTAGGCGTTTGAGCATGGCCTTGAATCAATTGATCCATCTTACAAATTCGTTTTCGATGCCAATTTGCAGAGCTGATTCTCCGCAGAATTGGCTCCACACACACACGCACGCACGCGCGCACACACACACACACACACACACACACACACACACACATATACACACTATTCATTGTCTTATCTGTTTCTTCCTAGAAGCTCACGACGCATTACACCATTTCTCGTGCAAGATGTTAACTCCTCGCCACTGCACTGGAACCTGTTCCTTCAAATCACCTTTGTTACCACCGTAACCGTTTGACTCAGTTAAGAAAGAAGAAAATAATGGACCACGGCTATTAGCCTACTGTCATGGAAAATAATGCAGAGACGTCTGGGAAACGAACTTTAAAATCGTATGTCTTTGGTCCACTTGTAATAATTTGTAACATATTGAATTGTGTATTTCTCCAGACTGGGTTACCTATATTATTTATAGCCTATCTGTCTCACAGGATATCCTTTGTTTTATTGAAATTATAAAATTGAATGATAACACTTATTTTAGTGGCAAAGTGCAATGAGAACGTATGTGTTCAGTATTAGAGCTCATTATTTCAGTATGTTTTATCATTACCTGAAAATATCCAATTGAGTGCTCATTGCATTAGTCATCAGTATTGTGAATTAAACTACAACTTCTACTGTGTAATATTTGTAGGCAAATAACACTTTCTTGGATGTTATAAGCACTTTAAAGAGTGATGTTAATTACCATAGTCTGTGCATTTAAATATAATGTGTTTTGAAATAGATTTATATCACAACATGCAGTTAGGCTACTTTATTTGAAGACATTTCAAACATGAAATTCACAAAATGTCAATATGCTTATTAGCGACAGAGCCTACTAGAGCCTATTTATAGCTCTACATGTAGTCTATTTCTTTTGACAGCTAAAAATAAATCATTTAAATAAAATAAACATGATTTCGATTGAAAAAGTGTGATTCAGTAAGCTTGTAGGTCTATATATAGGCTGTTAGAGAGAACCATTGGACTGGTTTGCTATAAAACACGTTTTTGGTTCGCATAATCATGTGACCTTGAGCTGCTAGCCTAATCAAAATAGCGAAAGTAATAGCGAAGTGCAACCACAATCGAATACGTTTAACTAGACTGTTCTGTTAGGTTAATATATTTCAGTTTTCTTTTCGCTGCTGCGCTCAGACTTCTAGCTCAGACTTTATTTTTAGCACAACATCGCCATCTGCTGTCAGATAGGGATTATCGGCCAGTTTGGCCCATGGTCTGGTCTCGCTGTCCCTAGAGGATAGCTGTTGTTGCGCATGCCCATCTAGTGAATCAAGATGGCGGAGAGTGCGGAACTGAAGGTAAAGCGAATCGCAACATTATATTTTACAAACACCGGTTAACCCACAAATACACATCTTAAGAATTTTTAGATGACGCATAATATGTCATACATATTTTTATAAGGAATTCGTAGGAGGGAATCTTGGGTGTATTACAGAACAGACCAAGTGTTAGCTTGCAGGCTAGCAAGCATTTAGCTTTGTTATTGTTGCCAATGTTCCACAAGGCAGTGTTTCAGAAATGTTCTTGCTCACTTGCACACCAGCTGCAGTTTTTAGTAAGCTTAAAAGTGCACATATGGGGAAGGTTTGACCTTACAGTGTTACCGTTGCACGCTGATCAATCCAGTGATTTGCATGCCCGCCGCCATGCATGCTAAAATGGGTTCTGTCTGTTTCTTACCTTAGTAGAACGCAGTTAACAATTTAGCACTAGCAGTTCCTTCGATTACGCCGTTAACCGTTTCAAGAGTAAATATGGTGGTCGTCAGTTCTGCATTAAACGTTGGTAAACAGTGATCAGAAAGCCCAGCATGGCAGTATTTCTGGTTCATTCAAATAGCATGCCCCTCCCTTCTGCCATCTGTTTGTTTTCAATGATTGTGATTTGACTCAAAACCTTAAATATTATCAAAATATCTACAAGCAGGTATTCCCTTATCGTTATTAATGTGTTCCTAACAGTAGCCTGTTATGTGACTAGCCGTGACTAACTCACACGTTGAGCTCGGCTCAACGGAGTAGCTTACATTTGATATTTGGATAAAGGAGATATTAAAAACATGTTTACACAGCTGAAAGACAACAATTACTAAGATCTGACCACAAATAGTCATCAATGTCTTTTAAGGGGCATCATTAAGAAATATTAAAGAAGAATATTAAAGAAAGACACTGCTTGATGTAATTTACCATCTTTGTGATCCTCACTTAAATATGCCAACTTCCCACTAAACCATCATTACCAGTAGTTTATTATTTTGTTTGTTGTACACCAGTAGCTCAGTAGTATCACTGTTGTAATAACTAAGGTATGTAGGCTATTTCTTACAGTGGATATAAACTGATTAACATCCACTTATAAATTAGATTTTTGGAATTGATAGTTGAGGAAATATTATTTCTGTTATCTGCTTTGTGTGCGTTGGCATTTTTCCTTTGCTTCTGTTGACTTGGTATGTTTGTGTCTTAGAGTCAATGTAGGCTAATTGTTATGTTCATTTTGATAATAGAAGGGGTGGGGGGAGGGTGGGGAGCAAATTCGGTTCTTGTATCATTTAAAAACCTTAATAACAAGTTTCCAAAGTAAAGATCAATATCAAATTGACAAATTTCGCCGTTGCCTTGGCACAGTG
The DNA here is from genome assembly GCA_025399935.1 of Amblyopsis rosae. NCBI lineage: Eukaryota > Metazoa > Chordata > Actinopteri > Percopsiformes > Amblyopsidae > Amblyopsis > Amblyopsis rosae. The sequence continues at coordinate 1,641,052 of JAODTR010000021.1, read as the reverse complement.
TAAAAGGTCATTCTTTCCCCTTTCATGTGTAACCAGCAAATGGTAATGAGCCTTCGAGTTTCGGAGCTCCAAGTGTTGTTGGGATATGCAGGGCGGAATAAACACGGGAGGAAACACGAACTTTTGACCAAAGCGCTGCACCTCATTAAGGCCGGCTGCAGCCCTGCGGTGCAGATGAAGATTAAGGAGCTCTACAGACGGCGCTTCCCCATCAAGATGGTGTCGCCGGTGGACCTCGCCATGCCTACTGTCCACTCTGCCTCCAGCCTGCCTGCAGGCCTCGCTCAGCTGGGGTTTGACGGCCACGGCGCTCCTTCGCCCCTGCTGCCCGTGTCTTTGCTCGGGCCTAAGCATGAGCTGGGCCTGCCCCACCTTCCCTCTTCCCTGCACCCTGTGCACCCGGACGTCAAGCTGCAGAGGTTGCCCTTCTATGACGTGTTGGATGAGCTCATCAAACCCACCAGTCTGGGTGAGTCCAAAACCTCAATGCATAAAGTGTGACTATAAGATATTTTATGCCACTAGATGGCATACTAGACCACCAACATATCAGACCAAAACAAATGCTTCATGGGCCATAGATAAGTTAACACATGCCAGTGGTTGCGGTAGACTTTATCGTTGTCCATCATTTTGACAGGCAGGGTTGAAAATGTTCCGTCAATCTATTTTTAACCACCATTAATTTTTTGACAAAACTAGGCCTAATTATTAACTGTCTCTTAGTTTGTCTCCATTTTACACACAACAGCATCAGTTTAGCAGGACATAATCAGATAGATTTTTAAAATAAACCCATATGTAGCTTAGTCTTTTCAGTGATACTGTGGGGGCAGTGGGACGCATCAGTTGTTATAATTCACAGCCAGCCACCGCGACAGTTGTCATGTTGTTGTCTTGGTTTTGATGATGTGCTTTGCTGGCAGCGCATGCAATAGTACTAGCAACTTTGGTGAGAAATAAAAAATGTTCCTGTGTTCAGTTTAAATTACCTCTCTTCGTGTCTCCCTTGACGACTACTATACTATGAATATTATGCCACATTCGGTTTAAGAAAAACAAGACCCTTAATGTTGGAAAATGAAAATATTGGCTACTCTGCACAGGCTAAACCTGAAATATGTGGAACATGCACAGGCTGTATAGCATGTAGTGGCTGGTGATCAGAAGATGTGGGGCAGATGCGTAGTCTGATGTCGATAACCAAATGCATGTAGGATACACGAACCGGCCGTGCTTGTATTGTTCCACGATTATGATAAATGAAATTCCTACAGATTTAGGCCCGTTGATTGTGTGTTTCTTGAATATCCAATTTTTCAAACGAGTTCTCAAAATAAACTTTCCTATTGCACTATAAATTTCCAGTGCCTGTTTCAGCACAACGGCTATACTTACACTGATCGGTGCACGTGTGCACCCCTATAAATGAATCCAAGACGTATAACCAGCAGTAGTAGGCTACAAATGAAACCTTTCAGCTTTCAAGTGAAAGATTCATCCATAAGAGAGAAAATGCTCACGTGGCTTTGTTTACAACCGGCTTCAAAGTTGCCGGCCGCTTAACTCACATCACTGCACCTTACTTAGCGAGGGGCGGTGTCTCTGCCGTTTTTAGTTTTCAATATAGAATTTGATTTGAATGCCCTGTTTTAAAAATGAGCGTGCCTATTTCAAACACTCACTCTAGTGATGATCGCAGCATAGCTTGAGTCAACATGCAAATAAAAACTATGAAATCGGTGTCCTGCTTCAAGACTGGTAGATTTCCCTCAGTGTAATCTGTCATGGTAAAAAATATTCAGTAAATGACCTCTGACACATGCACTAACATGCATCTGTGGCTCTGGCTATGAAAATAAAGAGGAGGGGATTACAGGGGAGTTTACCACACAGAGGGAATGTAATGTCATTCTATACTCAAGATTACATTTCTCCACTATTCTATCATAAAATAGAAAATATGGAAAGAAATGTGCTTCCAAAATGATCCTGCGAGTCCTGAACCTAGTGACAGTTCAAGAAAAGGCTAATCAATAAAGAGTGAGGTAGTACATTTAATAAAGGTCGGACAGAATAGTAAATTCCACCAAAGAACCGAAGAGCAGATAATTTGATTCAGCCGAGTCAGTGTGTCCTCAACATGAAAACGATTGATCAGACTAGTAAGGATTTTGCCGTTGTTAATCTCACATCTGGGCTTTATAGCTCACCATGATAATTGTTTGACTTTTGCGCTTATAACACGGAGATCGCCGGTTCAAACCCAGGTCTTGGTCAATAATGATAATTAAAATGTCAATGATGTCAGGCTACTTGCAGATTGCCATTTAGTAACAAATTGAGGATAAACTTGACAGACAACATTGTGTTTGCTGGGATGTGTTTGCTGGGATGTGTGTGTTTATTTACGTATTACATTTGTGAAAAGTAAACCACATATTTGAAAATAGTTTTAGAAAAACCTAATGTTAGGTCTATGTAATAGGGCTTTTTAACGATGACTATAGGGCTAGAAATTCACCAGAAGGCAGTAAATGAAGTGTTTGATAAAAAAAAAAACGTGTGCATGCCGGTGTAAACAGAAAGCATTAAGTCAGAACATTTAATACTAAGGAGGAACAGCATGGCGAAAAATAAGACCATATATGTATTTTCTTGGACTGGATCACTGGAACCTTTACTGAAAGAAGTGTAGGGCGGTCATTGCGATATATATATTTTCCCTCTGGTGCTCCGAAACAGACGTAAGCATCAATCATCACTCATCACACATTATGACATGAGGTAGGCTACTGTTAGCTATGTAAAACATGAGCTTTTAAATGGATAAAGCACAAGGTTTGTCTGTCAAATCGTAGTGTTACCGATCATATGCCTATATGTTTACCTGTATGCCGGTGCCAGCATGTTTGCACCGCAAAAGACGTTCACTCTTACATTTATTATTTTAATCTAGAGACTGTAGCTACTGTATAAGATGTCATGGTAAAGTACCTATGGATGACACACGTCTGCGGGGTTGTCCATTCCATTTAGTGCAAGAGGAAGATGTCAAGTTACTCGCCATTCACACATTGAGCATCAATATCTTAAAAAAAAAAAACCGCGCAGAGCAAATCTGTTTGCATAAGCGTGTTGTTCATCTGAAAGCTAAGTATTAAAGCATAAAGCTAAAGCATTTCAAAAGGCAAAGTTTCATTGCTTATTATTGTTATCAATAAGTACTGTTAAACGGACGCTCCCTTATAATAGTGTAAACATGACAAATGCCAGTGCTGGCGGCTAAAGGACCGTCAACAAATTACTATGATGAGTGGCGAACGCTGGCTGCTTCGGAACAGTCAACAAATTACTGTGAATCATAATAATTAGAATAATATTGAACAGCAAAGAACAAATTACTAAGTCATGAACCGAAACCATTTTATAAGTATTGATTTGGCACCGGAATCTTACTATAACCAAACGACACCCAACCCTACTCGAGAAGTGTGTGCGTGCTGTATGCTTGACAGACAAAATTGTAGTAAGGGGGGGTGGGCTTTGTGCTTTAATAGCTGGTTGATGGGTAGCTAGATGAGACCTCAAATTCAATGGGATAGCGAGCTTCAAGAAAATATGAACACATAAAAATTGCAGTTATGGCGGCTGCTTGCCGTTACCTGCAGTTTGTTTTGCAATACTGTTACAACCACAATATTGTGGTTATTGTGACAGCCATATATATATATATCGATAGATAGATAGGACCTTTAACTGTTATATCCAACACTTTACACTAATATTCCCACTACAAGAACATTTTGACTACAGGCCTCAGATCTGGGTGCTGTGGAAAACAATACATGGTGTCTGTTTATTTTCCAAGATCCTTATTAAGTTGTTTGAGCTAGTAGTAGAGTGCAACCTCTTACTTTTTACGTCTCTTCCCTTTACAAGCTGGCATGGTCTCAGTAGTATCTTGTTAAATCACTTCTTCCATTCCCTCAATATATATTATCTTTCTGTCTTTGTACATAGCTTCAGACAACAGTCAACGGTTCCAGGAAACTTGTTTTGCCTTCGCGTTAACACCACAGCAAGTTCAACAGATCAGCAGCTCCATGTAAGTGATAAGGCAGTACAGTGCATCATTAAGTATTTTAGAGAAATATAAAGATACTGTCAGGATTCAGTTTTACTTGAGTATGTATGTTATGTAACTGGCTACCAAAAACAGAAATCTAAGCTCTTCCCTGTAACCTGATAATGTTTTTTATAAAACACATCCTAACTGACCAGCTTAACCTGAAATGTATTTGACTCCTGTAGGGACATCTCTGGTACCAAATGTGACTTTGCAGTCCAAGTGCAGTTACGGTGAGTCCCAACAAGTACAATTTAACAAAAACTTGCATTTTATTAATTCATAAGATGTAAGCTTGAAAAGGCCTTGTATAGTTTCAACTATGAACCCCAAGCTATGCAAATATTTATTTACCCCTTTCTAATATCCAGAAATGTAGTAAATAGTTTGTTTGAGATAGTGCCAAACGTATGTTAACAGAGATAGTGCATGCTACTTAACTGTAAATAGTGCAGTATAATTTAGGGTTCAGCTGAGCTGACACCTGAAAGTAAGATGGACATGGGGTATTGAAGGCAAACAAACTCAAAATATGATTGTGGCAGGCAGCCACAGCTGCATAATTCAATTTTATCTAAACTTGAATCCTCCTCGTGTCAAAGCTTTTGTTTGTCAGAGACAAGCTGTCCGCAGGAAGATCACTTCCCTCCCAATATGTGTGTGAAGGTGAATGGAAAGCCCTGTAATCTCCCGGTGAGTGCTATTAAAATGAGACTGGTCTCTTTTGTGTTGCTTGTGTACAATGAATGCTATAACAGATGGGGTAATTTGGGGTGTATTTTATCTTGTATTTTTTAGGGATATCTTCCGCCAACCAAAAATGGTGTTGAACCAAAAAGACCCAGTCGACCCATCAATATTACCTCTCTGGTTAGACTGTCCACCACAGTCCCCAACACAGTCGTGGTGTCATGGACCTCAGAAATTGGGAGGGTATGCTCCTCAGGATCAGAACATTAGCAAAGCTTTTATGAATTAGCTGAGTCATAGGTATGACTGGACTGAAACGTTAACACTTTATTATTCGCTTGGCCAACCATATAACTTATTCTTTCTGTTGTTCTGTTAACATTTTACCAGAGTTTTTCAATGGCAGTGTATTTGGTAAGACAGCAGTCCTCTACTGTGCTGTTACAAAGGCTACGAGCAAAAGGAATAAGGAATCCAGACCATTCCAGAGCACTGAGTATGTGGTTTATATTGTAATTAAAACATGGCCTGTTCAAACTGTCAATTTAAAAAGAAACACATGTCCTTTATCGAAACAGGAATTTTACATTGTGTATTAATCTACATTTAAAACTGTATACTTTCAAGGGCTTTTAGAATTTCACTAGCAGTCTCATAACTCTGGAGAAGCTGATGTATTTGCTTACAGTCAAATTTTGCTTTGTTTTGTTCTAACAGTCAAAGAGAAGCTGACAGCTGATCCAGAGAGCGAAATTGCTACCACCAGTCTACGAGTGTCCCTCCTCTGTCCAGTAAATTCTCTATTTTAATTTAGAGAGATGATGATAATTTGTTTATCTACTGTCTGAGCCGCTGTAGTTATACGCATGAACCTGCAAAGTCACAAAGTGAAAGTTAAATGATGCGTGTGTAACATTAGCTATATATATTCGCTATATATATATAGTATTGTGTTTACAATAAAGTGCAGGTTTTTATCTATTTCCATACTAATATTGTGTTTAATGTGGGGCTGAATGGTTACATTGTTTTGTGCATTTCTCAGCTTGGGAAGATGAGGCTGATGATTCCTTGCCGAGCACTGACGTGCTCCCATCTTCAGTGCTTTGATGCTACGCTGTACATCCAAATGAATGAGAAGAAGCCCACCTGGGTGTGTCCTGTCTGTGACAAGAAGGCACCTTATGAGCATCTCATCATTGACGGGTGAGCCAAATGCTACATTGCAACCTCTATAAAATGGGTCGCGCCAGGTTTGAAAATAGCAAACTGGACCCTTGTTCAGCTGGGTTCACGTGAAAGCAGAGCGATGTAGCAGTTTTCCAGCACATTTCACGTTTGGCACAATTCTACAGGTTTCACACCTGTGTTATAGAACCATTTACATTTACCACATTTAGCTGTAATCACTTATACAGAGACGTAGAATTCGTACATGTGCCAATAGCTGAATAGGTCATACACCAGTAATTGTAAGCTAACAGCATTCTGTTGTACGGCAACACGGTGGCCCAGTGGATAGCACTGTGACCTCACAGCAAGAAGGTCAAACCCCAGTCGACCCGGCCTTTCTGTGTGGAGTTTGCATGTTCTCCCCGTGTCTGCGTGGGTTTCCTCCGGGTG
>JAODTR010000021.1:1605380-1634510 GCA_025399935.1 Amblyopsis rosae | reverse complement strand
CCAGTCAGTGCTGTTGACCAGACACTGACATCAATCTGGAGTTGGTCCCCGGGCGCCGCACGAGTGGCTGCCCACTGTTCCCTTCGGGGATGGGTTAAATGCAGAGAATGAATTTCTCCTAAGGAGGATTAATAAAGTATGATTTCTTTCTTTCTTTCTTATAATAACATCAGCATGTCATGCTAGCAGGCCAGTCAAGGTGGTAGGAACTTAGAAAATCGCTGGATTAAAAAGCTTCTCCCTGCCCAGGTTGTTCATGGAGATCTTAAACAGCTGTTCAGACTGTGATGAGATCCAGTTTAAAGAAGATGGAAACTGGTCCCCCATGAGGTCGAAGAAGGAGGTGCAGGAGGTCTCTGCCTCCTACAATGGTGTAGACAGTGGTATGTGACCCGTGGCTCTCTCAAGGGACAAATTGTTTGTTGGTCTTCTTTCTGCTTCCTGTTGCTGGCCCTAAATGTCCTAATTTAGGCCAGTCTTGATAACACAAGGCAGGTATTAGGACTACCCTATCTACATTTTGGCATTACAGAATCATTCCAGAGTTCCATTCAGAATTCTTAAAGCAGTCTGTCTCTAATATATAATGTCTCTGGTGTAAGACAAGTCAATACTCTCTCTCTCTAGATTCGAGTCGAACAGAAGTGCCTGAGCATAAACAAGGCTCCAACGACAACAGCAAAATGGTGGATGTGATTGACCTGACATTGGACAGCTCTTCAGATGAAGAGCTGGATGATGAGCCACCGGCTAAGAGGGTCTGTCCGTCACTATCACCCACCTCTCCACCTATACCCAAGGGGTGAGTCAGCAAACAAAATAAATGAAATAAATATGGATTCAGTCTTCCTTACCTCTGTATAAGTCCATATACTGACACCTTCTCAACAAAAGCTTATTTAGGTCTCGTATCTACATGGCCCTTTTTTCTAAGTGGAAGTTGTTCCCAATGAGGGTAGAGCGTATGCGGCCGCATGCTGCAGTCCAGTCCCCTTTTTCTTTTGCTTCTCCATTTTTGTGCAGCCGCTCTTAGCGCTTCTAGACTAGTTGAAAATATTTAAACTTTTCAGAAGGGCTCTGGTGTCGTCAATACAGCTCATTTTCAGACAACCAGTCGGATGGGGCGGGACTCGTTGTCACCATGGTAATCAAGTAAAATGGAGTATAGAAGAGAGGTTGTTTTTGCAGTATTAACCGTGAACTTTACGTATGTCGACAGTCACACAAATAATATCACTACAGGGACAGAAGGAGAATATTGTTCACACTGAATGTCTTTTAGCTTGGTGGTTATGTTGTCATTTAAGATATTGTCATAGAAACATATACTGTGCACAGCACTTTTTAATGAAGCGCTCCCCAGCACCCTGTCAACACGTTTCTGCCAGAAAAATAACACTGTGGACACAGGGCTTTCAATTCACTCATTCATTCTGTTGCTAAGATATGAAGCAGATCTAATCAGAACATACTGTATAATTTATGTATCTTACCATATTGAATATTTAGTGCTCTATTTGCATTTTATTAGAATTGTTTTCTACTAGTGGAAGAGTATGCTGGCTCAGCCAGATCTACTTGTATAAGCAGACATTTGTGTAATGTAAACATAATGATAAGATTGAAAGGAATGTGACCTCAGACTCTTTTTTGGCTGTTGTTTTGTGTCCTGTTTTGATCTACTTAATATTTGATTTAGAGTGTCCGTATATGAAGTGTGGGGGTATGCGAGGAAAAACCTCCCTGTCCTTTTAAAGTATTCTTTCTTTCAAAGGAGGGAACGCCTTGAGTACCACGCACGTTTGATTGCAGTTTACACTGTATAGCATTAATAAAGTATTGGTACCCAGATTCTCTGTTTTCTGATGCGTTCTTTTCTCTACTCAGAGTACTGAACCTCCACAGCCAAGCCTCCCCTGTGAATAGAGCTCCCAGCATGCCACCGGTGGAAACGAGCTACATTCCCCCACCTCCACCTCTTATCCAAGACTACCGCCACTATTACCAGACACCTAGTGAACTTCCAGGTGAACCTTTCTCCTGCCCATAACACATTCCATGTGGACAAACATGCTCATTTTGTTATTATACCCAAAATGTTAAAATGCCAGGTTTTTGTGATGTAAAATAATGAGACAAAGATAAATCATGTCAGAACTTTTTCCACCTTTAATGTGACCATTGTTTCCCCGACTTCATGCTAAAATCTCCGGTCACTCTGCCTTGTTAGCATTAAGTATACCTACTCAGAGCAAATTGATTGAGCCTCTTTTCTATTTTTATTTCAGATCTGAATTTCTTCTCCTTCCTGCAAGGGGACAATCAGGTACAGCCTCTTTGAGACAAATGACCTGAAATGAAAATAACTTAGTGAGCACCACCCCTTGCTGTGTTTGGTGTGATTGTTTAACCCTGTCTGTATATTATTGTCTGTGTTTGGTGTGATTGTGTAACCCTGTCTGTATATTATGGTCTGTGTTTGGTCTGATAGTGTAACCCTGTCTGTATATTATGGTCTGTGTTTGGTGTGATTGTTTAACCCTGTCTGTATATTATGGTCTGTGCTTGGTCTGATAGTGTAACCCTGTCTGTATATTATGGTCTGTGTTTGGTGTGATTGTGTAACCCTGTCTGTATATTATGGTCTGTGTTTAATCTGATAGTGTAACCCTGTCTGTATATTATGGTCTGTGTTTGGACTGATAGTGTAACCCTGTCTGTATATTATGGTCTGTGTTTGGTGTGATTGTGTAACCCTGTCTGTATTTTATGGTCTGTGTTTGGTCTGATAGTGTAACCCTGTCTGTATATTATATAATATACTGTCTGTATGTGTAACCCACTATGTATTATGGTGTGTGTAACCCTGTGTGTGTATAACCCTGTGTGTATTAAGGTGTGTGTGTGTAACCCACTATATATTAAGATGTGTGTAACCCTGTGTATATTAAGGTGTGTGTGTGCATAACCCAGTGTGTATTTTGGTGTGTGTAACCCACTATATATTAAGATGTGTGTAACCCAGTGTATATTAAGGTGTGTGTGTGTAACCCAGTGTGTATTATGGTGTGTGTCTAACCCAGTGTGTATTATGGTGTGTGTGTCTAACCCTGTGTGTATTAAGGTGTGTGTGTCTAACCCTGTGTGTATTATGGTGTGTCTGTCAGCATTACAACATGGTGATGGCTGCTGCAGCGGCGGCATCTGCATCGTCCTCGGAGGACCACGACCTGCTGCTCAACCGCTTCCTGCCGTACGGCTCCTCCCAGGTGTTCCTGGAGCAGCCGGGCACGCCGGGCGGCGGCACGCTGGCCGCCACCAACGGGGGCAGCACCAGCGGCAGCACCAGCAGCCTGGTGTCCTCCAGCAGCCTGAGGGACCGGGACAGCCACTCCATTTCAGGATTGTCCCGGTCCTCTGCGGAGGCGGCGGCGGCGGCCCTGTACGGCTCCATGTCGGACGTTATCTCCCTCGACTAGAGCCGCGCGGAACTGACCCAGCCCGGCCGTGGAACACGAGGCCCTTGTAAATAAAGAAGAGAAGGAAGAGAAAGAAAACAATGCTATGTACAGAGAGGAGAATCTATTTTCAATTGTACTTATTGTATGTATATGAACTTAGGACAGTACCTGTCCAATGAGTTACTTCAGTTGATATTTTTATGTGAAGACTGAAGACTTTTTCACACCTCATGTGGTCCTATTGATTATATTGTACCTTTTGTACTTGGTTTTTACAGTTTTGTTTCAATATTCCATGTCAATGGCATTATTTCTATATAATGTAAAGTGCACAGAGCCCTACAAGGTGACATAGTATGAACATGATATTTAGAATATAAAGAAGATGGGCATTGGTATAGATGTGTATGTGGCACAAAAAAGAATGTGTAACACTTTCTTTATTATCTGAATCTATGTCATGTCAGGTGAGTTTTGACAACAGAAAGATGAATATTGTTTTTCTTTCTTTAGTTTATGCTGTAGTCATAATTGTATTATTTTCTGAAGTTATTTATGGTGTAAGTTATGTTCAGTGTATGCTGTTAAAAAGGCATTCCCTAGGGCTCATGCCACTAGAAATGCACAAAGCAGATGCTAGATCCTTCTGTTGTCATTACTACACTCAGGTTTCTATGTCTATTTGTGCTCTTTCTTTTTCCACTCATGTCAAGTGTAAAAAAAAAAAAAAAAACTATTTTGTCAGAATGTTATCATAGAAATGGGAAGTTTAGTCAGTATTTGTAGGACCATGGATATTCAGTGTGAGAATACTTAAAATGGATCAGCTTTATCAAATTGCTTAACTCGATCACTATATTCAGCCTAATATTACATTTTGCATCCTGCCCGAAACAAAAAAAAATAATTTAATCATGGCAAAGATCTGCTGTTGAACATTTGATCTTCAAAAATAATATTTTTGATCTCAGCTTTCATTGGAAGTCTAGTTTACTATGCTTTTTATTTTATTATACATTCATACAGTATTGGGCATGAAGATTAATTAATTGATTGGGTTAGATTTTATTAGCATTATCTATTGTTTTTCGTTTGTTTAATACATACAGGTATGTTGGCTCTTGATTGGTTGTTACAGTTCATGATGTTGCATTGCTGTTGCATCCTCTAAATCACCAAATGTTCAAACGCTATTTTTTTTTTTGTCCATTAAATGGGATAGCCTACAGTTTGTTGGGTGTATTTGCAACAGCTTAAAGAATACCTGAAAGTGAATTGTGTTCACTTTGTTCTTAAGTCCATTATTATGCATTTTGACCCAGAAGCAAATATATTAAAGTTATTTTAGCCCTTTTTCTGAATTTGTTCATGCAGTTAGGATTATTTATTATCATTTATATATTTCTTTTCGCATTTGTTTGATTTGTGGATATGCATTTCTGTCATTCTATGTGATATTTCTTTTGTAATTATATAATTATTGATATTTAAAGATATCGTTGCTTGACATGCATTGTAACATTTTATGTTCTGTCAGTTTAACTATCAAATGATGTCAGTAACACAATAGAGGCTTTGATCATTTTGACCCTACCAGGTCTACTGTGCTGTTTGATATTTGTATTAATTAAACAGATATGAGAAAGCACATTTGTACTTTGTGAAAGAGTAGTTATTCACAGAGCTGGGAAGAAATGAAGTACTGTACTTATGTAGCTTTTTCAGGTATCTGTACTTATACTAAGTATTTATTTTCCATCAACTTTTTACTTTCTTCTCCTTTACATTACATCAAAACAGTTGTTACTTATTGATGTATTTGAGAGGAATTGTTTATTTTGCATTATTGCGCCCCTCCCCATTGAGATCGATTTCAACCTATATATAAAAACATAAGAAGGACGATCCCTGGTATAGGCCTATCATTGGTGTATATTACGGAGCCAAGATGAAACAGACACGGGTCTTTTGGTGCTCACCGTGTGAAGAGTTTTGGGTCCTATCAATTGTACGACACTATTAAAGATATAGCTATTATATTATTAAAATATATCCTCTTTAGTTAGCTTTAGCCTAGAAAAGGACAGTAAGTAGTCTACAAATGTTTTTGACAAATTCTTTTCTTTTTAGTAGTCTACATTTCAGAGCCTTTAGCTTTTTTACTTATACTTGAGTACGGTAGAGAAGTTGAATCAGTAGTCCTACTACTTTTACCACAGTTTTGTATCTGTACTTTTATCTTACTGAATGTGTGTAGGCTACTTTTGCCACTTATTATTACTACTACTTATTAAGATGCCCCTATTGGTCTCCATCCCTGTTGTATATAGACAATTATTGTGATCTCTGAACTATCAGTACCTTACCAGGCCTATGGAAGGGAGGGTCAAATCCGTTATTCATATTAAACATTTGGCTAACATGTTTCTACAACAGTATATATGCAAATTCAACTATTAACATTAATTAATTCATTAATTAATTCATTCATTTATTTATTTATTTAACCGCGCAGGCGCAGGCGCATACGCGCAGACATAGCCATGGTCGCATGGTTTGTGCGTCAGCGATGTCCGTGACGTTATAGGACGGCGTCGTTACTGACTGGAATGGAAGCTGGCGATGCCTGGATTTGACTTTTTAGATATATTGCTCGTTTAAGCTGTGAATGGCGCCGAAACAGGACCCTAAACCTAAATTTCAAGAAGGTGAGAAACAATCTGCTTCCTTATGTAAATATATCTAGGTATGGGCTCTGTATTAGCCAGTAGAAACTAGCAAGATATACGGCTTCGCAAGCTATATGAATGCAACCACACTAGTCCTCCCGCCGTAGAATGGCTAATGTTGGCCTTTTATACTGTAATGCTTTTCCACGTATTTCAGAGGTGCATGGCAGCTATTAAAAAGCAATGTGCCATTTATACCATGGCATACAAAAATGCAATTGATTGGAAGGTCTTGCTGTTTTTGGTTAAACATTTTCTAAAGGAATGAAGCAGCATATTGTGATTTGTGAAGTATTGTATCTTATTTCCGTGTACACTTGAATGATGATATATGTAGTTTGTTGTTCTAGTGCACACTGTAGCTTTATTGTTACCATAGTATTCTCGTAACAGTTTGTAAATGGATATTTAACACCAGATGCCATCTGGTCGGTGTACTGTATAGTAGGCCTTTTTGTATTTCGTTTAGTGTACAGGTGTTGATCCGCCTCATATTTGATATGGTATATCCTGAACTGTCTGACGCTCTGTTTAGGTGAAAGAGTGCTGTGTTTTCATGGGCCATTGCTTTATGAAGCTAAGGTAGGCCGTTGTCTATATCTTTTTTTTTCTACTCAAACATTATATTTAGATTATTGTCAATTAATCGTATTTCTCTTTACAGTGTGTAAAAATAAACATAAAGGACAAGCAAATCAAATACTTTATTCATTACAGTGGGTGGAATAAAAAGTAAGTGTTCTTATTGTACATGTTGTTTTGTGCAGCAGACATTGCATTTGTTCTAAACGTTTTTTCCCCACTTTTTGTTTTTCTTTTTTTTATCTTTTTTTGTCAATCATTTTCAGTTGGGACGAATGGGTTCCTGAAAGTAGAGTGCTTAAGTATGTGGACAGCAATCTGCAAAAACAGAAAGAGCTTCAGAGGGCTAATCAGTGAGTATTCTGGCCATTTCTCATATCACTTTTATATCAATGTTTTCCTACCTCTTTGGACTACTACAGCTACTACTAATACTACTACTTGTTAAGAAACACTGACATTCTTCTTACTCTGTATTATTATTATTATTATTATTATTATTATTATTATTATTGTGGGCTAGCTAAAGCTACTATGTTTTTTCCCATTTAAATGAATTGAAGGCAAGCTAGTTGTATGAAAAGGGACACACACTTCACCTGCTTTATGTAAGGGCTAGTTGTAGCTAAAACACTTTACCAAAATAAAAAAAAATCGAATCTTTTCAGCAGCCTCTATGGCATAGTGGTAGAGCAATGGCCAGTCAGATTCTCAATGGTTTGAATCCCAACTCAGCATCTAATGGCATTTTAATATTTGCTTAATACAGCTTGTAACTTTAACTACATTCAATAAATAAATATGTACAGAAACTGACACATACCTCCACATACATAATTTACATAGCAATAAAACAAATACAATTGCTAAGACTGTTTTTACCGGGCTAGCTGTAGCTATTTCACCTCACAATAAACTAATCTCTCATGCCACTGTGCATTAACTGTGCCATCCAGTAGCTTACCTCATCTGTGTACCATTTTTCCTGAACTGATAGTAATAGCATGATATTTATCTTACCTTAATAGATAAATTAAATCATACATCGAATTGCATTTTTTGAAATAAACACATAAAACTCAAACACATGATTTGAATGAGAAGCAGAGGCTTCAGACTTTTAAGGGCGTCACAGACATGGAAACAAACTTTCAAATGTTCAGCATGATCCAGATGCTATTGCTATTACAGTTCGAAGGCATACAATAAATATATTTTGAGATATTTAAAACTGGACTACATAGCATTCTATATCCCTTGTTTCACCATTAGATGGCAGCACATGTATGTAAACAATCACACCCAACCCTTAGTTTGAAAACTACCGCTCTTACACTAGTAAGACTGTTTATCAGTACATCTAATTAGCTCACCTTATAGAGCATTGCACTTGTAATACAGAGCTCGCAGGTTTGAAACCAAAGTGTTATTTATTTTACATTTTATAAATGTTTTTGTATTAGGTTGCCATTGCCTTTCACAAACATACACTTACATTTAGAGATATTTACACATTTCAATGCATTTTTGATAAACCATAAGCAAACAATAGCAGGCTAACGATGAAGCAAAGCTAGTGCGCCCTTCATGCACTCTTTTCCTTCTAACATTCAGGCCCAATAATTGACAATTCAGGTAGTGTAATGGATAAAGCAACTGTAAATTAAGTGCCATTTATTGTGGGTTCAAACCCCATGTTGGAATCATAAAAAAGAAATCATGTATAAATAAAATCTAGTTAGACTGTCCATTAAAAATCAACATGATGATATCAGGCTTTTTAAATATATAGGCTAGCTTTATCTAACTTTCACCTCACAAGAAACTGAAATATCTAATTTCAGTCATAATTGCAAGTTCCAGGTTTTGCATAGTGGATAGTCTGTATGACTGAATCAGAAGGTCAGGTTCAAATCTCAATGTTGGCACTAAAAACTTTGCTTAATTCAGCTCCAAATTTGTATCTACATTTAAATAAAGAAACTAGGCTATGGACTTTTATGGGGCCCCTGCGGGGGAATAAGTGGGGTTGGCAGGTAGCTAGCCAACGCAGTTTCTGCAGAAACTGCCACAAATGTCTAGTTTGTATTGATATACTACATCTAATTGACCAATAACGTTTACCACCTTCTTCTTTATATTATTGTATTTTAGAGACCATTATGTAGAGGGAAGGATGAGGGGTGTAGCACCAAACAAGAAAATACCTGCTGCATCGCAGAAAAACGATGTGTAAGTACCTTTGTATTAATGTACGGCATTTTGTCCACCAATATAATTTGATATACAATCGCATTACACATACTTATGTTAACTAGAAATATGCTAAGTTTGGGTATGCTGTTTTTCCTTATAGGAAAACCAAAAAGAACAAACAGAAGAGTAAGTATGCCCTGTATTTATATTTATTTAATAGTTTTTCTTCACATTCTGTGTTTTTAAGTCCACAGGTCTTCTGACAGAAGTAATGTTCTGATGGCCTACATTAACTGTAGTCTGGTGTGAGTCTACCTTTTGTGTATTTGTCAATTGTTTTATTTCCAATACACATCCATCCAGCTCCTGGGGCAGGAGAAGGTACTAGTTCAGGAGGAGATCCAACCCATCCACCAAGAAAGAAGAGGGCACGAGTTGACCCAACTGTTGAAAGTGTATGTTTAGGAATTTGTCATACATGTGTATATAGTACATGGTAGGATACGCAATAGGCCTACTCTACTTTGTGTGTGTGGTTAATTTGTAAACGACATGTTTATACTCAAGTGAAGTTGTTGTTTTAACCCTGGGTTCACCCACAATGGCAATTCAGACACATATCAAATGTTTGATTAGTATTAATAGTTTTCTTGTCATTTCCTGCCATACCTTGCATTCTAAACACTATAAATCAGGGCGTCTTATCTTGTGTGGTCAGGAAGAAACTTTTATAAATCGAGTGGAGGTGAAAGTAAAGATCCCAGAAGAGTTAAAACCATGGCTTGTGGATGATTGGGATCTGATCACAAGACAAAAGCAGGTTAGTTTTAGAAGATCCATTTTAAAGCATTGTATTGTGCTCTAATACATTGTGCAATTGAAAGAATAAAACTTATATTTCTCATCAGCTTTTTCACTTGCCTGCCAAGAAGAATGTTGATGCTGTTCTTGAAGATTATGCAAGCTACAAGAAATCGAGAGGAAACTCTGACAGCAAGTAAAATACTACACAATAATTCACAATTTTGTTGGGAGTTTCCAGGTTGTTTCCAAGTATTATCTCTTTTACTATAATTGCCATGCAGACTTAATGTTTGTGTTTGCACAGGGAGTTTGCTGTAAACGAAGTGGTTGCTGGCATTAAGGAGTATTTCAATGTCATGCTGGGAACGCAGCTTCTCTACAAATTTGAGCGGCCGCAGTATGCAGACATCCTGGCCAACCACCCAGATATATCCATCTCTCAGATATATGGAGCACCGCACCTGCTTAGACTATTTGGTACGTCCAATCTGCAACAAGCACTCCATAATGTCTCTGTGTAGATTGTGTTCAGATCATTTAGAGAATAATTTATGTATGTTGTATATTAAAAATGTAGAAATCTTTTGTGGAGTTTGACCTGGGCATTGTTTCAGTAAATGTTAATAGTTTAGTAAAGTACATCTTTCCATGAAACTCAATTGTAAGGGTATTGTATTATTTGTAATTGAAGCCTGCCAAGGGCGTCAGATATAAATTTGGTCTCTCTGTGTCTCAGTGAGAATTGGAGCCATGCTGGCTTACACTCCCCTAGATGAGAAGAGTCTGGCACTGCTGCTCAGTTATCTACAAGATTTCCTCAAGTAAGCACCCAGAGAATCGCTGAGCCTGATGTCTTGGCGACGTTTTGTGAATCACAGCTGCTAATTCCCTGTTTGGTTTTGTTCCAGATACCTTGTGAAGAACTCTGCAGCACTCTTCAATACGAGTGACTACGAAGTAGCGCCCCCAGAGTACCACCGCAAGGCGGTGTAAGGTTCATGAACTGAGGCGTGTCTCATTTTCTAACGTTTCAACAGTCTTACCTATTGCCAGGTTGTGATTTTACAGAAGGAATAGATTATGAGAGATCTGTTAATTATTGGGGAGCATTTATAAGTCGGTCTATGATTAATGACTAATCCCTAAATTAAAGTATTTACTTTCATGTGGAAAGCTGCTGAGAACGCTGTTCCCTTATTGGTATGTTTTTGAGTACCATTTTTGTTTCTATGACCGTTGTTTTGTCTTGTGTTTACCAAGCTATTGGAAAGGAATTTCCTCTCATTATTTTTTGTTTGTTTGTCTTGTTGGCTATCAACATTTTATAATTAAAAAATGTCTTACTATGATTGTGTGTGGGTCAGTGTAAGTGTTTTGTTTCTCTCTATCTATCTCAGGATATATTTTTTCAAAGGGCTTGCCATATTTGTTGTGTCCACATTGTGCATTGCTTTATTAAATCACCTTCCCTAGTGTATTTCCCATAAAAAGTAATCAAGTGTATGAACTGTTTTCCCTGGCACTAAACATTGTGGTTCTGACTAATAAGTTATAACTAGAGACTAGCCTAAATTTACATCTTATTTAGATTTGTAGCTTGTGACCCTGAATTCCAGGCATTTTAAATGAGTGATTTAATTATTGATAATTTGAACTCAGCCTACATATGACAAGAACATGTGGTCTGAATTTAAGCACATTTACAAGGAATGTGGAACTGCGGTATTTCCACCTCAAAGTCTTATGTGGCTTATAAGATTTATTTCTAGCCAGAGCTGATAGCGGCCATGGTCCAGAATTGCATAGACATCTCAGCATTTTCCATTTCTTTCTTCCTGTATTTATATTGGCTGTTCTGTTTTTGCTCGTGTTGTGGTTAGAGTGGGATAGCAGGGTCTTTGGCACCCACGGTGTGATGTCTTATCCAACTGATGGAAATCAGGTGGTGCCTTTTGTAGGGGGAAACCTGATACACCATTGAAACGTCTCACCTCTTTCCACTTTGTTCAGTTGAATTTTACCCTCCCAATGTTTAAACTATACTTGTGGGGAAAAGGGAGGTAGGAAGATTCAGATGTGATTTGTGGTTTCGTCATATGTCAGCTGTACTCGGTAGTCATGGCAATTGTGTGTTAAGAATTCCTTTTAATCCTTATTCCAGAGCCATAACCGGGGCCATGTGTCTGTTTACTTGCTTTGACATCACAATGTTGTCTTGGCATTTAAACAGCACACCAGAAATAATGACTTGTAATGTGATGTCTGGAGAATGATTCAGTGGTAGGCTATTTACCACAGTGCCTCTGCTTAGACAACATAATCAACTTCTGCTTTCAAGAAGTGACCCCATCACCGCTGTCATTAACACAAGACAGCACCTAGGCCTACTTGTGTTTTTCTCAATAACAGCACTCAAGTGATCTTGGCAACAGAAGAAACTTACAGTCATTAAAAATTTTATTATGTAATGTTCACTTTTTGGATCCTTTAGAAGTGTTCTTGTCATAATGACTTGGGATATTATAGGGGTTTAAAATGCACTGCACATATTGTTTGTATACCTTAATTTCAAACAATATAGATTAAATATGACTAATGTTTGCAATTAATTTACTAGATCACATTAAACAAAGGAAGGGTAATATGTTTTTTTGTGATACAATTACATTTTCTGTTAAAAATCTACAATAATTGGCATACATTATGCAATAAAAGGCTAAAATAAACTATTTGTGGAGAACTTCCTCAACTGGCTGTGGGGCTCATACAGCCTGCTGTCGGGCCCATACAGCCTGCTGTGGGGCCCATACAGCTGGCTGTGGGGCCCATACAGCTGGCTGTGGGGCTCATACAGCTGGCTGTGGGGCTCATACAGCCTGCTGTGGGGCCCATACAGCTGGCTGTGGGGCTCATACAGCTGGCTGTGGGGCTCTATACAGCTGGCTGTGGGGCTCATACAGCCTGCTGTGGGGCCCATACAGCAGGCTGTGGGGCTCATACAGCTGGCTGTGGGGCTCATACAGCTGGCTGTGGAGCTCATACAGCTGGCTGTGGCTGTGGGCTTGGATAGTAACAATGTAACATATTTGTGTGTGTGTGTGTGTTTGTCTGTGTCTCAGGCATAGAACTATATAAATAACAGTCTCGGGCATATAATATGTCTCAGGTTGTATCCAGGTGAAATTGCTCAGAACATTGTATGAAGGACATAAATGTGTTGGGGCATTGTAGAACTACATCATTTTGTTATGATCATCCCATACAGTGTGTGTAAAAACACATTATACAGATACAATAACTTTTACAAGTATATCATTTAGCCTACTTGTAATGTCTTGAGATAATGCAGGTGTATAGATTAAATGAAGAATATAACTAGAATGCCTGAATGTTTATTTATTAAATACATGTAGAAGAAATTCCAAATTTAGTTTTTCATTTACAAACCACCAGATGGCAGGATTGTGTATATACAAACTCACTTTCAACACAGATGTTTTATAGTATGATGTGAAAATGGGTTTAATACCATATAGTAGAATTGTTATAGTAGCCTATCGCATAAAATATATACATTTTTCAAAAATGAATAATGGTAGGAATTATTTATTTTGTCAAAACAATATTTTTCCAATAAAAACATTGTCCTCCAGTCCTACTTCTTTGTTATAGTTCAGATTGGCCAGGAACTCGATCAAGCCAAACACCCGCAGTAACAATAAATAAAACAGCTCCCAGTGGACATAAAATATCAGTTTAACTGACGGATGAAAGCCATTTGTACTTTCTAGAGCATAACCATCTGCACTGGGCTCTCTGAGGTGAAAAACCGTCATGGTTTAATGTGGTTGTGAATGTTTCCCCAGAGCAGGAGTTAGTGGTAGACTAATTACACAGTGGGTGCAGGGCCTTTAGCATGCCGCTGCCAGAGCACCGTGTGAGTGTATGTCATTAGTATTGGAAAATGCATTGGCCACAAAGGGCTGCGGTCACTCTGAGACTTTAAAACATGAAAGAACATACCTCACTCTTCTGGAGGGGAAATTTGCAAGACATAAACAGCCTGTAAAATGGAAAACTGCATCTGTGTCCATTTGTTTCCTTGAAAGACATCTAGGTTTGATAATTCTCACTGAAAATCTTTCCAATAACACAAGGCAGTCCAAATAAAGTGAAAGAGCTTTATTTGTGCATCTGTTTTCAATGTGGCATAGTATTGGTTCTGTCCACATGGATACACAGTGGGAGAGTATGATATTCTGGAGGCTTCAGAACATGTTGAGGCCTTTACTCAATGCATGACAGAGCTTTTTCTCATCTGAAACTAGACCCCACCTTGAGTGTACACATTGTATTCAGATCTGGGTTTAATAAAGCAGTGTTTCTGTTTTTGGCAAGGACCCCCCAATGAATTGTTGCTTGTAGGAGAACTCTTGATATTATATAAGCATTTAGAATGTTGTTTTGTTTTCAGTAATGAGTATTGTTTTTCATCTTTGTTTACTGTTGTTAAAACTAAATGTTTTAATAAAATGTGTCTGGGTCTGCACACTTGTTGTTGAGACAGTGCCTTCAAAATAGCTTTGATAAATACCTTGACTTTGCATAATTTCACCTATGTGTTACTCTAAGGTCTAAATTAACATCACCTAAAAATATATTCTGGCCAAAGCATTAAATGCAAATTTACACCAAACCCAATAATTTGTTCAATCGCAATTACATTTTTGCAGGTGTTGCCTCGAGCAAAGAGCCACCAGCCATTCTGTCCAGGTGGGATGTTCAGTTCTCCACGTGGCTACTTCAGTTCAATTAGAGACATTATACAGTATGTTTTAATGTTTATGGTTCAGTTCCATGCCGACAGTAATTTGCTCATAGAGCTTGCAGAATTATAATGGCCTAATAATTACGAAAATGCCACAATGCAAAATTATTACCACACTATGCTTATCACCACACTATTGGTTTACCTCCAGAGGGCAGAATAATCTATGGAATGAGCAGTTTAATATATTAATTTAAAATTGAGCTCTGCTGCTTTGTAATTGTATTTGCAACGGCAAATATAGTTACAAAACCTCGAGTAGCCAAATTACAGTATTACATTGCATACACTTAAGAGTAATGGAAACAATAATATTATCGTTTTTAGAAATCACACCACAATGCTTATGGTCGACAGTACTCATGTATACCTGCAGAGGGCAGGCTTGTCTGTGGAATTAGCAGTTTATTTTGATTCTGTTTCTTTTAAATGTTTTTACCATGGCGTAGGTCCATGTGCAGTATACACTGGTAATTACCGGCAAAAAAAATGTTATTAATGTTAATGTTATGATGTTATTTTATTTTAAATGATGTAGGTTCCTTTTCCAATTTCGATAAAAAAAACTAAATTATCTTAATTTTACATACAGTCGCACAAGTCATATTAGTTTATTTATTTGGGAGGCCCAAATCCTGGCTACATTTCCTCCAACGAAGACCGGTTAGTTTTGGGTTGAGTGATTGTACATAACCTCGGTGCGCCCCAGTGTTAGGCCTATATCCATAGCCAAGTTATCTTTGTTGCTTGTTGACAGCAGTTCCCTTCCAGGGCTTCTGTGGGATTGGCCTGAGGCTAACCTCCCACCATTACTCTGGAGGAGAGAGAGAGAGGTTTAGTCTGGCAAGAGAAGGGGCGAAGCAGGCAATAGGGTGGAGAAGGAGTTTCTTGACAGCTTGGACATGCACTTGGCAGAATTAGCCTGAGGTTTTGTGTTTTTATTTATTTATTCATTCTAACACATTTCCACTGCTTGCCAGGATGACAGTTGCAGTGTTGAGAATGTGCTTTAAGGTGCACTATAGGATATTTTAAACATCAATATATCAGCAAACAACTCTTATACTATCAATATAAAGATATAGTGAAGTAATTGTATCATGAGCAGATAATTACATCATATACTCTCTCTGTCATATAATAAGTCATATAGAATCACTATAATGTATACCAACACGTTTCCACTGGTGTGTCTTGTATACAGTAATATATTAATTATGCATCATAGGTAGTTGTAGGCTACTAAATTACTATTCCTTTTTGTTAGTTTAATTTGTGTATTATGAACACGGTACTGTGGATCTAAATTAGCCACACATTTTCTACACCAGATCAATCAAATAAAATAAAAATGGTTAGAAAGGAATCACTGATTAATAAGATATCTGTTGCCAGCAGTGTAATGAATATCAATATTTTCCCTAGGATGTTAAATCTCCTGCTACCTTCGTGTTGGAACAGAGCTATCGAGAGCAAGTGGTTTGACAGCGCTGAGCTCAAACGTTTTGATCCACCTCCATGACGCCTGCGAGCGAGAACAATCCCCCCTCCCCTGCCCACAAGCAGTGAAGTGTGAAGCTGTGTGTCTGGGGAGAAGTGTGTGGAGACCCCGCTCCAATCAGGGCTCCATTCAGTCCACGCTGCTGCTCTCCAATGTGGAGAATGTTCAGGGTCTGGCCTTGACTTGGCTGCCCTAACCCGGGGGCCATGCGTGAGGACAGGGAACAGTTGGTCCTGGGAAGGCTGACGTGTTGCCTGGGATTTTCCCCACAAGCCTGGGGATACTCCGTTGCTGGAGCGCGTGTCTGCACCACCGCTGTGGGGTGGGTGGAGGGGGGCATGGTGGTGCAGGCTCACTGTAGAACTTGCAGAAAAGTTTTCAGATGGGATTCATTGCTCCTTAGCCGAGATAACAGCATAAATTATTTGGGCTGGCAGATGTTCACAGACCCCAAATACGCATGAATTTGTAGAGCTGGCAGCCGTCCCTCAGCCCGCCGTACTGGTTTTCACGATGCGTGCAGGAACAGTTGTTATTCTGGCTGTTTTACAGAACGCATTAATCTCAGCTGTCAGCACCGGCAACCACGTTGGTAGAAATGATTTTGCCTCTTAATAAGAGAAGGCTGGTGCTGAGTTACATATGGCGGCAAAAGCCACATTCTTGGTGGGTCTGTCATGGTGGTGTTGCCCAGTGTGGGTCTTGTGTATTTACACTATGGCGAAATGTACTGCACCAGTGAAAAGAATCATTAAATAATCATTAATACTAGTGGTTAAAAGGAATCAGTACCTCCCTCAGCCATACGCCTATAGGAGAAAAGATAGTCCAACTAGAAAGGGAGAGATACAAGATGTTGACATGCCTCTGAATATGATGTAAAGTGTTTAACTTGGACTGGAAGCATTATTTTGAAAACAGGCTTTCTGTTTCCCCTCGTCGGTCAATATGCCTAAGCCTGATGTGTTCGTTTGGCGCATGGTGTCAAAAATACTATGCGGTGGTAATGGAAAAAAGGATTATGAAAATACTTGGCATTACATTAGTGTCCTCAGAGGTCAGTAAATCTATCTATTGCAACTAGTGGTCATTAAGTGGGATTAGTGAGCTGCAATAAGCAGCAATTTGCAATACATCAGTCAGTGTTTGTGAAACACCACTGGCTCCCCTATAGGTGTGCAATCACATGCTCATGAAGCTTATAGCGTTTGGACATTGTATAATCAAGCTATAATCAGCCGCTCTGACGTTCAATTATAATAATAGAAGAGTTGGACAACCTGTAACTGTCACGCTCTGTCTGGCTGCACTGGGAGAAGTGACTTGGAGCCTTTTCCACAGCAAGGCTTTGGCAGCCTGCCACCCAGTGCAGTCCCTCGAGGGCTCTTACTCATGAATCAGAGAAAATGGGAATTACACATATTAAAGAGGGTAAACGTCAGTAATCACTGCGCTGGGAGGAATCTCAAGGACTCATCGGGCCTGCCGCTGCTTTTAGAGACACTTGTTTCAAGTAGGCACCTTGTTTTGCAGCTGATGGCACCAATGTGCCGGGCAAAATGACACGTTTCAGACACTAACATGTGGGATTCACCTACTGCGAGGGCTTCTGTTTTCTTCTTAAGGCAGTGTCTGTCGTACCTGCGCCACCACTCGCTGTTTGTTGGTACCGCAAGACCTGTCATTTGACCTCGTGAACTGTGATTCACACGGTGACTGAGATTTCTGAATGCCCGATACGTCCCCAATCTTCTCTCTATTGATATTGCCACCGTGTTTGTCTTACATTGACTTACTTTTGTACCCCGACCGAGAGGGGAACGCTGACAAACCGTTTGTTTGTCCGTCTGTTTGTTTGTTTGTCTGTCTGTCTGTCTGGTCAGCAGAGGTCGCCCAGTGCTGTTTGTTTGACTAGTCAATTGAATCAACCAGAAGATGACGGAGGGGGAGGGGGGTTCATTATTGACCCCTCCGTGTTCCCTATCTGGTGGAGATGGCCAGACCACCAGGGCCTTTTCCCTCAGCCCCAGATAAGAGGTCTGGACCCCTCCACATGACTTAGTGCTGCTGGTGCTTTGACAGAAAACAGCCCTCAGGGGAAACTCAGGCACCCATAAATATTTAGGCACCAAAGAGCTTTATGGAGTTTGTTGTAAAAGGATTTATTGCCTTTAGGCTGGAAGGCTATGCAGCAGTGTCAGAGGGCTTGCAGAAGGCAGTGTTTAGAACATAACATCGCACAAGGGCCCTCCCTCCTCCAGCCCAAGGAGCCATGGTGAACTGAACCAAATAAGCACTTCTGTGCTAGGAATGTAAACATCATATCTTTTCCAAATAGGTTTCAGAGAACAGGTGTGAGCTAAGTGTTTTCTAAACCTAAGAAAGGTTTCGGTTGCCAGTGCATGCATGGTTCACAAACAAGAGGCCGAGGCCTTATAAGGACCTGGCTGACATCATTGCAGTTTTACACCAAGGCTGCACTATAAATTGTGAAACAAACAAGCAAATGGCTAATTCACAGCTTGTAGCGTATCGACCCTTTGTTCTAGTTAGTGTGTTCTTTGAACCAATTCACAGAGGGTCGACAGTCCAAGAATGGATGCCTTTGAGAGCTGCACATCAATATTTAAACATAGCCTAAGCCCACACATGTTCTGCCAGTAACGTGTAATTAAACAAACTGGGTACATGCCGGCCTACAGTGGGTCAGCTTGCTTGTGTATAAACGGATGTAAACGACAATCTTCCTGGGTATTCGACAGAACTGCTATTCTCCTAGAGGTGAATCCAACATGCTATGTCTATGTGGACCTTGTGCGCTACATCTCCTGCTCCATCTAGTGCCAGGCTGATTTGGCAGCCTACACCTCAATATGAACACCTCCCTTCCCGCAAGGCCTTCTTATCAGTTCCATCTGCTCCCTTCCCTTTCAAGCATGCCTCATCCTTGCGTCATTTCTCCTCCTCTCCGCCTGTGTGTCTTCCCGGCAGGGTCACAGGGGCTACTTTGTCCCAGATCGCTGGTGGATCAGGACTCCTCATTATCCTGTTAACTGTACATTTATCTGACAAGGCAGAGGAGAAGGAGCGACCCCCGGCATCATTAAGCTTTAATGGACAGCCCCGAAATGAGGGGAGAAGCCGTAAAAGGCAGAGCGAGCCCGACCAGAGGCTCTCTTTAATGTCTCTGATCACCCTGACAGGATTATTAATCAGGAACTAAAGGAATTTTCAGACCTCTGCTCTCGGCTTCCTCGCTTAGCGTCTTTAGCTAGCGCCATTACATAGCAACCCGGGGTCAGGGGGTCTGCGGCTAATTGGTTCTACAGGGTTTTGAATAACAATGAGCTGAGCCCAATTACTGAACTACAGAGAGGAGGAGATGAGAGGAGACACAGAGAGAGAGAGAGAGAGAGAGACCCAGTGGAATAGACACATGGAAGACGGAGGAGGAAGGAGATGGAGGGGGAGGCTGTTTCATGACTGCCGTCTCTCTCCTCCTCCTCGTATAGGCACGCTAATGAGATCACTAAACGAGCGCAGGCGGGGGGGACGTTGCCTGCCCTCTGCAGGCCGTTGCCAAGCGTCTCATTCGCTATTCCCTCTGACTTCCAGATTCACAGCGAATGTGCTGCCCGGCGTGTTCCTATTCGCCCCGCGTGTTTTTATTCTCCTCTGCTTTCTTTGTGTCTGGCGTTCATTTATTAGTGATGTGTTTTTCTCCCCTCGCCCGTGACACCAGGGATTCTGTTTCTGGGCTGCTTTGATAGAAACACTGTGTTTCACACACACGTCTTTGTGACGGGGAAGGGAGGGGGTTATTCAGTGGTGGCTAATGCAGGCAGTCCCAGATGTCTAGCCGATGCTGCGATGGTGCACACTGTACTGCCAATGTTGCGTCTGATCCTGCCTGGTACGGGTGACCCCTGTTGCTTCGCTGGGTTTCAAGGTTTGTTTTTTGACCTGGTACCTCGTCTGTTATCTGGGCTCCGCATATAGAGTGGGTGGATTAGATTGAGCGGGATCTGCACAATGCATCTCCGTATACCAGCCTGCCGTGCAGGGTCTCCTGGGGCTTCTGATAAAACATGACTGGTCTGGATGGAAAGCATTATCAGATTTAGAGTGCTAATTTGTTTCAGCACTCAAGGCCCTTTTGGGCTGATGAAGGGAGGTGCTTTTACACTGCACCTCCAGTTTTTTGGGAGCGGGTTTTGCCCTTCAAGTATTTCATCGATGTTGAACTCCGGGATTTTAAATGGATCTCTGCTTAAATAATCTCTTTCAAATTCATGAATTCACATTGTGCACTCCCCTCTGAGCATTCATCATTCTCAATGAACCCTAGAGAAGCTGTCATTACGCTTCAACCTTCTCAGACTACTACTCGCAGGCTGCACATTATGTTTGTGTGTGTGTGTGTGTGTGTGATTGTTTTTAATATTGCTTGAAATGGATTCACATTCACCTAAGCTCTTGTCAATCAGGTGCTGGAAGCTGAGGATGTTGGCTGGTGATCTCTTCTCTTCCACCATGTATAGGATCATTAATTGCTGCTAGCAAGCGGTTTAGCTGTGACCTTTTCAGAACATCAGGCAAACATAATTCCTTGTAAACTTGCGTTCCATGTGATGTTGTCACTTGCTCGTCATGGCTGGGGGTTTTACAGAGATTAGGAGGATCCCCTCTTTGCTTACGCCTTTAATCGGCTGTAGAGCATTGAAATACTTCAGCTGGAATGAGAAGGATATAAATGCCTTCTTAGCTATCCACTGCAAATTAACTCTAAATCCTTTAGCTGGATTTCTGCTTCTTTCTTTGATTTATATACAATCCTATATAATATGTGGCCTACTTTTAAGTACGCCAGTCATAACCACTACTGTAGCCTCCTTTAAAACAGTTTTTATTTTGTTAATAAACACTACTAATCCAGTTTGACATAACAAACGTTCTGCACTGGTCATTTTGTGTATTAGTAATTTAGTGTAGTCTTGGATAATATTATACATGTATTGATGATTGCTGACTAATTGCTTTGTTAAGGCTATTGTGTGTATTACAGATTAGATTTAAAGGCTGCCAATTTCCCTCCAAACAATGCTTTGTGCCAGTAATGTATTCTGAACTCTGCATATTAGCATACTGTAACTCCGCCGCAGCTGCATGCGCTCTCCGAAGAGTTTATCATTTTTTCACATTTATTTTGTCTCTCTAATTACCTAATTAATTCTGTTGTTTTGATTGTGGTGTTTACCGTTTGCTTTGTGGAGGCGTAATCCTGTTCTATTTGTCTGTTTGAAGAAGGAGCAGTCTCGCTGAATTATTCATGGGGCGCTCCAGCAACAGCACAGCCGTTTAAATGATGAAGGCATTCGTGAAATCCTCTCACTCGCTCTTGCGCGTGCGCCCGCAAGCACGCACGCATACACACACGCACGCACTATTACCTCCCCCCCACCCACCAGCCCTTCTATATTACTCTGAGTGCCCCAGGCAGTGGGAGTGGGAGTGGGGTGTTTGGGGAGCTGTGTTGTGGGGGAGGTCGGGCAGAGAGAATTTCTTGTGACTCACAAGCTCACCTGAAATGAGGCGGGGGGTGTGGACATGTCGTCCTAATGTGTTTATGCAGCTCTGAGAGGGCCGGACTCAAATACATGCACGTCTAATCTGACGCCATTATGTGACCTTTCATCTCCACTTCTCACAGGAGACGCTGCTCCGCCCTTTATTTTTATGTGCGTGTGCCTGTGTGTGTGTGCGTGCGTGCACGCACATGCAAGCCTCTTGCTATGGGGCCTGTGTTAATTCTATGGGCCTGTGAGGCAGGAGTGTGGATGGACACCTCTCAGCCATGAGTGCGGCTGCAGCACTGGTGACGTGTCAAAGCGCTGTTCGGTGATTGGACAGCGCAGCGTTATGCGGTTGTTATTTATTTTAATTTGTGACCCTGCTGCTGAAACCAACCGGAATTTCTCCTAAGGGGGATTAATAAAGGAATATCTTATCTTATCTTATCTTGCTATGGTGGCCAATTCACACTTAAATATGTGCCTTTTTATCCTTCTCTGGGTGTAATATGTCAAGGGCATTCATTCTAACTCGTCCAAAGGGCCGTGTCTCTTCGAAGCAGGAAGTGACATGCCGGCATTTTGGTTTGACTTCAAAAGTGCGAGTGCAGCCACCGCCCATGGCGTTCTGTTTTTGAATGCGGGAGGGGGACAGGCCTACAGAATATGGGAGTGGATGAAGCTCTCTGGGGATCTTCTGCTGTTTGACACTGAACCCCCATGGCTTTTGGTGCATGTTCATAACCACACAGCCAGTGGCGGTATAGGCTAGTGCTACACACTTCCCCATCTTTGTTCCTCTTGTTTTAACGCATTCATGTCCCCTTAGAAGGCTACAGGCCGCATAACCGTTAGTTTGTCAAATTCCCCCCAGGACACCATTGGCCTTTACATCTGCCAAAACATCTTTAATCTGTGCTCCAGGGCCATGCTGCTTGAGAGGGAGTGTAGTATACTGTGTTCACCTGACCTCACTACTGTAGTGTACTTTGTTTTGCTTTCAACGAACTGCAGAACGGCTATTGGCCTGTAGAGGGCAGCAGATCAAACACGAATTATCCTCCACCTGCAACAAACGACGCTATAAAACCACCAACACCCAGTTAAACACATGTATCGTCATTAACTCACAGAGGAGGAAGGGTTGAAAGAACAAAACACAGGAATGAAACTATCATGGGGCTAACTAGGGTTTGTACGGTTTGTAGTGACACACAGAGGACGAGTTATAATTGAGAGTTCTTTGCATAATTAGGTTGGGGGAAAAACATATCATTATTGTTATTGGCGGAGAATAGCCAGACAGAGGGTCATTTCAAGTTTGCCAGCAAGGTGCAAGTGCTACCAGACATTTGAAAAGAAAGGACACTTCCTCAATGTTATTCCTGTTGTCTGCCAATTCAGGGAACATCATTCATCTATGAGCTTGAACATGCTTTAATGATGATGACTTTCCCAGTGTGAATTTTATGTCGTAATCTAAATATTACATGAAGATAGTCGTCTAAATGATTTTGTCCTATATATTCAATAGGCCTATATAGCTTATACTCATTTATTGATTCATTGCCGTTTCGCAGCAGACTCATGCTGCTCAATGGGGAAAATATGATTGTGGAAACATTGAATGTTTGTGTTCGTGTGTATGATGTGTAATGCCACTGAGAGATGTTTGGAAGGTGATGTAGGCTGTTTTCTCCAGCAACACAGAGCTGTTAGTCAGTGGGGCATGGTTACAACAGGCCCAAAAGGCAGTCACAACAGAGTGCTGAATCCATTAGTCCCCCAGCAGGGCTTCGGCAGGTCATTAAGGTTCAATACCATCTTGTAATATCCTGTTATACACTTTCCCTCTCCGGCTAAATCTGCTGATGCCAACACCATTGGATGCCTTGTGCAGGAAGCTGTCTATCCCTCAGAGCAGAGAGCCAGTGCTTTGAGACTGTGAACGATAGTTTATGCCGCATTAAGTATTCCTTTCAACGGCTTTACAAGGCACAGGGGATTAAGAGACTGTACCATGCTCATCTCATTTGTGCCACGGCCGGGCAGAAGGGAGCGTTCTAAATACGTGCTGCACCAGTAAGCAGTATACTGCGGGTTAGCGCGGAGACCAAGGGCTCTCAGATGTAGAAGGAAAGGCGTTGGTTGCACCTGCCCCAGTTGTTTTCCACCAACATGGCCGCCCGCTTAAAAAATGCAGGGAATATTCCCTCGCTTCAAAGGTTCCCCGTGCTTTCTTTTCTTCTTCTCTCTGCTTCATCTGGGTGTGCCAGCCCACGGCCAGAACCGCGGATTAATATTTCAAAACGTGTTTCTCGCTCGCTCGGGCCCTGCCTTCTCTCCTGCCGTCTGTACGCCCCCCCTTTCTTGCTTCGTGAACCCCCCCCCACCCACACACACACACACACACGCATACACCACTACCACCTCTCACACATCGCACGGTCCCCCGCTCGTCACTTATTCACCCCCCACCCCCGCCATCCTGTTTGCTTGCTGAGAAGTGTGATATTTCCCCATATCTCATGTTTCACTGCTCCAGTGCCCCTCCGGTCCAATCACCAGCACAGTATGTTTTATGGATTAATAAGAAATGATCCTGAAAGGTCCAGTCATGTGCTGGAGAGGGGCCTAAAGCATGGAGGGAGGGAGGAAATGAAGGGGTGGAGGGGGCAGGGTGGCGTCTGCAGGCGCATTTTAATGAGCACCGAGGGGAATATCCCTTTTTTACCCTTCTTCTTCTTCTTCTTGGGGTATCCTTCTGGTGCATCGCTCTAAATCACTGTCACACAAACGAGGTATTTCCCATCATGCCTCTGGTTTGGCTGGTAACTGTGTCATCCCGTGGCACAGACGCTTCGCCATCGCATCACACCTGCTCTGCTGTCCTAATTGAACAGATGATCTGCCAATTTGTCATGTTTATCTTCAGAGGCGTTCAGGCGTCGACGCCCTGCTCTGCTCAGCCCCCCCTTCAGAACACAGTGCAGATGTTAGCATGGCTTGTATTTTATTTTATTTTATGACAGGTCTTGTAGTCATTACTGAATAATTCATCGCTGCATTAATGTCTTCAGATAGCATCTCTGCTTTTCGGCTGCCTCTCTCTTTTCATCCTTCTGGATGTTCTCACGGGGGAAAACGTTATTATTCTCTGCAATGACAGCAGAGTATATGGATAAAAGATAATTGCCCGGCTTGACTTCCCCATTGATATGAAAATAGGATTGAAATTATTCAGTGCGGTTTAAAGGCTAGTTGAAGGTTATTACTATAGGAGAGGCAAAGAGGGCCTCAACTACTTGGTGGCAGACCTGACAAGATGATGGTGAAAGGCTAATTTGCTGCACACGCTGCACACAGACCTCTCACGCATCAACTGAAATGCTCTCCTGAGAGCTCATCATGGGAAAAGTCAATTATGTCTAAACAAACTACGGTATATTGTCTGGCATATTCTGTACATACTCTTGTATTTGCAATCCCTGGGTAACTGTCTTCTAAGAGAAGTATTGCCTGTCCATGCATGGTTAAAGGTCACGTGAAGCCTTTGTCGTCCATCTTAACGTGTGCATTCTTACAGGCGTGTTAACGTTCACGCAGCCGTTTGAAGGCGAGCTTAATAGCTCACCTCCACTGGTTGACGACTGATGTCTCTCTGGTGTGGAGCTCCTCTGATGTCTGCACTTGGACAATCGCTCCTAACTCCTGACTCTATTACCATGGCAACTGCAGGGCTGTGTGCAGGTAGCATGCTTTGAGGAGAGAGAAGTCATGGTGTGTTGTTTGATAGCAGCCATACAGCAGCAGACAGCTGTGTCTAGATGACTGTCCGCATATGTCTATTGGTCTCATATTTACTGGATGTTATTGTTGTTTGTAAGGGCACTATGTAGGAACATGGGAGGGTTCTTGCATAGGGGGGATTTAGCATCTAGAAGAATATCTGGAAGAATAGTTCCTACTAACTTGCTAGCTTTAAGGAATATCTGAATACGCAAATTCAGTCTTCCTTACATTTTTGGACAAAAAATTGACAGTGATTCCAAATCACTGTCAATTATGTTATTTTGTAATATTATTGTAATGTTTATTCTCATTACATATAGAAATGTCAGGTTTTTAAACAGGCATAGGCATACAGTACATACTATATATATATATATATATATATATATAGTATTGTTATGATTAATGATACAATATTATATATTGTTATTATGAATATGTATATTATCGTTATTGCTGAGGTAACCATTTATACAGTTTGTTAAAGCAAATGTAGAACAATATGTGGCCCATTAATTCTCATTTAGAGAGGCTTGAGTGTTTGTAGAGGCTAGAGAAGCTGTCCTTGTGAGCACATCAAAGAGATGTAAGATGAGAGGCAGAAATAATCACACCCTGGGGAGACACCCATTGTTTTCACCTCCTCTACACCTGCTCCCCACTCCTCTCTCTCTCTCTCTCTCTCTCTCTCTCTCTCTCCCCTTTTAATTTCCTCTCTCTCTCTTCATTCTGAGACGTAGGGACATCATCCCAGATCGAGGAAGGATCGTTTGCAAGCTCTTTGTAAGGTGAAACTAGCTTCCTTTATCCCGAACAAGCGCCTGCTAATTTTCCGCAGTTTTGGTGAAACCTATCTATTTTAACTTTCCAATGCCATTCAGGTGTGACGCTCCTAGAGCAGACATGGAAGTGCACTGTGGTGGCGTTGAGAAGAGATTAAGGCGGGGGAACAGGGGCGTTCTTACAGTATAAGGCTTTGTACTGAGAGGCTCAGTTCACAGGTTTTACTATTGGCTGCTGCAGAGTGGGGGTGCTGGCTACACCATCTGAGTATGTGACAGACAGTCTTCGCCCTCTACCTCGGGCTTGTTGTAATAGTAGCTGACACGTGTGTTCACCCCGCCCCCCACCCCCACCCTTCTTTCCTGACTTTCATTTCCCCGCTCCTCTCCAGCCCTAAACAAAGACACTGGATGCTGTCCTCACACTGCCTGTGTGACTACACAGATGGATCGATACGGCGCCGTGTTACCAGTCAGCTCAGGCCTGCTGGCAGAGGGGGGCTTGATGCGTTCCTTATGGCTCTGACAGTGACAGGCCCCAGAGAGAGAGAGAGAGAGAGAGAGAGAGAGAGAGAGCAGTTCACTCACCAGAAAAATGTCCTCCATTAGCCCAGCTGGATGGCACAGCCACAATCCCTGACGTTTGTGGCAAATGTCTCACTAATCAGCAGCTTTAACTGACAGGTCCTGAGGTCCTCTAAAGTGACCCTCAAGAATAATAACCTTTTTTCTCCCTTGACCATAAAATGCCACTGCTCTCATAATGGTGTCCTGCTGTTCTGGTGCCAAACACAGCCGTCTGTCTGTGCCTACCGCCGTCCACTGTTGTGTAGCTGGGCAGAGGGTAAGCCAGAGACATTATATAGAAGAGACAGAATACTTAGAGAATTCTGAAAATCAATAACGCCAAAAACGGAGGTGAGATACACATAGCCTGCTCCTCCCCACAAAGAGCCAATCATTTGCTTCGTAATGGCTGAGCCTATTTAGCCAATCGTGTGATTGCACTGATGCAAGTGCACACAGCATGCATATAGTAGAAGTAAAACCAGTGGGGGGGGCACATTATTTTTTTATTTTCAGATTGACTGGTAAATCTATACCGTTTTAATGTTCAGTGACCAGCTAAAGTGCATTTATGGCACCTAAAGGCGTAACCAAGATGGCTGCCATGTAGCCCAACTTGCCTCTAAGGACTTTGGTTGAACCTCATGGCCTTCATCATATTTGTAGGACCCCATAGGGCCGACACAGTGACCGCCTGCCCAAAAGAGTACACATATGATATGAATGTTTATACAAATCAATCACTCATAAGCCAAACCACTAATCTAAATGGTGAATATATTGCTAATGTTTAAGAAAGTAGAATGCACATGCACAGCTGGTAAGCTGTTAAAGCCTGGTAAAACCTTACATTGAGAAGTTACTGCATCAAGTATCCGAAAGTATCCAATATTTACTAACCAGCTAGCCTATCTACTGTAGCCTATTGACCTAAACAAGTTTTTACACAGAACAATGTAAATACTTTAAAAGTATTTAAACTTGTTGATTGAAATCATATATTTGACTATTTTTCCTGATAGCAGCATGCTCATATCTTATACTCAGCATCAGTATTTATGGGTTAAACCTGTCTCTAGAAATCCCTGGCTCTTGTATCGACCTCTCTCTCTCTCTCTCTCTCTCTCTCTCTCTCTCTCTCTCTCTCTCTCTCTCTCTCTTTTATGACCACCTACTGTATGCCTTATCTTCCCTCTCCACTGTTTACTTGTTTGAAACAATATAGCCTGCCGTTGTTATTGATTGCAGAAGATTGGGCTCTGTGCTAAGTGCTCCTTTGAGCCTGATGCTATATTAAGCAATTCTTCCAACAGCAGATGACAGGCTGGGATGGGCCTGCTATTAGCTGTGTGTTAATTGATTAAGAGACAGGAGCAGGCCTTCCTGGGATGAAAGCATCTGTTAAATGCTGCTCTGAGTGTAAATGTAAAGGTGAATACGTGCGTCGTTTAGGAAATATTATATTACATTTACAGCGTTTAACTCCTATTATACAAAGTGACAATTAGTACGTGTCAATAGCTGAATAGGTCGTAGCTACTTAGCAACAAACATTCTGTTGCAACAATGACAGCAGCATGTAATCAGGGCTAACACATACATTACCAATATACTTCATTAAATGTTTATACTCAATCAAGCTAGGTCTGAAAAACTATAGTCCCAATTTCACTCACAGCCACACTGGAATACTAATTATGTCAGCATAATGTGAATCCTGCCTCAATCCAGTAGACCTGCTGAGTGTATTTGTTGTGGTTTGTGGGGAGTGTCTGGGCTGCACAGTCAGTAGCCAGACACCATCAGCGATATGGGGGCCAATATTGCATGGAATGCTGTGTTACGGAAGCCACCCATAGTAAATGCTCCATTCATCCTGTCTGTCGGCACTGGCCTCCATTTCCTCCACTGTCACACGCATGATTAAGACCAGCTTGGAGCATTTTTCACAAGGCCAGGCCGTCAAGGGAGAGGGGGAAAGTGGAAAAGTGAAGCGTCCACGTTGCTTTGTTATTTTTACCAACACCCAGACATCTCTCTCATTTCCTGCACTCCTGTTAAGTGATGACAGCCAAGTCACACTGCTGGCTATCCTGCCTCTGCTAATAATGCTCCCAGCTAGCCTGCCTCTGCTAATAACGCTCCCAGCTAGCCTGCCTCTGCTAACAACACTCCCAGCTAGCCTGCCTCTGCTACAAACACTCCCAGCTAGCCTGGCTCTGCTAACAACACTCCCAGCTAGCCTGCCTCTCCTAAAAACGCTCCCAGCTAGCCTGCCTCTGCTAATAACGGTCCCAGCTAGCCTGCCTCTGCTACAA
>JAODTR010000021.1:1572102-1595753 GCA_025399935.1 Amblyopsis rosae | reverse complement strand
CCGCCCCCCCCCTCTCTCTCTCTCTCTCTCTCTCTCTCTCTCTCTCTCTCCAGGTCACCAGGCCAAATGCATTATAAGTGTCAGACCACTGTGGGATAGATGTGAGCCGGACAGATGGATGTTACGATGCGACGCACTGCTCACTGTTTCCAGGCCAGATCCCCTGGGGGGGGTGGGGGGGAAGAGAGGGGCTAGGGGATCATGAGAAAGGAGGAGGAGTCAACAGGGCGTCACCAATGAGGTGCGGTCCAGTCAGGAACTGGAGGAGGTGGGCTCAATCCCCCACCTGACCTGGGGGAGGCGGGACGGGTCGTTGGTGGTTAAGGTGTGCGGGTGACAAGGACAGGTGCGGGGGGGAGCGCCCTGCGACGCTCCATTAGAGACAGGCGGCTCCCTGTGGGATGCAGACAGCATGACAAACAGCCCCAACGCTGATAATACCCTGGCTGATCAATAGCCTGTCCGCCCACGGGCCCACAGGGACCAGCCGGAGAGGCTGACCCTCCAGTCCTGTGTGTGTGTGTGTGCGTGCATGCGTGTTGTTGTAAAGTGTGTGTGTGTGTGTGAGGGAGACAGCTCTCCCCGGGGCAGACAGCGCACGTCGATGCCCTTTTGACCTCTCGCCCTAACCCTATCTTCATAGTGTAATGAAATCAGCCATGCCTATCCAATTAGTAGCTGCATGTCCTTCACTTGTTCTGCTGGGGTATTCACCATGGCACATGTAGGAGACACCATGCCTGAGCCGCCCGCTGCTTGGCCACAAGGTTTACCCCTGGTCGTGTTCTCTTATAAGGGATCGACACTACTTGGTGAATTGCAGCTAATGCCCCCCCCCCCCACACACACACACACACACACATGCACAGACAAATATGCGCTTGACCCTTCGTTCACACGCATGGCGGACATTCATTTTCAATAAGAGTTGCCGATTTACAGCAACAAGAGATAAGTAGCCGCTACAAGTCAACTGAAAAATAGACTAGAGGTCTATTTTATGCAGATGAGCGATGCAACATGGTGACTAGTTCCAATGGGTGTAAAAGCAACGTAATGTTCCCTGCTGAAATACCTGTGGTAACCTATAAGTAGTAACCAAACACCAGAAACACACATGAGCTGCGAGCACATCTCTCTCTTCTGTCGTCGTGTGAACGCAGGGTAAGGCGTATAGGGTATTTGTATATTTGTAGTTGTTTGATTTTGTGATTCTTGCTTTCACCAGTCCCACGGTGCCATGATACAGTACGTGACTGAATTAAAGAGAATATGTCAGAGGTTTGTGGCTTGGCGCTGGGAACAGACTGCATGGCAGACAACCTTTGGCCTCCTATGGCTGAGATGTGACCAGCTGTAGTGACGTCAGCTAAGCTAAGCTAGCATCATTATGTGTGCAAACATATCCATATCACCACTACATGAAGTCTATGTTATTTATTTATTTAATTATTAATGTTGTAATTTTTTGGTCCAACAGTCTAAAAAGGCCCTTGTTTTGCTGCTAATGTATATAATGAACACCATAAACAAGGACTCCGGCACAATGCCATGAGCACAGCACATTTATATGGGATGAAAGAGTGAGGATTTGAGGGCGGTTTGAGGAGGAAGCAATATCGCTTCAGCAAGTGGTGGCAGTAAAACACTATACCACCGTGGGCGGATGTGGAAAACCTCTGGCACGCACACACGCACACATTCAGTATATGCAGTGGAGTTGTCACTCACTGAGTCAAGACCACATGTCTTCTGTGAAGTTCTTTCTTCTCAACGCGCCAGTGTTATCTCACCACTACAGTTGTGGCTTCAATAGCGGTGAAACATCCTGACTTGGAAAGTGAGACTCCATATCTTGAGCAACCCCACAAACCATAAACCGCAGGCGGCAGCTTCTGCAGCCCGGCTCGCTGCGACTTCAAACACTAACAAGCTGGAATAACATTTTGCTTGGGGTGGCTTCCCTCTCGACAGCTCCCAGCTGCTGGCAAGCTGATGGGAGGAAGACAAGATTTACAGACCCTGTTGCATTTGGACAGAAACCTCACCACATCGTATAGAGACTGTGGGGTCTCAGAATTTGTGATTATAGCCTCCTTCTCTGTGGATCAGCGGTGGATCCGGAGTGCATATCAACCCTTGGAAAATCATTTTCCCATATCTCGGCTCATTCCCTGCATTCAGCGGTTATTGAAAGCTATGTGTGGAATTAGGTTAACATGTGGGGTTGATATTGAGTTGCTTTAAAATGACTGCTATTTACATAATGTCCCATTGCTGAGTGAAATGCTTGGTAGCGACATCAAGAGTTGGAAAACAACTGCAGGGCTGTAGGCATCAGTCTTCTTCACACCTTGAGATGAGGCTTCCTGCCACAAGGCTTCCATGCTCACATGCTTGGTTAAGATCAGCGTTGCACTGTGCGTTGGGTGTCAGGCTATTTCATAACAGGAAATGTGAGGTGAAGATGAACCAACTCTGTGGGACAAGACACTGCAGATGTGATGACAAAGTGAGGATTGTTTTTGTTTAACCACCATAACAAACCAAACAACAGGTTTGAGTGGCAATCTGCCCTCGGAGTGTGAGTTTCATAAATATACATGGACTTTATGAGGGTTTAAGATAGATTTTGGCTGAGTCATGTGAGCTCTCATGATTGGTTGGAACATGGTTGTATTATAACTAATATAATATAATCTAAATGGAGAAATACGTAAAAAATTGACCCTATCAAACTCATTTGAAGAAGTAAAATAAGTTATTGAGACCTCAACTTCCTTTAAAAATGAATATACTGACTGTGTATTTTAAGTTTTTCAGTGGGTGGTATCTTTGCCATTACTGTAACTTTACTGTAACAGCCTATAAACTCTGTACTAAACCATTGTTGTTGCTGCTTGCTTACTGCATATTGTGTATATTTAGTTATATTAACAGTAGCTGTATGTGTGTGTTATTGTTCCCTTAACAAGTGTGAACAGAGGGGTTTGACACAGGTTGGCTTATGAATAGCATTTCCTCACACCTGGGAGTCACAGAACTGAAATGTGTGCAAACTAGTTTCAACCACAACACAAAACAGGAAGTGGGCTGGAAAGTATGTGGGGAGATTTTCAGTTGAAAGAGGGTTCACAGCAACTGCAGAAGTCTACATTGTGAATGCGTGCCTACACACTGCATCTGCATGGCATTCCACTGAGCCGAACAGATGCTGCAAGCCACTTGTTGTGAAACAACTTTTATATTGGAAGAAATCGCAAATATCAAGCTTTATCTAGCAAATGTCCAGCAATGTTTTATGATTATTGTCTTCAGAACTGATCAACAGGAGATTGTGTTTTTCTGATTTGATGGTGTGTGACTAAAGCTGTGTTATGTTGCTTAGTTGTTTGAGCAAGGTCATAAGTTTCACATTCTGCTACTCTGAGGATGTACGCTGAGAATGTTGACAATCTCATATCACTGTATATTGGCAAAAACCGCACAGTGGCCTAGCTCTAGTGTTAATTGTAATTCATGAAAGCAATACCAGAACAATAGACCAGCAGGTCACAAAAGCTTATTTTGCCATGCACCCCATTCCACAATTGGACCAGTTAGAGTACCCCCCTCCTCCCCAAGAAACAAATCTAACAGTAGCCTAGGTATTTATGGTTCATTAAGTAATTAAGTTTATTCATGCACAACATGCCCTAATAATTAGGGGCAACACCTTTTAATTAAACATTATTAATTGTAGCAAGGTATAAGTAGTGCAACAGTAAAATGCATGATGAAGCATGGGCTACTGATATAGGCTAGATTCTGTTTATGTGTACAAATGGTTGGTGAGACCACCCACTGTGATTTGAATATGAGGCCGGTAAACTGCGGTCTGAACGCAAGACAGCCTCCAACCAGATAAATCTGCTTTCATGAACCACATAAAAACTGTCGACATCTGCAGGACATTTCAGACTACATTTAGACTTAGCACAACTTACAATTTAAACATCACAGAGCTGTGAAGAGGTGGAAACTGACGTTTTGACTCCATATGATGGAAAGTTTGTGGTTAAGGGTGCAGGATGAGTAGAGACAGTTATTCATTTATGTGTGGGTGGATTAAATAGAACACCTGTATGCATCAGCATCCCACCCTGCTGTCTGCCTGTCTGTCTGCCTGTCTGTCTGCCTGTTTGCATGTGTCACTGTAGCAGGCTTTAGCAGCTCTTACGTATTATTTCGATATTCAGATCCATGCTGCTCGGCTGCCTTATTGCACCTCCGAATCCTTTTCTGCCACAGCTCATGGCTGTAGAGGCTGGTGTGAGCCTATGCAATGCTATTGTAATGCCTGCATCAACCACACGGGCACATTCCAGACCCTAATTGATGACTGTTCCTTTAATAAGGTCAAAAAGCCCCGGGTGCAAGGGTGAGTCATCATCTACATCCAGCGAAACAGGCTAAATGAAGTAAATAAATTCATTATTGAGGTCGATGTGCTTTTATCCTTTTCACATTACTTGATTTATAACTGCAAGCCAGGCCGCATTGCGCTAAAAATAACAATATGAAGCAGAAGCAGCACTCGCGGTTGTGAGATTGTATTGATTTTGATAGCTGGCATCAGTGTTTGTGCAGCTCCCGGCGTATTTTATTGAGAGCAGTAAAATAACAAAGGAGATGGGCTGGAAGTTCTCTATGTATACCAATCAGAATTTATAAATTGCTCCATTACCTTTATTTCCCTTGGTTACTCGGGGAACATTAGCAATTATTCTCTCATGGGCTTGGCTCATAAAACTAATAATCTGGTGATTTAGTGCGTCGTGGCACGGTGCAGCCGGTCTAGCCGCCTTTAATCCATTCATCTTGCCACCTATTAGTTTTATTTTGGAAGGACAAATTGCTTTCCAAGAGAAAATAGGTCAATAGGTGTCCTCCATTAGAAATTGCTAACAATGTAACAGTTTTTTTTCCCTGTCTCTGGGCCGGGTTGCAGAATACTACAGGCTGATTATCATTCTATTTGCATACTGTGCGGTTGCCTCAATTATCTTTCCTGGACTGCATGACAAAATTGCAAATAGCTGAGGTTATGTATGCAATACCTGATTTATTCTGTGTTTGTTTCTGGAGGTGTGAGTGTGTTAATGTGTGCATGTGGGCTCAAGGCAAGGCCTATAGGCGTGGGCTCACCAAGAGGAGTCAACATTTTCCTATTGCTTCTCCTGCTGTCTGATCATGGAGATGGATGTCAGAGCCGGTGTGTTGAGGAGACTCGTCCCCCTGTCCCATTAGTAGCTCCCTGGGGAGGGAAGAACCTGGGAGCCAAGGCGACAGCGTCAGATTAGATCATAAATCATGGCCCCGGGGACCGGCACCAAGCAGTGACATCATCACCCCGAGACCTCCTGTCCTGTGATCCGGCTGACTGTGCAGTCTGGCTAGAGGTGCTTTCATCTGATAGGAGGTGGCAGCAGGCTCTTCTCTAAAAGCTTATCTCATGCTAGCAGGTATTTATGGTGCGAAACAACATCCATGCATGCCTCTGTACTGTTACAGAAGCAAGAAGCAGTGTGATCTATATATGCTGTCTACTGTATACTGTATCCTCTATGACTATATGAACAATATTGGAATGTAGGCAAAACATTTTTATTTTAAATAATTGTATAATATTATGTAATTTTAATAACACACACACACACACACACACACACACACACAATGTATGGTGTGTTCTCTAGCTTATATTTGATTTAAATAGCACAAAAGCCCACAGAAGTTAGCATTAGCCGCTATACTCAGTAGCTGCGGTGAGCTATGAGTGCCATTGTGTTCTGTCTGTAATAATAAGGCCTGTGGAGCCCTGCCTTGATCTCTCTCTCTCGCTCTCTCTCTCTCTCTCTCTCTCTCTCTCTCTCTCTCTCTCTCTCTCTCTCTCACACACACACACACACACACACACACGCGCACACAGAGAAACACACACATAGGAGGCCTGTGGCCACAGTGGACTTAGCCAACCGCTCTGACCTCACCACTTCCCCTGCATGGGTGGG
Organism: Amblyopsis rosae; assembly: GCA_025399935.1. Classification (NCBI taxonomy): domain Eukaryota; kingdom Metazoa; phylum Chordata; class Actinopteri; order Percopsiformes; family Amblyopsidae; genus Amblyopsis; species Amblyopsis rosae. The sequence continues at coordinate 1,589,700 of JAODTR010000021.1, read as the reverse complement.
ATGAGAGGGAGAGAAACACAGAGGAGGAGAAGAAGGAGAAGAAGGAGACCAAAGCAGTGTGGGAGTGACCAAGTTGCTTCTGGCTGGAATGTGCTGTAGAATGACAGGCAGATAATTGCAACCAACAGGGAGTGTGTGTGTTTGTGTGTGTGTGTGTACGCCAGTATGTGTGTGTATACACCAGTATTTTACCATTGTGCTCCCCATGAACCATGCAGGGTAACCCCCTGGCCATGCAGGACACCCCAGTACACCTGACTTGGCCTTTGTTGTTAATGCCCCACCCATCTCCGCCCGGCCCTAGCAGTACCTTTGATCCACATGGGAACCCCACTTAGCATCAATATTTACACGCACATTCCACAGCTAATGTTGTGGCGTGAATGCTATATTTCCTTTCCAGATTCAAATTGGAAATATGTATTTAATTAAACGCTAAACGAATTTCAGTTTGCGTACCAAATAAACTTGACGATACATATACTGTACCACTAGTAAAGTCACCAGTAATCTTTGCAGACATGTTTGAAGGGTGTTTCTGAGGAAACAACGGTCAACAAAGTTAAGGGAGGTTGACCAAAAATAAATGATTTTAAGGAAGCTCATACGATAAAGGGTTTACCAGATGTTCAAGTTTGCTAGGTAAAGTAAGCGATGTTGGAGAAAGACTGTTGATCTTTGAACTCAACATTACACCTCTCCCTTCAGTGCTCCGTCAGAAGCACACGCACACACACACACGCGCACACTCACACGCATACACACACGCACGTACGCACACACGGCACATACATTGCCAAGGCTGGTTACGTGGTGCTGTCTGCCCACTATGTTTGTTCTCCAGGGCTGCGTGTGTTCAAAAGAATGAGAGCAACCACTTCGCCCAGTAGACCAGGGCAGGCAGACGTGCTCTGCCAGGGTATACGCAGGGAGCGGAGGAAGTGTGTTTGTCACACGGTGGTCCCCCGAGCTCCCCCCCCTCCCTTTCCAGCAAGTTCCTCTGATGTAATCTCCTAGACTGAACCCTACATTTACACAGGATCCAGCAGATTAGATAAGCGGCCCCGAGGCTGCTGCTATCAGAGCAGAAAGGGGGCAGAGACAACATCCCCCCATGCAGCCCCGTCCCTGAGCCCCCGCGGTGCAGATATGTGCGGTGACATCAGAGGGACACCAGGGTCTGGCGACAGTGGTGATTGTTAACCTAATTGGTGGCTGTCAAGAGTTAAGTGCGGATCACATTGACGCATTTCAAGAGCCCCGAGGTGGGACTAGTTGTGTAAATAAGCCAAAATGAGCGTATTGTGCATATTTATTTTGATTTTGTATTCACACTGAGGGTTGTTGTTATGTTTATCTTTTTCCACTGTCTGTCAGTAGAGCGTTTCTCCGTCTTCGCTCGACATGTTGCATGGCTAACAGTGTCTGGGGAATATGAAGTGAGGTAAATGGGAATTTACCAATGTGCACATCATTATGTGCTCATTGGTAAAGGATCGCTGGCTTCTTGGCCTAAGGAGACATTATTATGATGTGTGTGCTGCCATAGACACAGCATGCACTAGGGTACCTCTGCCAGAGGCAGACTTTATGCCACCACATTCAAAAATACTGCACATCGCTCCAGCCAATCGGCTGCCTGCGCACAGCTCAGGGTTAAGACACGTCGCGACCTCAAAGCGCGAGGTCAGAGCGGGGGAAGAAACATCACACAAGAGCCACAATTGCAGCCCTCAAACATGAAAAGTCTCTTTTTATTTTGGACAGGCTTCCCACTTTTAATGGCCGGGTCTACGTGCTGCATAAACAAACAGGGGAGTTTGTCTGCGCTGGCAGCCAACAGCGGCGGCTTTGGTGGCGAGCTGGATTACAGGCTGCGATGGAGCTGTGGTTAAGATAGCACACACTCAATGGGCTCCACTCTGAATCTGTGACAATCAATTGAGCCCTCTCCCGCTCTCTAACAGCTCAATGGTGACGGCAGCGTTTCCACATGTCTGGCCTGTGGCTTCCAGAGGAGTTGCTCCACACTGCAGGCTCAGAGAGCTGGGAGACATTGCTCAGCACAATTTCTGTTGACATGTTGGAGACATGGCGGTTTCTTCTACCTGTAGTGGATGTATTTTTATAATAATAATAATAATAATAATAATAAAAACATTTTCAGAGCAGTTTTTTTCAAGATTCCAGATGGACAAATTGTCATGAAAAGCCATGTGTTTGTGTGCATGTTGCTGCATACAAGTTTGTTTTTGCACATTATATAAACTACCATTGTGTCATCGGCTATTATGTCTTGGCTCCGCCCACTATGGTCTATTCCCTCGCCAGCTATGCTAATGAGATGAGACAAAATGAGAGTCAGTAGCTTCTCCAACTGGCTGGAACAAGGTTATACACAAAGACAGCTCATTACCACTTCCTACTATTAATTTCCCACCCACCCTGCTCCTAAACCACACCACTCTCCATTTATCTACATATTTTGCTGTATAATAGTCTCTCTTGGGAGACGATGATACGGGAAGCTACTTAGACAACATCAGTATGTAAAACCAGGCTTGTGGTTCTCGTTCAAAGTTCTCGTTTGAATATTTGCTACTACCACCAAGATCTGCATGAGGTGATCCTCTGGACTGAAATTATTTGTTTTTTATGTAGAAAATCCAATATGTGGAGTTAGTTAGCCCGGAAGATAATGTTATGATGCTTTATGTCTAATGAATCTTAATCAGTGCATGAGTGGAAATCAATCATGCTTTTGGTGGCTCACATGTGAAATCTTTCTCACATTGATTGATCTCTGAACCATAAATCTATACTGCATGTTTTCTCTAATTTGCTATACAGCTCAATATTAATATTGAGAGATTTTTCTTTTCTTCTAATAATGATGCCTGATGGTTGGATATAAGTTCAGTCAGCCCCAACTGGGTGATATGGCAGCCTATTAGCGCTGTGCCAGTAAATACAATCTAAGGCCACAGAGGAGTGATTTATAAGACTGCAAAGGGTGCATATTTAATGACATCGCTTTCCTTCTCTGGAGAGCTGTATATATCACATGTAAATGTGATCATTTGCCTGGTCAATTATACTCTCCCCCCTCTCAGCGGGCAGCCTTTCCGGGAGGATGACAGAGAGGTGCGGCTTTGTCAATCTGTGATTGTGAAACGTCCCTAATCGGCAAATCTCTGAGAGCAAGCCAGTGCATTCTAGAGGGGAGAGCATCATCAAAGCCTTTCATGTTCCAAGGCTGAGGGTGAGCTATAGGGAAAAAGAGAGAGCTAGCAGGTACGCTGTGCTCTTTGTTTACCCTTTCTCCTACCAATCTGGTGCACAGATGGATAACATTTATTTCTCTGTGTGCGCCTCTTGCCACTGGCGAGCCACCATCTTTTCAGAGATTGGTGTAATCCTGTATTATTTATGATTGTCTGGGATTTCTTTTTTCTTTCTTTGGATCACGAGTGAATACAATCTGTTGTATAACTAAGAGGAGAGGGAGGCAGCGTGGAGGAATGAAATGTAAACATAGACAACGGGAGTGGTGGAGTCAGGGCATCATAATGAAGACGGGATGTTTGGTGTTAGTAGCACCGCTCCTGAATCGGAGCACACATTAATCCCATTAACACAGACTAAATGTACCATTTGTTTTAAGATTGCCAGTGGTGGTGTTTATGCTAATAGTCTGGTCGCTCCAGGTGGTTTTAGAAGACTTTTGGAGGGCACCGGCTAATAATTCGATTTAATAAGGAAGTCAATTTCTATCCTCATTTGAAATATAAATAAGAGGCTTAGCCTCTCATAGAAGAGGCATTCATTCACATCACAGTTCTGTCTCCATAATTCTTTAACCCTTTGTGTCCTTGTTCAAGGGACAACATAATATAATTTGATTCTGGATACATAAAAATATATGTTTTCCGGACAAGACCTATGCTCTGCTGTCAGAAGGCAGGCCTACTCTCCCCAGCCCTGATAACTTCCTCTATACGCCTTCTGTTATTCTTCTATACTCAGCCAAGCTCTTTCACAAACCTCGCCCGTCTGTCTTTTTCAACTTAATAATGGAATCAAGTAGCTCTCCAGAGCAAGCAGCATCACTAGCTGCAGGTATAGAGGAACTATTTTCAGTGAGTGTCAGTCAGCGAGGCACTTCAGCATAGAGGAGCAGAGCTATATTATTGTGTGCCAAGGAATATGAAATGGTTCTCAGCAAGGCGGGGATAGCATATGAGGACAGAAACCTATGTTTTTTTGGTGAGGGATGAACTCACGACACTATACTGAAAACGTGTTTTGTTTCAGGTCAAAGTTGTTTGCTTTTAAGGCTTTTCAATGCTTTGAATTATAGTAAAGCTGCTTCCCTTTCAGTATATGGATTGTACTTCTGACTGGGGGAACTTTTCACGATCATGTGAAGTCAATCACATGTGAATGTAATTGTGAATCATAATTCAATTTACTCCCAAAGGGCTTTAATCACATCAACCATTTAGCAAAAATGCATTAGGGTAACACAGTCTTTGTAATGCAACTAGAATTCCCCTCAATCAATATAGGATTATCTTCTGATCACTTGATAAAGCTTCTTCAGCTTTTTGTTGAACAGTTGGCTGCAACATAAATCACGCAAGCCTCTCTAAGTAAACACATAGTTTTGAAATGTGTGTAAAGCATCACCGTCTTGAGGATGGCAGTAGTTCTTGGGGATGGTGTACTCATCGTGTGAATCAAATGGTATGTCATTTAGTTTGTGGATTACATTACATTCTCCAACCACAAACTAGAGAGACTTCACATGTACCAGAGACATAGAGACCAGGCTATAAACACATTATACGTGTATTTATGGAGTCAATGGAGGATGAATAATATGTGTTCATACAAGTGCCGGTTCATCAACTACCATGAGCAAAGAGGTTCATTTCCAGGTGAACATCAACTGGATCAGTTAAGGAAGCTTCAGATGACAGTTTAACAAATGTTACTCATTACCTATTATGTGCATAACATCCTGTTAGGACACATTTGTGGGGATCAAGGCATGTCTTTATATCTGATTACCTCACTAAAGTATCCCTCAAACCTTGCAACTCATGATGTTTATATATTTATTTATTTGTTAACTTGTTCAGGGACAATTTACAATAAATGTAAAACATAAAAAATGTCAAATAAAAACAGCTAAAAACATTTAGCTAAGCTATTTTTCAAATGCAGGCCAGTTGGTACTGTATGCAAATATTCTGGTGCATTCAAGTAGCGCAAAAAGCAACAATGAATAGGTAATACAGTAATATGGGATATGTGTTAACGATAAAATTATTAAATAATTTTGAGATGCTCCCCTGCAAAGCATCCTGTGACCTCCAGGGGAGCCAGCACCCACTCTATAAGTGAGGCTTTCACTATAGAGCAAGTGACTCTTGTGTCTGATATAGGGGGATAAGATGACTAGCATGCCTAACAGCTGAAATGTCCATTCATCAGCTGCATTGGCCCTTCTGGTTCAGCACCATGGCCTGTTGAAGAGAACATGTTGAGTTGTCATGCTTATTGAATAAGTGTACTGTAGTTGTATTGTACCCCATGCTTTTCAAACATGCACAGCACTGAACATACATTACTGTATCACATGCTTTGTTTAAAGTGTGTATTTGATTGATTGATTCATTTAAAGATTTGGTCTTGTGATCATAATATCTCCCACACAGTCAATAAATGCTGAAGACAGTTTTGTAGTTTTTGTAATAAGCATGTGGGCTTGCTTGATGTTGCTAACCATGTGTTGTTCATTTAATCAGCTAGCTTCTTTGCGGGGCTGTCATAACAGATGTACCCACACTGTTGGCTGTGGTTTTATTTTTGCATGGAGGTTTTCCTTACAAATGATTAAACAATGCTTCCTCTGAATACATTTTTGAATATGTGCCAATGTTTTAAATCAGACTTTAACAGAACATCTTTCAAAGGTCTTTTGACAAATAAACTAAAAGCATATACACAGTAACAATTAACCGGCCTATGCAAATAGCTCTTGCCATGGCTGTGATAAACCTTTGATCTTAAAAATAATGTATTGTGATTGTAATCATTGACAGAGCTTTCTGCCAATTTGAACAAATACGATATCTTACAGTTGATTGTGCAGTATATATGTCACAATCTAGTTGAACCTTTGCCTCACTTCAAAGTACATTATCAGTATAAGCAGACACATTATCAGTATAAGCACTATCATATCCTGTTTTATATGTAGGGACACTCCACTGAATCATGGCTGATGCAGAGTCTATTAAACTGAATGTAGCAATTGACTTTGTCCTCTTCTGGTAAAAGCTGAATACTGTATACACCTCAGGGTTCCTGCAAATGCCTCATATTTTGATTTAGTGACAGTGTTCTTGTCTGCATTTATCCTTTTTGATAAGGATTTTCATCCTGTTTGCATTGATTACAGGCTGATGAGTCACTTAGATACAGTACTGGCAGTTCATCTCAAACCACACACACTAGGGCCTTTGTTAGGTGGAATTCTTAGGGTGGGTGTTTGTATGTGTGCGTGTGTGTGTTCATGTGTGTGTGTTTGCGCATGTGCTTGTGTGTGAGAAAATGTGAGTGTGAATGAGAGACAGAGAAAAAGAGAGACAGAGAGAGTGAGAGAAATTGAAAGAGGAAGACAAAGAAGGATATGTACAGTATTCTTATGTGCGCATGTGTTTGTGAACACGCACACCTCCTTAGAGAGAGCATGTCAATAACCGGTGCAATATGCAAACCCAGCCTTTACACCAACAGGGGCACTCTCGTTTTCTGCTTGGTGAACAGGAAACTAAGCCTGAATGTGACTAAGATGCAGCAGTCATTTACCAACAGCATGTAATGAGCCAATAGTGTTTAATTTACACATCCCCACCACTGTAGACCCATATATTTCCTATACAGTAGGCCTATAATCTAGTATGTTGTACATATAGCATGCTGCATAACCAAAGCATGTATACGTTCTGCAATAACTTTTGTACCACAGCAAAACAGAGTTTTAACCTATCCTTTCACATATGTAAACCATTTGTTCACGAGATGTATTCCAGTTTTGTAAGGCATTTTGTGCTAAAGGACAATCCCTGTTCTGTGAGGAATTAGAGCCACCTCTGCAAACAGGCTTGCATGCGTGTAATGCCTTAAGGGTGGGAGTCTTACCCAGACCGGGGGGGTGGGGGGGTTCCGTGTAAATAAACAGTGCAGTGGTCTCAGTGGTCAGAGGGACCTTTCTCCTCTGGGGCTGGGCCCGGGCTTTTGTTGCCTTTAATCCAAGCACTCTCTATTGAAAAGCACGAGGGGGTGCCTGGCTGAGATTAGCCCGCCAGTACTTGTGTGTGCTTGAGTTTCTCACAGGCTGCCTCTGTACTTTTGGAAATGACACAGCTATCCCACATCCTCAAAGGTGGTGGGCAAGAATGGGGAGTTACCAGGAGCAAGTCACTCACCTTAACATTAAGGCCTTAACCTACAAGTGACCTTCACGATGCTAACATAACATTCTGCTCAACATGTTAAGCAAAGGTACCCATCCTTACATACATACATGTGCCCAGAATTTAAATAAAGACGCCCGTTTGTATACTTTGACAATGGCTTTGGCCATGACGTGGACCATCAGAGGCTTCCGGCTTCATATGATAATGGGGTTTATTGTTCAGGGTGCTGCTTCCCCATTACGGTCAAAAAGTGCTGCCAAAACAAACCTGCTCTCAAATTTGACGGCTTCATGTCACCACTGTTCTGGGGGCGGCAGCTCGGCCTCGGGAACCTACAGCTGAGAGATTACCCCTTTAAAATCGTTACAAAACAGCTCGCATGCGTGTTGTCCTTAGGCGTGCTTTAGTGTGTGTCTAAAAGTTACGGCGGGTATAGTCGACTTAATTATGTATTTAAATGTGCATTTATTTTTCAATTGCAATAAACCCTCTCTGCCCTTTGAATGCCAGATGCTCATTTGATTGTGCGTCTACCCCTGTTTAACGTTCGAATCGTCTGATCGGCTTTGTAATAAAATAAACAAGATTATTTAGTCGTTTTGAGGCCTATATGTAAAGGGACTACAGGTTGTAACGGTACAACTGTTTGCATGCTTCATTTTCTTCCTTTGTTTAATGTAGGCTCTCATTACCACGTGGTGGTAACAGATTGTTTGAACTGGAGAGAAAAGCCATTCGAAGCTAATTAAGCAGCCATTCCAGGCGCTATTCACAGGCAGAGGACCGAGGAGCACAGGCATTTGTCAGCGCTTGACCCCGCGTGGTATTGATTGACAACACGGCTACTTGAATGACAGGCTCCACATATCCTGGCCAATAGCAAGCCAGCAAGTAAGTGTACCACGCAGCCATTGGACTAAACGCCTTAAAGCCACAGAGGGGTCCCACGTGGGGCCCGAGTGTACGTTCATAGCGAGCGATAGGCTGCGTTCGTCCCCTACTCCCGTGACATGGCTGATGTTCATATTAGACAAAGCAATCTTCTTAATCCCTACAGTATACAGCTATCACCTAAATGTTGATGAGTAGTCTCACGGATATGATATGTGAAAATCAGTTGCATTGTAGGCAATTAAACGATTTATATCGAGTTGGTCAGGCAATTTGGTGGTTGTCGTGAATCGATTGGTAGCCTAATTATTGTGTCTTCCACAGGCGGGGCAGCTTTAAAAAACGAATGGGTATGATTTGTTTAGCAATGTATGATATTCCTGCGACGTTACATTCTACATTGCATTGCAGTATTATTTAAACGACAACCTCTTTCACATCATCGCTGTAGAAATAGTTTCATGAGTGTTTCTTGTTATAACCGAACCTGCATGTGATTATCAACTATTTATATACAGAAAAATACGTGATTAATGCAAATGTAATATTTTTGACTGGGGAACGACAGGTTTAAAATCGTCGTCGGCACATTCATGTTGTTGTACACGAGACGGATGGTGCCTTGTAAATCCATGGGATGATGTCATGTATCATTGAACCCCACGTGGGGCCATCGTCCTCCGATAGGCAGATGTAGTAGTATACGTATGGAGTAATCCGATTGGACAAATAGGCGCTTTCACGGCAGTTCAGCCCTACTGCCTGTGTGTGGCACGGGGTAGCTGGACGACGGGGAAATGTGAGCTTGTGGAGTACCATGTTACGCTTTTAAAGAATTTCAAACCTCTTCAAATCGGAAGAAAGATTTGGAAGCATATTTTGGGATTACCCGGCCGCAAAAGGCGCATTCATTGGAGATTCGTGGCGAATAATAAAGTAGTTTAGTCGAGCCCAACCGCACCGAATTCTCCGAACTGCCGAGTAGCTCTCTAGCCATTACACCGAAGCTAGCTGGGCGCTCTACTGAGGATGCTTGTCCGCGTTCACCACCTCTAACGTTGCGTTGGAGAGGATTAATAGCAATCGTTCCGGGTTTTTTTCTTCAAATGATCATTGGAACCTGAAGGACGCACTGACGGGTATGTTTGTATTTATTTTCTTCGTTTACGCATAAAGTCGTCACCAGCGGATATATACGTAGGCTATGAGTCAAACAGTATAGGTGCAAGCCCGACTGTTGTGGCTGACTAGCTGTGTTATGGCAGGGTGTTATCGCGAAGGTTGTTCGTTAAATCGGGTGCGAACTGCTTATACAGCCGAGCAGCAATGCAACCCGATAATAATAATGAAATGTAGCCTAGTGAATTGTTTTTTTTTCTTGTTGTGTGTGACCAGTCTGACCGCTGAGTGAATAAGGTCAAAAAAAAAGTGTTGTGTAGGCTATTTGTTGTTTTTCCATTTCTCTGACTAGCTAATACTTTTTGTTTACAGGCGTTTGGCCAAATCACCCGTAACAATGCATGTACTCAAAGATATTGTTTTGTTCCCTTTTATCTATAGATTATACCGCGTAATCAAGGATTTTTCTTCAGTGGATTTTGACGAGCCCCTTACCCCCGCCCCTAACCCTCGACTGCTGATCTTGTTCGCTTGTTGTAAAAGGGTTGTTCAAGCATTTTTCCAAGGGACCTGTTAATTGGTTAGATAAACAAAGGATACATTTCAGTATGTATCCACAAGGCCGACATCCGGTAAGACGGGCTTCCTCCCTACAATATGATTACAATGGCTTGCCTATTTTCCACCTTCTTTTAGACAGCTGGTGAATTTAGTCACTGCTCACAAAAACCATAGACAGGCACTGTTATATTGTCAAGCATTTAGAATATCACATTTTATTTGTTGTCTTGGATTATAAAAAATTGGTTGTAATTATTTATATTTTAATGCCACAAATAGCCTAATGTAGACCCACCACAATGCACAGTGATCATGCCTGCTGCAGTGGGTTGGTTATTTTGTGAGTGGTCCAGTTTGTGACACATTGAAGCACCAGCAGCATGTAGCACTAGTGGAGAAAGTAATACACATCTATTCATTGTGGATGGTCTGATTTGTAAATTGCATTTACAACCTTCTTTTAGGCGCCACATCAGCCCGGGCAACCTGGCTTTAAATTCACCGTAGCAGAGTCTTGTGACAGAATTAAAGATGAATTTCAGTTTCTGCAAGCCCAGTATCACAGGTAATTGTGTATACCCCTTTCAATGTATTAATTAGTATTGACTCTCTCACTCACTCACACACACACACACAGTCATATTTGCTGTAAACTTCAGCGGGGAAAAGACAAAGCCTGCAGTTTATCCTCAGCACAACGTGCTCAAGTGGATAGGAGTGAGTGATTTATTGAAGGACTGGAGACGGCAGGAAATTGACACCTTCTCTTCTATTTTAGTCTTAAGGTGGAGTACGACAAACTAGCCAATGAGAAGACAGAGATGCAACGCCACTATGTCATGGTAAGCTTGTGTTACAATGGTGAGCAATTATGCCTCCAAATTGTGAGGCATGTCGACGATCTGGTCAGGGCGGGGCGAGACGGAGGTATTGTGTTTACCTGTGTGGTAGTTAGGTTGGTTGAGTGTCAGGTACAGGCTTGTGAACGCCCCCAGGGGAGTTTGGGTTGGTCTGTTGCTGCGGAGGAACCCTGCTCTGATATGCAGCCAGCCAGCCAGCCAGTGGAGCCAGTTGAGGCTCCGTTATAATAGAGCGCCCCCCCGAGCTCCAAGGGTCAATGACTGCGGAGTTACTCTCCATGTGCGCTGATCTGATTATTCTCCTAGGAGACGCAGCACTCAGACATATGCAGGGCTGTAAATTAGGTGTGAGCTGACAGAGGAAGGCCGGAACACCGCGTGAGAAAACGCACCACTGCAAACAAAATGGAGGACACGGAAACGTGCTGCTGGGTCTCTTTTATTATTATTATTATTTTACACCCAACTGGCCCCCGTTTCAATGTAAAGCTGATATATTAGCCGTACTTAAGCGACCCTTTGGCAAAACAAAGGTGTGCCTGTGTCGTAGAAGTGTAGTTCATGCATGATGCAATCAGTGTTCTTGTTGCTGTAGTCAGTGTATTCTATTATCCCAGGTAAACACACATGACTTTAACCAATACGCTAAGACTTTTTTCAGCATTCTTTTCGCAGGGGAAAAAAAAAACATGTCTGACAGGGAGGAGGTTAGGTAAACATGTAGGGAAGTAGCCCACAGCCAGCGCAGGGTGTCATGTTACCAGTGCACGGCCGTGGGGCTCTGATCTCAGACAGAATGGCTCTCTTGTTTGAGAGTAATTTTCGAAGAAGCTAATGGACTGAATAATGCATTGGCCTCATCAAATAGATGCTGACTGGAAAGCCATTTCTGCCCTGACCACCACTTGCGGCCTGCGTGGATTACATTTCAGGCAGACAGGCTGACCTGACTTGAAATATCAAGAGTGTTGAGCAATGGCGTTGAGCTAAGTAAACAGACGTTGCGGAGATCTGAGGGTTGAAGGTGTTGATCAATACATCTAACCCTTTCTTCTTCCTGCTGCTCACAATAGCCACAAAAAGATATTGACTCGGGACAAGCTATTCACTGTCAGCTGCATGAGCCTTTGTCTCTATCGTTAGTTTATCCTGTTTGCCCGCTGAAGCTGAATGACATTTAGGATTCTATTAAGTAGCCGCTTACCCCTGTGGTGATGAAATAATTACCCTAATGACCTGTTAGAATCGCAGTGTTTAGCTGCATTCCTGCCATGTAGATTTGTTAACTAAATAAACACTGTATAATTTATTTTTGCACCTCCTATGTCACTGTAACTGAGTATTTCTTTGTGTTTCTTCCAGTATTACGAGATGTCCTATGGGCTGAACATAGAAATGCACAAACAGGTAGGTACCAGCATGACTTTACATCAGTTTCAATTCAGTGTGTCGCCATTGCATTGCGCCAAGGGATGCCTGACCCACTGACAGGAGCTGCTTATAGGCTGTGAACTGAACTGAGCATTGATGTCAGTAGACTGCAGACCTCAGAGGTCACTGCGCAAGCTAATACACTTGTACAATCATATCAGCGGAATAACAATGCACATATACCCTCCACCTGGTTTTTTGTCAATAGTCTAATGTTTAAATTTGTCACAGGGTTCTGATAGAATGAAAGGCATATTTGCCCAACTTTCGTCGCTGATTTAAGATTAACATTTAACATTACTTTGTTATGGGCAGATTCCGCGCTCATTGAAGCAGCTTCAATCAGGGGTCATTTGCATTGACAGACCCAAGGGGGTGTGAGGCAGGTGTGATTAACAGGTGAAGGCCTCCCGGCTCTAAAAGTCTGCCACTACAGCCAGTTGTTGTTCCAGTGGGAGGGGGACTTGGTGGGCCTGGCGGGGTGGGAGTGATCCATCAGTGTCTGGGACTGGGTGTCACGCTGCCACATGTCTGTCAGGGCCGGGGGCTGCTCTGATAGCTTCTGTCAGCCACTTAACTCCATCTGAGGGGCGGGGGGTTGGGGAGGCAGAGCGTGAGGATTGTGTGTGCGTGTGTGGGGGGGGGGGCAGCTCTGTGTAAACAGGTTAATCGACTGATCCATTTTAGCGCCTGACTTTTATCAGGAACCTCAACAGAGCTGATGGAAGCACTTGAATAATTCATCAGTGGGGCCCTAACCTGCTGAACGGCATGTGTTGTGAGCAAACAGTGTGGGCCCCAGCCATGCCTCCAAGGGTAGCCTCGGGTTGGGAGGAGGTGAGAGGAAGACAGGGAGTGGTTAACAGGCCAGGTTGCCAAGGATTATTGGATGCACATGGGCATATTATTTCCCAGCCAGGGGATTTATTCTGCAGTGAGGAAATCCATTCCTCTAACTGTGCCTGTTTCATTCCGGTGTGGAGACATAATGTGGATTTGAGCAGCAACGCCGCACTTGCTGATGGTCCTGTCAGCCACAGCACCGTGCCACCACGCACAGCTAGTAATTACTGTGTCTGACTGCCACCTGCTCCCATGTGCCCCGGGAGGCGCCGAGCTCCTGTGTCAACCGGTTTTGGCCGTTGGCCTGATGTTGTTGTTGTTGTTGTGGTTGACTTTTTAAAGGGACACTCCTCGATTTGTGACCGGAACGACCCTTGTGGCTGAAACCAGCGTTGCAACAACATCGTTGTTTTACATTGACACAGAACGCGTGGCCCCTATGCGCTGAACTCGTTTCTGAAACGAGTCCGCAGGCCATCCGACTGCGCTAGCAACACAATTGGGTGTGTTCTTTATTTATTTATTTATTTATTTATTTATTTATTTATTTGAATAGCTGAACACATGTAGAGCGACACACCACACCATGCAGTCGGTTGGGGTGGATGGATGGATGGATGGATTGGAAAGGTAGAGAGCTTGTTGAGAGGTGAATGATTTATGTTTTGTTCATGGAATTATTTGCTAACTATTGGCCTAATTTGTGGCCAAAACAAACTAGGTCAGACTGGTGTGAGTTGGCGGTTTCTACAGGAGAGGTGTGTGTTGATGAGCGGCTGCTGAAATGCCTCGCTTTTCCCAGCACTCACTGCCTGTTCCTCTATCAGTAATTTGGGTTTAGTTTATTGACGCGGAGAGGGGCTGCCAGAAATGGAAGATTATTGAAAATAAATCAATGGTTTTTGGTTTTCTTTTTTAATATATGGACCCTTCCTCCTCTTTTCTCCTAGTTGTAGTGACTGTATTTTTAATGTAATTGAATGATTTTAACAGGATTAAAAACAGTGCAGTGTCTCATTGAGTCAGGTAGTGGCATAGCCTAGAGCAAATGGTCTTCAAGTACAGGCCCACTTGATCTGTTGTGCTGAGAGCAGGCGACAAAAAGAGAAGGCTGTCATCTTGGACAAATTGAAGGTCTTCTCAGTTGGCCTGGGTCAACTATTGTTTATGCTTGGCTCATGTGACCAGAGCCGCCAGTTGTTTTCTCTGTGCATTCAATGCTCATCAGTGGTCTCTCTCTGTTTTGCCACCACTGATAGTAGCAGACAAATAGCTTTCTGCACGCTGTTGACAGGCTGGTCTGAGAGTGCTCTTAAAGTGGTGCTAGACAGGTCCGAGTACCTGTAATTGTGGAGCAGAGCGCAAAGCTGGCCCCTCGAGGGCTGGGCTGTCATCTGCTTAAAGCGACAACTGGCCCGTTTTCTTTTTCCCTTCTTTTTTAATCTGCCAGCAGGGGTAACAATCTTTCCATCTCTGCACTGAATCTGTTTTGACAGCGGTGACCAGAGGAGTTGGTGCCTCTGTCCCGTGCTTCCATGTCCATGTTGTGCGAGTGTAGGGGAGGGGAGGAAGGGGGGGCATGTTGGATCAGCAACCCCCTGACCTCCCTCATCCAGCTGTCACAGCGACTCTAAGCTTCAGAGGAATGGACTGTGCGCTCAAGGCCTCTTTTTCACAAATCCTGTCAAATGTTCGACTGCTATTGACATGGTCTATCTCAACAAACTGGGATTATGCCCTGGTACTCTTCGACCTTTTTTCTTGAGCCGTTTCTCGAATACTTACTGGAGTATATTTCATTAATGCTGGTACAGTACAAAGCATTAAGGATAGTAGATTATAAAGCATTAATGCTAAAACGAATGATAATACAGTTGAGAGCTCTATATTCAGCTCTATATTCAGTGAACAATCATTTTTATCTATCTATCTGTTTGTTTGTTTGTTTGTTTCACATTATTCAATGTCCAAGGTGTTCCTCTGGGCAAAGTGGCTACTGTATTAGTGCATTATGGCTGGGTGCATTCTGTTGGATGTTACTGTGTTCCCAGGCTCTGTTCAGAGGTGATCTGTCGGACTGCCTTGTATTTCTGCCATGGGTAATAAATAAGCCTCCAAACTGTATGCTTGCTCCGAATGAAGAATCAGAAAATCCCTGTGATGTTTGTGTTCTGCAGTGGCCCAGGGTTGAACTGCAGCTCATAAATTCCATATATGATATGTAGCCTTAGCACTAACCAGAGAGGCTAGGGTGTGCATCACACTTCAGCCCTCACACTCAGGCCGTCATTACTTTTTTTCTTTTTTATATATATTTTTTTATATATCCACCGTTCATTTGCTGTGTTCGTCTGATTGACGAGCTGAAAATGAAATGTAATGGCCTGTCTCCAAGCACGTAATACGCTTTTTAGAGCCTGTTGCAGTCAAGCGGAGGGCCATTTGCATAATGATTCCAACAAGATAGGTTCTCCGGCCGTTGCCATGGCAGTGGCTCAACAGGCAGAAGAATGGAGGCAAGGCCCCGGATGGATGTGGAAAACTGTGGAGGGGGGAGTTTGTGGGCGTGGCAACGGTTGTATGTGTGTTGCACCACTGAAAAATGGCCTCTGCTTCATTCTTGAAAAGCCTGTGCCTTAGAGGGCTGCACTTAATCATCCATAGGCCTGTAGTTGTTTCCTTCTGTATTGATCACAGCGCTAAAGTGAGTTGCCCTAGAGGTCATTATGGCCTGAAGTCTTTGTCCAGTCTTCAGCCAGATGCTGCGGCGTAATTAAGCCTGTGTCGTATGTAAATAAGACACAGGCTGGCTAGTGTTATGCGTCTGGGTGGTTAGGCACTGAGGTTAACTATGGGACAGTTTAGTTGCAGACCAGGCGAATGAGGGCAGAGCATATGAGAGATAGAGGGGGAGGGGGGAGGCTCTTAACACAGCAGCACTCCGCCTGCTCATATCCCGTTTAGCGTGGAGTGCGCTCTCAGCACAGCTGTGCTCCATCCCCCTGGGCTCTCCTAATGTTTTAAATATTTCAAATGTCAATATCACGCTGTTTAGAGGATGTTGAGTCAAGCAGTTCTGATTGCCGCAGTAATTGACTTAATCGGCGTAAACATTAAAGAAGGGTTACGCGAAGTCACTGTTTCGTTTTTGTGCCAAATGATTTTTGCCTCTTTTATTTTTCAGACGGAGATTGCCAAGAGGCTCAACGCTATACTTGCTCAAATTATGCCTTTCCTGTCACAAGAGGTGGGTTCTGAGCGTGTGTCTGAGACACCATATCACAACTTATTTTGTTAAAAAGCTTTAAATCGTCCTCGTAAGTTGCTATGTCGCTATGACCACATATGGACTTCTGAACCAAGCACTGTCATATCATGTAGAAAAGTCCTGCTAGTGGTCTGCATGGCACAGCCACTCAGCACAGTGTGTGGCTGCTTAAGCTAAATTTATATATTTTTTTATTTATGTTCAAACTAAACAACTGGTGCTATTGGAGAGACAAATGTATGTAGATATAAAAAGTGTCATAGTTTGAAAAGATTGTTAAAGGAAGACTGTAATACCATATAATGACATCTTATTGTTTAAAACACAGTTCATTTTAGCTATTGGAAAATCATGTTTGTTCAGGAATTCCATATTTGGGAATGCTGACATGATGTGAAACAACATACAAGTTCCATTGTTAAATAGAAGCTAATGCGGACAACGTTCTTATAAAGTGTGAAATTGACGGTAAAGTGCGTCTAGGTGTGTGACTTTTGTGTGTGTGTGTGTGTGTTTGCATGTTTCATAAGCGTGTCCTTATACTTCCTGTCTGTCTACAGCACCAGCAGCAGGTTGCTCAGGCGGTGGAGCGCGCTAAGCAGGTGACTATGACTGAGCTGAATGCAATCATCGGGGTACGTGGACTTCCCAATCTGCCTCTCACCGTGTGTATACCCCCGTTTCTTCTTTTATCTGGCCTGGGCTTAGGGACAAACCTGCACATTTACCGTAACCATACAGCGTTAGATTTGTAGCTTGTTTATAGTATCAGAAACAGTTTTTTTGTTCTTCTTTCATCTAATATTTTTTTGTTGATTATTTATTGTCCTTCATGCTCTCTCATATACAAAGTGCAGTTTTGCCTCTCCCATTTATTTGCGTTTTTTCCCTCCACTTTTTAAAATGGGCCCATTGTTTTGATCCAGTCTGATGTTTTGCTTGTGAGTAATGAATCCAAGCTAAGATGTGCACACAAAGCGCTGCACAAGAGAGCTGCTCTGTTGTTCCAGCCCTGGGTCTCTGTGGTATCTTCACTGCCTTGTTGTGTGTTTATAAATGCAGGCCGGGGAGCTCTCGAGATGGGGGGGGGGGGGGGGGGGGGGGGGGGGGGGGGGGGGGGGGGGGGGGGGGGGGG
>JAODTR010000021.1:1539034-1556799 GCA_025399935.1 Amblyopsis rosae | reverse complement strand
TATATATATATATATATATATATATATATATAAAATAAACTTTAAAATAAACAAATCTACCCTGCAGCTATATTATACAAATAAAACCAGCAAATAATCTACTGAAGAGTCCTCTGGATTTGCCGTGTAGAAACAAACCCCCTGCCAAGATGCTGGTTTTACGATATTTACTCACTTTTGGTTGAGTTGTCTGTCACAGATAACTCCAGAGAGCCAGACCTCTGTCAAGATGTTCCTCTGTATTTGTTCCAAGTATCTACTAAGATTCAGTGTCAACAGTAATGTCATGAGTGTGTTACATGGACTTACTGAGACTAGACAAGGCATATGCAGCACTTTGATGTTGTGATCAAGACAAGTATTTTATTATGTGCATTACGCTAACATGTTAATTATATTCCCACACGCATTCTTTAATTAAGGCACAGCTGGAGGTGTAAAAGCTACATGACTCATTACAGAAGGAAGTGGTGGTATTGCAGTAAATAGTTTGGAGCTCTATATCCCTGGGCTTTTTGCTTTCTGTGTTTACATCCAGGACTTGTTTTTTGTATTTGGGAAAAAGATTCCCTTAATGTTGCAATATATTAACAAATGTGTTCATATCCTAAAATCAGATTAATATTTGAAGCACAACTGTCTACTGAAGTGGTTTGGTGTAGCGAAGTAGTAGGAGGACTGTAATGCACCTAGTGGTTGAGGAGCATTCACTGAGTTTCAAACAAAACATAATTTTTACAACACTGGTTTCAGCCACAAATGCACTTGTAATCGAAAATTGGATGTCTCTCTATAAGTGAGCTCCTAGTCCTTTCAGTGGCCATTGGACTGACACAAGGAGTGCTTCACAAGACGTACCTTTATCAGAAGATTGCCTGTCCTTGTCTCAGGGCTTTTGGTGACCTCGTCAACACTTGAGGTTCACAACAGAGTATTTACACAAGCCTTCAAGTTCTCCAAGACAGAATTCAAACACACACTCCACTGCCTCTAAGTGAAATACCTCCTCTTTTGTGAAATACTGACAAACCTAAAGAAAGGGAAAATAATTCTGCATTTGGCTGTATACATTTTCATACTTGAGGCTATTTCTTCTCATGGGGTTCATAAAACATAATAAAAATTCAGGCTGCGCTGAAAGTTTCTTCTTAATAAAAAAAAAAAAAAACTAAACATAATATATCAATCTCGCGCTCTTCCCCCACCCCCCATTTCCATCATTGTTCTCCCTGCGCACCCTCTCCCGGTGTACTGGACAAAAGCAGAGCCATGTTGGATTGAAAAGACAGGGGCAATTCAAAAATATATTATGACATAATCATGTTTTCTCTCTAAAAGCCCAAGGGAGGCCTGTCTGTCAGATTGCAGCCCTTTTCCGTCTGCCTGGCTTGAACAGAAACAGCAGTTGTGTGTTAATAGAACCCAGAGGCACTTTGAAACCTTAGCCATTCTGTTTTCTGCTCTCAGCCAGGAGATTAAAGTCAGGGAAACATTACAGGAGCCTGGATAATTGCCCCTGTGTCTCCAGCAGACAATAGGCAACGCTCTGGCAATTCCCTCGGTAAATCGTCAAGAGAGGCTCAAGGATCCTTCAAGGCTGCAGCAAATTGTGTAGTCCTGTCTAACAAACTACCAATCTCTGGATATTATGAGGCACCCACATATCCTCGGCCATAATGACAGCTTGCACTGCCATAATAGAGTGCAGACGCAAGATAGCTTTTGTGAGCACACTTCCAATAGAAAAATTACTGCCTTGCTTTCCAGTCTACGTTTTTTTATTTTTTTTATTTTCTCTTTGTTCCCATTTGTATTTTGATTTATGCTGCTATGCTTTTATGCTTCTTTTTTGAGGGTGCTGAAAGCTGTCTGCTAGCGCCACCAGATGATTGCAACCTTTATGAGTAAGAGCCACTTGATCCCCCTGGCTGCAAACAGTTAATGAGTTGCCATCCATGCCCAGTGTTCAGGGGTGTCTACAAAAGAACCGATATTTCCACAGATCCATCCTTCCCTGCCTCCGTAGCTGTTTCTGCTCCCAAACATTTATTCCTCCCTGCTCTCCAGCTTCCCCTCTCTCTCCTGTACCTGTCCACTGCTTGCAGCTTTTGGGGGTCCTGCAGTAAGACCCCGGGCCTCTGGGGGGAAAGGATCTTGTGGCCCCGAGCAGTGCTCATTGTCACCGCAGAGCATGTTTAGAATTAGCCGTCTAATGAGAACAAATGAAATTAATTGGTGGTTTAAGCCTAATGAGATGTCTGTGAAATTAACGAGTCTCATCAATAGAAACAAATAAAACCCTCCAGCTTGCTGTTGAGGAGCATTACTATGACAAAGCTTTTGACACAATGATGAATAGTGGGTCAGGAGAGACCATCTGTGCTTTTTTTTAAACCTGCAGGGGGTGGGGGGGTGGAATGTGGGCTCGCTCGCTGCAATGGTGGTAAAATGGGAGGGGGGGTAGGGGGGCAAATAAACTGAGAAAAATCCAAATTCACCGTCTTTATTCATTGCCCTCCAGCATGATACTGCTGTCTAACCATGGTTACAATGGTGGGGTGGGGTGGGGGGGCAAAAACCCACAAGCATTAGCATGTGAAAAGAGCCCGGACTCTGACTATGCATCCAGAAAGCCAAAGAGCTGTGATTTCCAGGGATATTTAACCTCCATTCAGAAAGCAACAAAGGCATGGCTGTCGCGCTGAGAGCAGCGCTCAGCCTGATTGAGGCTGGGGAGGCGGTGAGGGGAGGGGGGAGGAGGGAGGGGGAGGGGACAGGCAGGATCACAGACCTCATTTGTTCCCCCCTCATTACTTCAGCCTGTCTCCATTTGCGCTGAAGAGCAGCATTTCCTCTCTCTACCCCCTCTGTAGAGAGAGAGCTGTAAATGTACCACCTGAGGAGCGAATGGGAATGCACGTACGTAGCAGCATTAAGACATCTCCTTATTTACTGCGCATAGCGGCATCATTATTCACGTTGCTGTTGTTGTTGGTATTGTTTGGCTCCGCCTTTTTTCCTGCACTGCTAATGTCTTAGCGTGGCTATTTGCATGTCTCCTGACCACCCAGTGTGACCAGCCCAGCCCGGGCTGTTGTTTGTGTGTCGCCGAGTAACCGCTCCTGCACTGTTCAAATAAGCTGTTCAAATAAACAGGCTTTTTTGGTGGGAGGTGGAGGAGTGGTGTGGTGTCTGTGTACTGTTTAGCTTTTCTGGGCGTAGATAAGGAATTGTTTGATGGGGTGGAGAGGAACGAGAGCGATTTAGGTCAGCTAATCTGATTTGCAGAGAGCTGGTTCGGCCGTTGCAGGGAGCAGTAATTACATCGAGGGATTAGAAGCCCTCCAAAGCTCCCAGCAGAGAGGGAAAGGGGGAGAGGGGCTTGGGCTTGAGAACCGGTCTAGTGTGTTGCTGCAAACAACAGTTTAGATGGCCCTTGGTGCAGATTAGAGATGGCGGAGAATGCGTTAAAACAACGGAAGCATCTGGGCAAAAGTGGCATTATTCAGTGTGTTTACACGTGCGTGTGCATCTGGTGCCGTGCATCAACACTTGTCAGTTGCTAGTTCCTGTCACAGGCGAGAATAGCAGGCCTCACACTTGTGCCAGGCTAGGCCAGTCATCAGTTTAGCAGGAGTGAGCCATCGGTACACTTTCCTGTTAGAACTCCTAAACAGTGTGCATATGCCGAATATTCACATTAATTCCCCTCTAGCTAAGCTCGGTCCCTGACATTGCTAATGCAATTACATTATTCCACTCTGCCGCTCAGTAACATTGGGCACTGATTTCATGTCAAACGCATCACCCGTTCATATTTGTTTCCTCTATATTTGTGGCAGGTGAGCAGAACACACATGCAAGGCTTCGCTTGCCCAGTGTCCGTATACGTTTAAAGTGCACTGCTGAATAATCTGCACTGCCAGAACTATCAGTCTATCCACAGGAATGACTTGTACGCTTGGCTGCTGTTTTCTCAAATGTGCTCCGCTAATCTACTCATTGCTTTGTGCATTCAGTGCTGTGAACCATAGGGCACCCGCTTGGATGCCCGTGCATAAATTACTGCCATGGAACATAAAGTGCTGGGAGGATTTTCCTTAACGATCGCCAGCCCTTTAAACGCTTCTGCTTGAGCAGTCGATACTGCACAGCCCATTCAATTATTCAGCATCCCGTCCCTCATTAACAAAATCCTGACCTTGACATGTCTGCCCTATTTCTCTCCCCCTGACAGACTGGGCGCTCCAAACGACTCTGTTTGCCCTGATATTGGCTGGGAAATACATGCATATTGATAAGTTGTTTGCAGTGTAATTGAAAATGTCAGTTATGAGGCCCGCGCAGATAAAGGTCAGCTCCAAGAGTATAAAGTGACAGCCAGCCACGCGTGGAGCATATATAACAGCATGTACATAATATTACCTAAAATACATGAGTAAAGTGGGAAATAACACCACTAGTTGCTTTATAACTTCACTTTTGACATATTTACAAGAATGATTTGTAATAACCAAGGGGGCATGATATTATATTTGATTTACAACCTGAGGCAATCACATTACACAGCCCTCCATTGTCATACCGTTTTATGGATTGGACTGTGGTCACTTGATTGAAATTCTAATCTGTTTTTAAAGGTCAACTTGTTCATCATTCATTCATATCACGTGCTCCGGGTAAACACACGTGGCTCGACCTTTTGATAAGACCTATGAATATGCCCTCATAATTTTTAACCCTTGACCTCTCGGGAGGGGGGGGGGGTAAATCCAAACAGCAGGTGTCCCTTCGGGGTCCTCTTGTCAGGCGGTGATGTGAGGTCTCAGAGCCACTCACCCACTCTGCAGCTGACTGTCTTAATCTGCTCCACGGGGGCGGGAGCCGAGGTTAAAGTGTTCACCACTATTTCTACATAAACAAAGATTTGAACCTCAAACCCCAGGAACCCTGGTTGGCTGACGGCCCCCCCCACCCACCCGCCCACCCAACAACTCCTCCGGGGTCCTTCCTTCCCTCAGGCTGAGTGGTGACTGCCTGCTGCTTTTTTAATCGATTGCTAATGGGTTCAATTCCATCGTTGAGGAGCTGCTTGGAACCTGGCCCTGAGACTGAATGAAGCGGAAATACCATTTGCCGCTTTATGAGCCGTTATACAGCAGTGAGAGACCACTATTTGGCATGCTCCATAGCGCTGCTGAGAGTTTGTGCGCTGGTGCTTGATGGGTTTTGTTATTCAGGGCTCTGCCTGCTTTTTTCTGCCCAATACTTTACATTTGCAGCATGCCCTAAAGCAGGCTATGCAGGGCAATACCACTGCTGTGGTGAATTTGTCACAGTGTGTGATGGGTGGAGCAATTATCCTGATACCTGCTTTTCACAAAGGCTAAAAGATTCATGCTGCAGTTAAAGATGAACTTCGTCTCTAATCCGTGATGGCTTTGTTAGAAAGTGCTATTTCATTCATGATAAGGTAACACAATAAAGACTTTTACCTTTGTTTGTGACACTTTCCAAAACGCACAATGCATTTAAGGTAACTGCAGAGAACCAGTAGCCTGTTTTAACTAGACCCAATATTCACTTAATGAATATGGTCTGGCAACGCTCCATTGGGAAGTCTGAGGTCGTTTCCTCCTACTCTGTGTAGCCCTCTGGATAATTTGGAAACTACTGGACAGCGATGAACCAATCGGCTGAACTGTTTTGATCACCTCTAGCTCTACCACCATTTAGAAACACAATTGACTTTAACGTCATCTCACTAACCCTCCCTGATTGGACCGCCAGCATGGTGGCTGTGCGATCGCTAATGCAAACAGGGGCTCCAGACTGTAATCTCAGCGAAAAGAAATTGAGCTGAGACCAATAGACTCGGGCGGAGCCAGGCTAGAGAATCAGACCAATTGAGAAAAATTTATTTTACAATGACACAAACAAGATGTAGTAACAGAAAAACCAAAAAGAAAAAAAGAAATACCCTTTTTTTAGATTTGCTGATTTCCCGCACCAATGAACACCAGCAATGCAGTGAATATGAAACAGGTAATGTAGTACAGTAGTACAAATGCACCTGTTTGTTGCGTCTGCATTCTCCTGTTACTGTGCATACTCTGAGAGAAAGTGTTTTGTCTCCTACCCTGGTCCCATTAGTTTATGGACCTGCCCAGATTTCTGCAGTGCTCCTCTGAACTTGCTCTGGCTGAAATGCAAAGCTAAGCAGCCAACACTGCTCTACATTTCATAGCCAGTCCCATAGACGTGCTCTTTGAAGCATTTCTGGGCCACTGTTTGTTCAGTACTTACAGAGAGAGAAAGGGAGAGTGGGAGAGAATGTTTTTCTTTTACTACGGCAGAGTAACATTCTTTGACGTCTCAACAGAAAGCCAGTGCATGCTGCCAAATGCCTTGATAGAATCACCCATGTCAAACAGGAATGGAAATAAATGCTTCATTGAACTAGAGCTTAGCTTAGCACTTAGTGGGCGGGCAAAGAGGACGTTCTTAGCAGACAGGCAAGCGGATGTCTGTGGGCGCCAGCTCACCAATAAGCAGGTTACTCTCTCACTTTCTTAGATGTGGTGTGAATAATTAGTGTGGCTGGCCTAGATTGTCCCATTCACGGGCATCTAATCGCCTAAAGAAGGAGGGAACCGGCGGTGCTGGCAGCCAACTATATATGCTAGTGTATCAGTGTTTGTCCTTATGGGCTCATCTTTGCCAGTGCCAAACAGAGTATGGCAGGATTTACATGCAGACTCCTAATCTATGTAAGTGAACCTGTTTTGGGATGTAATTCACATGGTATGTCTTTTGATTTGGATTAGTTTGGGGCCAATCCTCTTACCCGGTGGCTCAGTATAACTTATCACTGACAGGACCATCTCGTGAAATACTGCAAATCCTCATATGCACCCCTCCCAGACTCCCAGACTCCCAGCCCTTAACTAATCTGTCCAAATCTGATCTGAGACTCTAACTTCCAAATATCTCTTGAAAGCCGGAGCGCAAGATGAAGTTCATGCCAGGGCTTTGGGTTACATACATTGAGGCTAGGGATTCCCAGTATGTTCTTGTGTTTATGGACTAACGTTGGGGAGGTTTCTGTGTACTGTAGTAGGTCCAAACCTATAGTGATGGGTGTTATTGTCTCATTCTAATGTTGTACTCTCTTTATGAATACATTAATGAAAATCGGGTGATATTGATATGGTATATAGGATGACCAGAAATAATAAATATAAGAACAAACAATAAACAAATAATATAAATAATTATTAGCCTATAGTCCCTTGCTAAAATATTATAGGCTGGTTGAGAGTTATTATTTATATTATAGTGTAGGCCTACATCTATATTTACAGGTAGAATTTACATGAAAACGTTTGAAACACTTTTTTCCATTTTTATTTTTTATTCCAACATTTTTTGGCATGAAAATATCATTAAATATTTCAATCATGACTGAATTTCTTTCTTCTTTATAATTCAATAAATGGGATTTAAAGAAGAGCAGGCACGCTCCAACTCCTGCGTCTCTGCCGGCAATTCCCAAACGGGCTCTTATTAAAGGTTTTAAGATTATGCCTTAATCTCACCCAGCACATGTTAGGTGGAATTAAAGCAGTTTTACTTCCCGAAACACTTCCACAAAGCCAAAACTGGAGCTCTAATCTCATCTCAGTAAATACAAACTCCTGTGGCATACCAAGTACTGTAGGTGTGAGAGAGAGAGAGAGAGAGAGAGAGAGAGAGAGAGAGAGATAGAGAATGGTAGTTCCATCAGCCAACCTGTTTCTGACTTGTTTAGGGGAGGATTCGCAGCGACGTTCCTTGCTCTCTGTGAGACAGTGGTGTGAAGATGGCGATAAGCCAGGGTTTTAAGTCCCAGCCTCAGCTGTCTTATCCGGAGCTGCTGGACCATGTGGCGTGCTTTAATGCAGGCGGCTCACTGTCTGCGCTTCAGCTGCAATCGCATTAAGATTCCCCCTTGCCTCCAATGGGCTTGTTTGTTGTGTCCTTTTGATTGAATCTTGTGAATTAAAGCTACAACTCGGATGAATGGATCCAGGTCACTCAGAGGTTTAATACCCCTGACCACTCTTTGACAGATAATCCATATGGAAAGATGTCTAATGTAAGCTCTTGCCACTGACGGCTCAAATATAATAATTGCCATATGCTGTGAATTAAATGGATAGTGTTTAATATCTCGCCACTGGGAGGCAATGTCTGCAATGCCAATTTCCTCCTCAGTAACTGGGTTTCCATGGACACTTTTTTATCTTCTGTGTTACCATGGTATGTCATCTAATCGGGTCTGGACATGCGCCGTCGCAATTGATCAGAATAGATGTTAAACATGCACACATTATGGCTCAATAATGCAACGTGTCCTGCTAGCAAAAAGGCTAAAACCTCTATTTGTGGGCACGTTGGGTAAAGTTTCTCCACCAGTGGGTGACTGGTGGAGACGGAGTACGTCTCCAGGCAAAGTACGTTTCCAGGCAAAGTCACCGTATAGCTCCCATTCGTTGTTTGCGCATGTTGCAAATGTTTTGTCCAGACTTTGTAGGCTACAGTGGCTGTACAGAATACTCTACCGGCATCACACAAAACATCAGTAGCTAAGACAGGGCATGCGCATAAGAAAGCACAATTAATTAATCGTGTTTAACCGTTTACATGGTAGAATTCTTCTTTCAGTCAGGTTATGGAAGGGGTTATACTACCCCTCTGCTTCCGAATGAAATTTCAATCGGGTTGGGCATTTCTCTTGACTGAGGTGTTTATATGGAGCATTTTCTTTCGCTTGGGCTTTTAACCCGATTCCAATCGGAATAGTAGGATCCATGTACATGTTCCTCAGAAAGGCTAGGCTTCTGCAGGTTTAGCCTAATCTATCTTCGTTTAATAAGTGATAGCTCCTGCCTGGACTCAGTTACGCATTTGTTGTAGTTTTATGATTGTCTCCCTGCCCCCACCCCTGAACCTGACCCCCCTTTCACACACACAGCGTGCCCCTGTTTGTTTACTCAGGTGCCTGCTCAGTCTGTTCAGTGATGAACTCCTGTGCAGACTTTAACACTCGGCTGCCTCTCAGGCAAATGCCAAAACAAATCTTGTCATAATTAGCTGTAATCCTGCTCATTACCGTCTGCTTAATTATCCTATTAATAGCACTTCCTGGGAGAGCTTGTTTTGCCGCGCAGGCAAATGTTTGTTCCTAAATTAGCACACAAGAAGACAGCTCCATTGTACAAACAGCAACTTTGACAAAGCAGAACAGGCAGCACTATCAGCAGACAGAGCCGGGCCGCCAGCTCATCTCTGCTTGGTGCTGTCAGGCAATGGAGGATGAGGAGGCAAGGGATCAGGAGGAGGCAAGGGATCAGGAGGAGGCCGGGGCCAATGGCAGCAAGCTCCTCTACATGTGCTATCTGTACAAGTCAAATAGGCACGATTAGAGTCACAGCATGTCATCGCAGCGTATCACAACTGGTTTGTTTTGGTATGTGAGTGAAATGTCATCCTGGTACTTGTGGACATACTTTATGCTTTAGTGTTGTTTTATTTTTATGCGCTGCTGCTGTTTGTTTGATTTCTCCTCACCAGACTGCTTTGGTCTGGCTTTGGTTCCCGTCAATGGCGCTGCAATCTCTGTGTTATTCATAATGGGATTCAGTCAAATCTCCCTGACCTTGGAGCCATGAGACTTACCACTGCACTCCACAGACAAACCCCCGACTAACCTCATTACATTGCAGGTAACAAGAGACTAATGTGGTCTTACAAGGCTCTGTGACTTTCAAAAGGAGAGTTGTGCCTGCTTCCAGCCCTGTGTAAGGCGATAGGCTCCTGATGGGGGGGGGTATTAGTGAATTGGATCTGTCTTGCCCATCCGGCCTTCCAGTTTCCAAACAGGGCTCTAGAGGGAGGCTTTTAAAGTAAATAAAGCCCATGCACAGAGCTATAGCTGAACGCTAGCCACACAGTAAGCTATGCACGGAGCCCATGCAGGCAGGCCCAACACTGTGCACTCCAGTGGCAGCATACATTATAAATGCCCCCCACCCACTGCGGTGGCCTTTTCTACATGCATGCCCCTGACCTAGCCGCTGTAAGCAGAGCCTGCAGTGCTGTGAGCCCCACGGATGTAGTAACACACTGCCCTTTGTTGCTGGTACGCAAACATGCTTTCCACATGAATATTTCACAGGAGACGTGCTCCGTGCTTGTGATTTAAAGCTTTTTCGTGTTAACAGTGCTGTTTTCTCCATTCACTTGCACTGTGTCGTTATGAGGGGCAGGGCATTCGCGGCCATTAGATTAGGAAACTATGCCGGAGGTAAATGATTACTGGCAGAAAGCATGTGACTTAATCCACTGCGTCTATCTGTGGTCTGTTTTACACATTTTCCCTGAGGTTGCACTTCCAGCTATTAGACAAGAGCATGCACTATGTTTTATGTTGTGTGCATACAGAATATCTGAGGGAACATTAAAGTGTTTGTGTGCGTGCGTGCGTGCGTGCGTGCTCATTATGCATCAATGGATATGATACATTGCCTTATTGCATATGCATTTCTCCATTCTGTTTGTTGGGGTGTGAGAAAATGTACAGCCATGTGATGTCGCTTGTTGTTCTTGTTGTCAGAGAGAAGGCAAGGATCAAGGGATTTTTCTTGCAAGAGTGAAACATGACAGATGTAACGAAAGCCTTTCATGAGAAATGGATGAATAATTCATAAGAGCTCTCTTTTGCTGTGCTTTGTTGTGTCTCATACAGATGGGATTACAGAAGGCTAGATCTTGGAAACATATGAAAGATTAATTTGTGATCTGGGACACTGCTTGCTTACAAAAATACTAAATAATGATTTTACTGAGAGTGGCAGGGATGTAGGAATGCTTGCCCTGTCCACAGACAGAGAGAGCACAGTGCACATAGACCTGATATACATTATTTTGTTCTCATTGGTGCAATACGTGTATGATTCACGTGATGATGAAATGCATTGAAAATCTGTATCGATCCCTTAAAGGAGTCTCCCTTGAATTTGTAGGGCCCAAGGACAGTTAAAGAAACAGCAACCTGCACCTGTAAACAGTCATCTTGCTCAAGGACACTACAGCCGAATACTATTATGACGACTGTGTGATGTGGCGTGATTTGTAAACTGGTTTGGGCGGTGCCTGGATCTAATATCCCCGATGTCGCTCACTTGTCTTTTCACGAGACGTTTCCAGTGATGCGTCAGGGAGATGCAAGGAGTCGTGGTCTGCTCCTCCCCTAGCCCCAGATGGCAGACACTCTAGGGTGGTAGTGCTTGTTGTTTTTGATGATCTGCGCATACAAAGGGAGAACATCTGGAGCCGCCATGTGGCCCTTGCATTTGGCCAGCCCTTTTGCCTCCCCGGGCCAGATGCACCCAAACAACTGTGAGCTAAACAGCATGAATCATTCATAGAGTACGGCACAGCCTTGCACACCAGGGACCTGCCAGACACTTTAATTGGAAATGTGCAAAAGCTATGAATATGCACGAGATATTAAGCCCGCTAGAGGGGATGTCAAATCGTCAAATTGTCAGTATTTTGCCAATATGGGGAGAAAAAACCCCTGTGGCAATTTTCATTTAGCAAATAAAGAAATGTACCATCTAATTGCTTTATTGAGTCAATTACAAAGGCATATCGATAGTTAAAGAACTGGATATGTGGAAATAATAGTTTAGTTTTTTTCTGTCAATGATGGGGCAGAGAGACAGATCCACACCTGTTCCATGACTCAATTAGCTCTGGCCTGATTGCAGCATACATAGATTACAGGCAGTTTACGTCAGTGAAACATAGATGTAGCTGTCAAAATAATGAACACAGCGTTGTTGTTGATTAGTCCGGCACCTTCATGTTGCTAGAACAATAAAACAACAAAACAATTACTTGTCCTCTCAGTCGTTAAGATCCAGCATAACTGTTAACACTTTCAACATTTGAAACCACTTAGAAACTTAACATGGGATCCTACTGTATGTATCCCCTTGCTATTGGGGTCTTTCACTCTTTGACTGTTTACACCCAGGGCAATGTATAGTGTGTGTGTGTGTGTGTGTGTGTGCATGTGTGCTTGTGTACGTACGTGCGTGCGTGCGTGTGTGTGTGTGCTTGTGTGTGTGCATGTGTGTGCTTGTGTACGTGCGTGCGTTCGTGTGTGTGAGTGTGTGTGTGTGTGTTTGTGCGTGTGTTTGTGTGTGTGTGTGTGCTTGTGTATTTGCATGTGTGTGCGTTTGTGCGCGCGTGTGTACATGTGAGTGTGCGTGCATGTGTGCGTGCGTGCGTGCGTGTGTGTGTGCGTAACGATGAGTTGACAGTCTCCTATAAACAGACTAATAAACTTAGCATGCTGTTGGTGCAGATCTGGAGGAATGTGGCATCAGAGTTGTGGCTGCTGTCCTCTGCCTAATGAGATGGGCTCCCCTTGCTAATGAACTCCTCCATAACTCATAGCACTCAATTCATCATACACACACTGCTAATCGGAGATAGATAAGGACACCAAATGTCAGCCATAACCTTTGAACAATTTCCATTAATAGACAAATAAATAATAAAAGTGGGATTATGTCAAATAAAATATGGAGAATAAATTCACATTGCTGTATTTTGGTTTGAGAGACACATTTTTAACTACTCTCTCTGGCATGTTATTCTATGCTCAATGTTGTCAAAGACTTCTGAACGCATTTGTGATGTGGGCATTTACCATTCACTTCTAAACACATTTCTTCATAACCAATTTTTTATAGAAATGAGTTGGTCCTGCAGAACCACTTTAGCCCCAGTTTTGTGTGTACATGTTGCAACACAGCTGTCCATGCAAGGGTGTGTGACTGTAGGAGGGTGGGTAGAGAACCGTGCAGGGGTGAGGCAGAGAGGAGTGTGAGCCACTCTAGGCATTCTCCATCTACACCTTATCAACCAAAACCACAAAGGGGACTCCCAAGACATATGGAGAAGTGCACCTGTACAGCACAGATGAATGAGAAGTATAACATAGGGTTTAGTGAGCCTTAAAACAACATTGCATTCACTTGTAATTCAAGCAAGGCCTGGAAACAAAACCATGCTAATATTTCTTTAAGGTGCTATAAACACGTTTTATATTCCCTACTGTGTAAAAATGTTTTGCATTGTTAAGATGTGGGCATACAGATGGACATCATTAATGTGCAGGTATCATATTTATATTCCCCACTTCTATGTATTACATTCAGGTTTATTGCATTGATGGCAGCTTTCAATTTGCCCTGTTCCCATTGGTTTAAGAACTAAACTGCGTTAAAAAGGATTAAGATTATGCCTTTGAATGAGTCATCATTTCAAAATGCAGATGGAGTTTACAGTTCAAAAGGGATTATAAATATTAAAGAGGGCATTTTTCTTTTATAATAATTGGGTTTTGCTCAAGTGCATTGCGGGGTAACATGACAGACACAAATTCAAAGGATTAGACAAACATAAATCTTCAAGGCTGCTCTCATGAGTAGGACTTCACTTGAATTCCCTCTGTGTAATATCCAATTAAACAATGTATTGTTTTTAAAACAAACAGGGCCGTAACAGGCGCTGTGTGAAATCATAAGAGGATGCAGTCACAGATCTTTTGTTGCTTTGATTCGTAACCGCCTATGAAAACTTTGATCAAACTGGCTGAGGGTCTGACATGGGTTTTGAATGACAAGTCAAAGCCTTGTATCTATATAATGTCTCTAAACCTCAGGACAAAATAACAAAGAACAGGAAAATCCAAACTTCTTTAATGGCCCTTCTATTTTACATGAATGTAAATAACATGTCACATATTTTCTGAAAAACACTGGATTCTAAATTTTTAAAAGATGTCCTATATAAGACAAACCCATTTAATAATGCCTTTGTTCATATATTACGATAACAATTTGCAAACCAAAACATATTTCTTATGATATTTGTTATGTTGACATGGTATTATGGCCTTATATTACCTCACTGATGGTGAATGTGTAGCTGATCCACCTCTCTGTATAACAAAGGGCTGTACTAGCATGACTGCAGTATCAGACAGTCCATGTGGAATAGTAACCTCAGGCCTCACAATCTGTTTGAGAGCAAATTACTGGCGGGGTCGATGACCAGTAAGCACATGGATGGATCGATATCTTCACTCTGAGGGAACAATCTTCACTTATAATGACAATGTATTGACTTTTTAATAACCGCTCATGTTTCAGCAGTGCTAATCATTTTGCTTCCCCTGAAAATGGATCCTTAACACTGCGTGTGGCTGTGGCTGTGCGTACATGTATGTGAGTAGCTCTCTGTCGATGTGTGTGTGCGTGCGTGTGTGCGTGCAAACTACTTTACAGAATGATGAGTGTCCATTTATAGGATTAAGTTGAACATGAGCTGACTAATTGTCGCAGCCTCGCTGTCAAATTTCCCACAAACCCCTGATATTAAAACAGTCTTTTTATGGCTGCAACCTAAGATGGTTCTGGTAATTGAGACCCCACTAAAGGTCACACTGACCGCTCGGTTCTTATGACCTGTTCCCGTCGCCTGTCAAGCCCCAAGCTGGTACAGAGCTGTAGGTTTAGAGGTTCAGTGGCCGACACAAGCCTGTTCTGACTGCCTGCCATGAATAAATGATGGGTGTGTGGCGGTGCTCACAAAGTGGAATAGGAGGGGTGCTATACTGTACATGCTAGCTTTTTCATACCCATCACTGGTCAGTCAGTACAGGCCCGTCCGACACATACCACAGCATGCTAACTGTGTGCAGCCAAGCATGCATAAGCAATGTTGACAGTGTATGTACGTCGCATTCTATGTTTTGTATAGGCTGCAGAGAGAAACGACTGGGTCAACACGACGTTTCAGACACTGTGCAGCCTCTTAAACAAGCTGTATAACAGATCAATGGGTGTTACTCTGAAAATAATGAGTAAGGTAAAAGGAAATAGGGATCACCCAGAATGCAATTTTCCATCAGCTACTCATGTGCGTACAGTACCTCTCGTAAGCATTGAGAAAAAGCAGAGGCGCAGAGGAGTGGCGATGGAGAGGCCACGTGTTAAGTGTCTTATTAAGGGGAAATGACAAGACCCAGGCTGCCACATCATTAGAATAAAGCACAAGAAGCTCTTGTCGTGTATGGAATCACATTTTAATCCCCGCCACATTATTACTGCGGCGAGGAAGGTCAGCACTCAGGCACATTTAAGCAGGAATAAACCCCCTCGAGAGCTTATGATAATGCCGTCCTTCAATGAGAGATATTGGTCATATTTTAGTTTCAAGCTTTCCGTAGAATACCGGGCAGCTAATGAAGAGCCTAATGCAATGCAGCTGTGGGGATCGCCATGGTAACCATGAATAATTCAGCCACTTGTTCTTTGGTTTTCTGGTCTCGGGAGGGTTCTGCCTATATTGTCCATTATGACAGGCCATTATCCAGCCTTCAGCCCACTAGCTCTCAGATGGTGCGCACAGCCCATTTGTTACCACTCTTGCCCCTGGTAACCTTCAGCCAGCCGGAGAGAATGATTGAGACTATACTGTTATATAAACATGAGAGCAAAAGGTGCAAGAGCCAAGAAAACTAAGAGACCCCTCCACGCCTGGGAATTCAAGGAGGCCTTTCCATTTCATTACGAGTGCATATTACAGTACACCTGCGTTTACAGCCATAGCGGCTCCCTGAATACAAAATAATGCAAAGCCAACATTATGCCCTCTTCGGATATGTGCTTGGCGTTTAACTCAGTTTTGACCCTGATCCTCAGCTTTCAATTACGCCATTAAAGGTAGATAATTGAACTGTGAATGTCTGGCTCAGCCATTATGTTTTGAAACTAAACTGGGTGCACAAGCTTATACATTAAAGCTGAAGGAGGAGTAGAGAGCGGTGCCAACAACGCGGTATACTCCAGGCGTAGAAGGGGCTTGCTCTTTGAGTTCCAGACCGACCAGTGGCTTCAACCGCCAGCACATTTCTGCTCACACATCGGGGCGTGTACCGTTAAACAGCATCCTGCACGTCAACAGCAAAAACAGCCGAGGAGCCGGCCAGAAATGAAGGAGCCTAAAAAGGAATTAGCCGTGTGATTGTATCTGGTCTGGAGAGCAGTCAGTATGGGAGCGAGCTAGCTGAGAAGGTGTGATGCATTTGATCTAGTCATTAGAAGAGGCAGGAAGCTCCTAGGCTGCTACCCCAACCAGCTCAAATCGATGCCTGTGGCGGGTCTTAAATCAATGATTTTGTTGCATCTCGGAGACTCATCAGTGGGGCAGCCCCTGGAGAGCCTGGCAAGCAATGAACAGAGAGAGGGAGAGAGAGAGAGAGAGAGAGAGAGAGAGAGAGAGAAAGAGAGAGAGAGAAAGAGGTTTAGGGGAGGTGCTCTTACCTACTGACCTCTGTAATTACCCTGTGCTACTGCTTGAATCCCAATGTGATCCGATTGAGATAATTGCCTATTGGAGACATCATTGAACCGTGCTCCAATCACGCATCCTATATAGCGTGGGCCCTGAACTCGCCCCATGTCTGGCCTTCGCCGCTTCCTTGCTCAAGCTTGATATTTACCACAGGACCCAATTGAGACTGATGTTTGTGTTCCAGCAATCCCGGGCCCAGCCGGTGTCCCGGGGGCAGGGCAGAGTAATAGGGGCTGTGATAGCATCTCTTGGGCGTGGGGGAGGGGTAGACGGGCGTGGGGCAGTTGTTGCAGGGTTAGCGCGGCTGATCCAGAGGGCAGATATATTTATCTAGGTAATGAGAGCCCAAACACTGTGGCTCTGTGGGGAGGGCCAGGGGAAGGGGGGTGTCACGCCCCCTGGTGTGCTGGGGGACCCGCCGCGGTGCTGTGGCCGCCCTCACCCCCCTGCCGTGGCGCTCATTAAACTTCCATCAGAGCTTGGTGTCTGTGTTCCTGTGTTATTAATTCATGAGAGCACAGCGCATGTGTGATTGAGTCTGGCGGGGGGGGGGGGAGCATATTGTTTATAGTATAATAGTGTCTGAGCACACAGTCCTCCTTCTTTAACCCCTCCTCCCTTAGCTCCTCCTCCCCTAACCCCTCCCCCTTTAGCCCCTCCTCTCTTAACACGCATCGTGATTCTCCTGGCTGAGCGCCCTTCAACAAAACAACAGCAAAACAAAACAAAGAAGATGAGACAGCTCCAGCGTGTTGTGAAATATTAATAGCCACGGTTAGCCCTCCACAGCAGAGAGAGAGAGAGAGAGTCGTACTGTATGTGTGCAAGCAGCATGTGCGCTTGTGTGCATGTGTGCAATGTATTTGCATGACTGTGTGTGTGTGTGTGTGTGTAGCGTCTCATAAGCACAGAGGAGATGGGGGTGGGGGCCTGTGTGTGTGTGTGTGTTGTGGAAAACCTGAATGGCGCATATTTAAATGCCGTGTTGTTTTTCTGCGAGAACACGGGCGTATAGCGTGAGCCAGCTGCTTTTATCTTCGCCCCACAGACACGGCTCTCTAAAGCTCGGGACGGGAGGGCTGCTTTTAAAAGGGAGACAGTAAATTGGCCTGGATATGGATTGTCGCAATTGAATTTAAAACATTAGCGCCAGGATAATAATGGCTGCTACAGAGAGAATCTAGGAAATGCATTTGGTCGTTAAGACGGGGAAGAACGGATGGGACTAATGGTGTATGGGAGCGGGGGGGGGAAGCTATATGAGAGAGAGACGAAGGCATGTAGAC
>JAODTR010000021.1:1507377-1530931 GCA_025399935.1 Amblyopsis rosae | reverse complement strand
TGTGTGTGTGTGTGTGTGTGTGTGTGTGTGTGTGCGTGCGTGTGCGCATGCGTGCAGCAACACTAACTGGCACCAGTGGATAGATTACCTAATACAGTCCAAGCGCGTTATTAGACCCCAGGGTGCTGGCTAAGTCACAGAGTTCTGTTGCTGCCCTTTTAATTATTCATCAAGGTATTGCCTGGGATGTAACCTCAATTACTACGCGCTGCAAGGCCAGGTCACGTGTCGTTAACACTGCGCTGTGATCAGAGACACCACAGGGACCGCTGCCAACGGGAAGAGGTGCTCTGTGGCTTGGCACTCCACCCACACGCCGGTTGGCTGTGACCTCGCTTAGGTCACGTGACCCAACCCTGGGCCGCAGGAGGCAGTCATGCTGTAATGTCCTGTGGCCACAATGCCATGATGGGCTGGTGTTAAAACTGTAAACCAGTTGATTGGTGTGAGCAGCACTGTGTGGTTAGTCGTATAGGTTGGAGAGAGAATGGGAAGGGTTGGGTTAACGGCTGAAGGTTTTAATGAGTCAGATCAAGCAGGAGATAGACCCGTCCCTTGGGCCACCTGCAGTCAGGCCTGGAGCCCTTAGTGAGCCAACAACACTTGGCAGAAGGAACGGATGTCGGATGTGATTTGAATCGCGTGAAAAGTGTGGCCAGGCTCGGGAAAGGGAGGTTTGGGGTCCCCTGCTGAAACTGCTGCCCCCGCGACCCGACTCCGGATAAGCGGATGACGATGGATGGATGGATGGATGAAAAGTGTGGCCAGGCTACATCAGGAATATTCTCCGTTGTGTATTCAATGTCTTTAATGCGCTACGTCGTGACCAGATCCACAACTGTAAAACACACACTTCTGTCTCGTAATGTGCTAGCTAAAAAGATGTTTACATTTCCACTGGCAATATCCATAAAGTCGACACCTGCTGGTGGATTTCTCCGCTAGCGTTCAGCGGGAGCGATCAGACATCCCATTTCTCGGCTGATTTCTGTCTCCGTCGCTCTGACAACCGAGCCATGCATAGCCAGGTACTGATAATGAGAGCCGCTGTCATGGCGATCTATGACTAACAGCAGTTTCACGCTGAGTTAAATCAGGGCTGCTGGCTTGTTAGTGGCTGCTCCCCCAGGTCCTAAGCACCGCACACCGTCTGCCCCCTCAGGACTACACTCCCTCCTCTCTTTCATCCAAGACAACTGAACTAGGACATACAGTATAAGGTAAACTCTGTGTGGAATCACAGAGGTGATATATCATACGATCTCCTTGGCAGGGAAAGGATGTGCAAATAAAACACATTTTGTCTTGCTTTTACACACATACACACATACACATAGGATGCGTCGTTCCTATCATGTACTGGAGCTGAGAGAAGACCTCTCGGAGATAGTGTAGTATGCACATCACCTGCTCGCTCTCGGAGCTAGCTGTAGCCAGAACGCTAGCGGAATATCACACCCGCATGCCTGTTAGTGTGAGGGGAGACAAAGTGTGGTGTCTGAGCTGAATCTTCGTATCGCATTACACCCAGAGGAGAAGTGCAGATGTCCCAGAGAAGCGATGCTAGCTGCAGGCAGCTCGTTCCTTGGGGGCCGGCAGGCAGGAAGTGCTTCCAGATGGGACATCCAGTGTCATAAATATTGTGTGAATTGCACTCACTACATAATAGCACATGGCTATTTCCGCTATGCTTACCGGTACAAATAACCTTGACTTGCAAGGAAAAGAGCATACATTGCAATGAATTACTGTATTTAGAATCATAACAAGAGAATGTGGAGGGTAGATTATTGTAAACTGTATTTATTTCACATAGACAATATTCCTTGACACATTGCAGCAAGCCTACATATTGACAACAAGTTGGGTGCCTTTTCTAGTTATGTAATACAATATTTATTTATGGGAAAATGCATATTCTGCTTAACCGATGGAAGTCCTATCTAAAGGTTTTGTTAATTAGGCGTGAATTACTAATCTTGCAGCCTGTAGCCTACTTATAGCTAAGGTCGTGAAGTTACTGTATTAGCTAAGTTATTATACACTGCATTTCATTGCAGCTTAACACCACGACACACTATATAAACCTGTGGAAAGAAAGATGCAGATCAGAATCTGTGTGGCTGTGCAATCCAAATGGATTATCTGTAGCTGCGGCCCTGGTGCAGCACTGGGATTGGTCTTTTTATTATGGGGTGTTTTATTGTCGCCAGGAGTAAAGCTGACAGACCAGAGGCAGCTATTAAATGAAGCATCCCAGTCTTGCCCGTCTGTCACGTTTTATGAAAGCCACAGTATGTACTGCTGTTATACGGCACATGGCACATGGTGTGTGCATGATGCATGCATGCTAATAATTGAGATGAATGTACACTGCATAATGTTGGTGTGTGTGTGTGTCTGGTCCAGTGGTGATTCATCGTCGGTTGGTCATTATCTTCCTGCATGGCTGTGGGCTACAGCCCTGTCACCTAATCTTCCCTTAACGCCCACCACCGTGGGGTGCACACAGACGTTTGAGTGTAAGCAGTGGGTCAAGCCTGCAGGGATCATTAATTTTAACACGCTGTGGCATCTGTTTTTAGGGCCGACAGAGTTTTGGCTAAAATTAAGTGACCCAAATATTTCGAGACCTCCCAAAATGGTCTTTTGGCCGCAACCATGCCACAGCAATGTGTCAGGGAACATTTGATTTAGATAAAGAGTCGCCTATCTAGATAAAATCATTGTAAGATGAATCACAATGTAGCCTATGTCAACAAGTATGCTTGCCATGTAGCCTGTGGGAAACCTGAAAGACATGCTAAGCTATGTGTTGTATAGGCCCTACCAGCCCATGTTGGCTGTGTGCACGCCACCCAGTGGAGAGCGGCAGTGACGCGGGGCTGGGTGCTGACAGCCGCCCTTGACCCATACCCAACTCTGTGTCATTACAGGGATCAAACGCTCCTAGGCCACAGTCCTTGGCCCTGACAGAAACGCCAAGCCTGCATTACAGATCCCACATACACAATGGCCCCCAGAGACAGATGAACCCAACACGCCATCATTTCACCTCAGGTGAAGTGAACTTCTGGTGAGGAGATGAAAGAGTCGTTTGGGCTTGCGTGAGCAGGTTTCCACAATAACAGGAGGAACGGGAAGGTGTCTGTGGTGAGAAAGCGTGTTTTCACTCCCCCTCTCTCTGATTACTGCTGTTTTGGCAGCTGACTCCCGGTAATGGAGACCTGGCTGTCAGGGAAATGTGTAGCTGTCTGCTGCAGCACGGCTCTTCATTCCAATCAGCAGCTGTCAGACCAGCCCGGGTGGTTATTAATGATGGCCACTAACTGCCTCGCAAATTCTCAGCACTATTTGAGAGCCGGCGTGAAATATGATTACGTTCTCCCAGTGTGCTGCAGTGGGTTAATTTTGAGGTTTCAAAGATCAAACACTATTAGAATCTACTTTTAACCCTCCCGATTTAAACAATTCACACATTCAACATGATGAGGTTGTGTAGGATTATCAAAGTAGGCTATTGCAGCACTGGGCCTAAAACGCATTTCCACACAGGGATAATAAAATGTATTGTTAACTTGATTGGTTTTCAGTTATTTTCCCCCTTGACTACAGTTCAAAACTGTTGTTAGGGTGCGCCTTTAATTGTTGTTATGCTGATGGTGATTATCACCTCACTGTGTGTAGCAGTAGCAGTTCTATCTGGGTCTGGTAATGGCCTATAGAAAGAGTCTTCCTATCCGTTCATAGCCTCCGCAGCACTAGCAGAATTGTGTTTTCAGCCACAGATGAAACGGTGAGAGAAAAGCATGTGTTTGTCACCTGTTGAACATGGGTCATGGGTGTGCTGAACAGCGCACTGGGGAACAGCTGCCTTATAAATGACTGGCCTCTGAAACGCTGTGATGAGCTTAGCAGCCCCGCTGTCAGTTTGAAGGGGAGGGGGGGACTATGGAGGGTTGAGGACAAGGGGCCAATTACATAAGCCTCCATCTGACCTGACTCCATGGACGATGGAGAGGAGCACCCGAGACATTATGAGAGACAGAGCGCTGAAAGAAGTCTGACTAGAATGATATATGTGTCCGTAATACCAAAGATGGAGGGACATCGAGCCAACTGTGTGCTTTATAGCATCGGGACTATTAAACTAAGCTAATCATGTTGTTGTTGCACTGACACACTGGCCTGGTTTTGTTGGTCCGATATAACTGCATGGAAGATTGGCAAAGATGGCTGCCAAGTGGTCAGACTTTAAGGACTTTGGTCAAACGGTGTGTTGCACAGAACCATCTGAAAAGCCATCCATTGAAACTGTTTGGAAACGTACAGTCACTTTCACAAACTTGGTAGGTGATTGGATGAACCATTTGTCTATCACAGACAAACATCACCTAAACCATGCTCGTAGCTGCCAGGACGACACTTGACCCAAGTGATTGGCCTTGATGCCTGTCCAGACTGAAAGTTGCAGCAAAGTCAAACTGTAGCTTGTGAGATCAGGATGGTACCATGAGGCTAGTGTAACGGTGGCAAGCCGGTATCGCTAAGTTACGTAAACCTCACTCTCTGACATTTCAAGGACGCTTTAGTGTCAGATGCTAGAACCCTTGGGCTTTGCCGTTTATTGCTAAGGCGTTGTTTTCTTAATCCCGTGGAACCGGGTTTGCGGACCGGTTACACTAGCAGTCACCCGCCACCAAGTGCTTGTATGCGTCTCTGGCACCCTGGGTAAAATGACACCCCTCAGCCCATATTAACAATAATTTCACCAAATGCTGAATGGTCTGCTGAACATGGTTCTTTTGACTCATTGTCCTTATGTCTTCTCCATGTCGTATCATTCATCAAGGCTTTCATGCAGGCGAGTTCCACCACGATGGCGAGAGAAGCCCTCGGCTGTATTGGAGCTTGTAAACAAGGGCAGATTCCTGTCTCGTGACAGGCAGCAATTAAGTGTAAACTGTGCAACAAAGCACAGAATTACCTTTTTTCAGAGGTCATGTCTGATACTTGTGGTTTGTGTCACAAGCACAAGAGTACATTTATGGAATAATGTAAAGCATTACAGTAAGACTGAAGAATAACCACTGATTTATTCATGAGCTATGGTTTGTAGCTATCAATAACCCAAGACTCTAGACAGTTCATATATTAATGTACAGTCAATATCGTGACTGCGTTATTCACAGGACAGACGTTCGATCCCTCTCCAGTCTGTATGCTAGGGCTCCTACTTGGGGCTCCTCGCCCAAACACGAGCCCGCTGTGAGAATTCAGCAGGGCAGGCCTTCTGCTAGCACAAGCTGATCGCTGCTGAGATAACAAGCTGTTGTTTTGGCAACAGCCAGGATCACTTGGAAATTATAGAGCGAAAGATGGTATGATAATAATAATAATATAATAATAATAATAATAATAAAAATGTTAAAAAAGAAGGCGGAGAGTGACTGTTTCATGAGGAGCTGGCGCCTTGCAGTCCTCGGGGTGTTTCGTGTTCACCAAGACCTGTTCGTACTCTACTGGAGCGCTGGGCCACATTCCACAGTTGTTTCTATTGACTGTGCTGGTGCAATGGAAATAGATAGCAGACAGAAGCTTTACTGATTTGCATCTGTGGCCAGAGGTTGTCGCTACGTGCCAAACCGTGTATATGACTCATTCACCCATCAGGCCGTCAGTCAACCCACTCTCAAATAGAAATCCTTTTAGTTTTGTTTATGATACCAGAGTCAGGCCTACCGTATCACAACTACATGCCTGCTGACTATAAGCTCAATGCCATATAAGGTCATAGAGCATACAGTGTAGTAGTGGGTGCTTGGTGATATGGGTCTATCTCACCCCAGAGTGCAGGGTCACAACACATATTTATGTTTAAAAGCATTTCTCACATATAATCACAATATTATCACTTTATTAACAGGAATCGCCAAGGATAAAGATTGATCTACCAATTTAAAAACGTAGAACGTCCTCGTCTTTGTAGTCTCTGTAGTGAAGTGTACAGCACGTGACAGCAATGGACCTCTGTTTGTGTCTGGAACCTTCCACACATGTTGCTTTGGTTATAGACAGCATGTGTTCCTCCTGCTAGCACATCTCACTACGCCTCCCCCTGCACTCTACCAAACATAAACAGTGAGCCGGCAAGGAAACAATACAATATGGCCAACTAAGTACCTTATATTTGAACATGACTGATTATGTATTTATACGTCCCAGTGATGTAAGTGGCTGTGGAGGCGGGGGGCGGGGTTTAGCTATGTCTGTGTGGGAGAGAGAGGGCTGGCGGTGTGGTTTACGTGACTCATGGGGTTAGGGACAGGTGTGGGCAATTTGGCAAGTCACAGGCAGAGAGCTGAGCAAGAGGGAGACCACCAACACAGGAAAGACTGTTGAACCTCCCGCACTGTGTCGGCTGTAGAAATACCTCTGTTTTGAACCGGTGAATAAACCGGTCAGACAAGCTCTGCCTTAACCAAAGCTGTCTATGCGTGGCGTAATCTATGCTACAGTTGGCTTGACTGCCATGTTCAAGAAGTTGAACCAGTCATAAAACCTATATATGCAAGGATCTGGTTCAACTATCGTCCAGTGGGTGTTGTAGGCCCTTGGCCTGTCAACACAGTCATGGTAAGCGCCACTCTGTACCTGTCAAACACAATATGAAGAACAGCCGTCATGTCAGGCCTCAACTAAGGTTCACTTCTACCACATCCTGGTGCCGTGGCTGCCCTACACAACCACATAACTCTTACACGCTCCATATTAAAGCAAGCGTTCCACAGGTTTGCTTCAGTGTAAATCAACGCTGTTTGATCGCCATGACGACGAGAATTCCCCCGGGGGGATGGGGGGGGGGGGGGGTGGTTGTTAAATTCTCATTCATGCAGTACATTCAAAGGTCAAATCAACATTTGGAGATGTTTAGGGCAGACAAGTGGAAACATTCTGTATATGGCGTCACAATCCTCTCCGCTCTGAGCTGTAAATCAGATGCCTGAGTAAGACCTCAGGTTACTGGCAGATTTCACTTGGTGTGTGTATGCATAGTTTCAGATATAATTGAACATACCTGTAAATCTCTCTGAATTTATCGGCAATGCCCCCGAAGCTTTGTTCAATGTTTGCAAGTTTGACAACCGTGTATCCTAGAGATGATTATTGTGCAGACACTGTGGATGGCACAGTTTACGTTTAGTCAATCACCCATAGGTCAGTGTTCCACATTTACATATTTGCTGCTAAAATCTAAATGTCACTGTTATCCTAACTGTCTCTTAGCCTAGTTACCATAATTAGGCTTTGAAAAACACTATAGCCCAAAGTACACCACCCCACCGCTGTGCCCAACTCCCCCACACCATGTGGGCAGGGAGGATGCTCTTCCATGCAGCCCCTCTGAGCCCATGGGGATTTTCTACCCACTTACACTGACATCCACGTGCATGGGCTGGAGAACAGTCGACAAGCCACGGAAATGCACAGTTTTGCGGCTTTGCTATTAGTGGCTTTTGGCTGAGAACCCTAAAGACGGATGGCTTATCTGACAGTAATAGCTTGCGCAGCAGCAATACTGCTGAGCGGCAGTGAGAAGGAGGGGGGTGGAGTACAATAAGGCATATTAGAGAAACAGCCAGCACATGCCACAAAAAAAGAAGCTCCAGACTTGTAATTAGCATTCATTAACAGTAGGGAAAAGAGTGATTATGGTCTTTAAGTAGCGCATTAGCTAATATTGCTTTCTCGCTCGTCAGCAGATTTAAATTGGAGGAGTGTGCTGCCACATCAGAGCTACACTGCTGTGCTGACGGCGAGCGTTTGCTTGATGCTTGTGATGAC
This sequence comes from Amblyopsis rosae, assembly GCA_025399935.1. Lineage (NCBI taxonomy): Eukaryota > Metazoa > Chordata > Actinopteri > Percopsiformes > Amblyopsidae > Amblyopsis > Amblyopsis rosae. Next base: position 1,523,086 of record JAODTR010000021.1, on the reverse strand, counting down.
CTCACAGGCCAGTTTATGTATGTTTACAGTAGTTATTACCTCTAACAAGGCCGCCCTCTTATCAGACACGGCTCGCAGTTTGCTTTACAACTGCAGTACTTAAACAAGCTAAGTGTGAGGCAGAATATAGGATAACATTACTTTAAGAGTTACTGCAGATGTACTAGATAGAACTAGTCAAGTGTAAAATATTATATAGGCTACAGTACAGTATGTATAGGTATAGGGCATTTTAGCATCTGCGTTGGGTGTTAATCAAATAGCACATAAGCAAGCAGGTTATAATACCTGTTTGGCATCTCTAATGTAATACTAACAGAACACCGTTAATGTATTACTAAGCTTGGCAGGTACAGATATAATGTTTGTTTAGTAGTATTTAAACTGTATAGCCCGGACTGAAATAGCGAACAAACAAAAGACACTGACTGTTATTCTTTGCTACTTTCTTTGTATTTGCATAGAGGCAAAACTCAGAGATTGTTCAACTGCGATTTCATTTTATTTAGCCACAGCTGTTTTAAAGGTTACCACACCATAACCTTTAATTTTCCATTATACTGTATATGCTTATCAATACACAATAACATTCAGTGAATGGAAGGATAAGTGCAGTATTTTAGGATAGAACTCAGATTGTTGATAGTGGCCACTGTTGTAACGGGAGAGTGACCTTGAATAGACACTTGTGTAAAAGCGCTGCCTAACCTTGAGCTGTTCCTCAGACCTGTCGACCTGTCGTGGCTAGACGTGCTGTCGGTCAGGATAAAGCAAATTGGTGAGAACCGCAGTGAAGAAAGGAAGACATTTTGGCTCCACAGCAATAATAACATGCACATAAACATGCCAGGGAGATAATATAAATGTCTCTGTTGTTAAACAAGGAAACTCATGAGGCAAAAATAAGCAAGATTTTGCCATTTCTTATCTTTATTATTATGGCAGCACTGGACGGTCAAGGTTCACCAGTGAAGCATGCAAGCTGTAGCCGCCCACAGCTTAACACAAGCCCCCCCCCACCCCACCCCTCCATTCCCTCAACCCTCCCTCCAAGCAACCAGCCCTGCTCTGTGTGCTTTGCTAATATTGACTCTCCTGACTAACACTGCTTCTATTGAGTCAAACACAGAACTGTTTGACTAGAATTAGAACATCATTGAGATAACAGACATAGACCTGTCCGTGCTAGTGCTAGTGCTGCGGTGCTAACGCAAAGCAAAGTGGATTGGGCGGGTCGTGAAAGGACAAACTACATGCACAGGGGCGGGGCCCACAAGCTGTCATCAAGGTGCAAATATTTCCTTACCTCTAGAATTTATCACCGGTGTACAATGGCAACCGCTTGTAAAATGTCTTGTTGTGAAATCGTGCTGTTTTGTCTCTGAGCGATGCTGTGCCAACGTACATGTGGTTTAAAGTTTTCACAGCCATTCAACCCTGGAAGAGGTTGTAAAACTGGCTTGTCACTGCAGCTACGGTTCCCTCTCTTCATGTAAACTATACGTGATACGAAGTCGGCCTAGGCCTACTGTAAAACCAGCTGGCCAAAAAATAAATAAATAAAATAAAGTTAAACATGGATACAGGTTTAGCCCACTCTTATGAATTCAGTATCTTATAAAAATTCACACAAACCCATTAAATATCATATCTTAATCTAGCCTACTCGTGCAATTTCATTATTTCCTACTTAATCTCTTTGGTTTTCCCGTGCATTCACACTTCATTGGGTTGTCATATAATCTGCCATTAAATCATACAGTAATAATTCCACTGTGGTCTTCAAAAACCAAGCATCTGTTTGTCATTAGTCAAGCTATTATAAAAGATACACATAGCGGGCCCAGCCACCTTGGTCGAGGTGGGTGGCAACCTCTGTCAACCACATTAAAGACAGCGCAGAAGTAAAAGCACTAAACAGCAATCTTTTCTGCTTATGTAGTTTCATTTTTTCGCCACGGGCACTCGCTGTATTTTCAATTGCTCTGGGTTATGTACCTGCTGAGCCTTGTAACTTAAATGAACCATCCATAATGTAAATGGTAGAGAGAGAGAGAGAGAGAGAGAGAGAGAGAGAGATAGAGAGAGAGAGAGAGAGAGAGAGAGAGAGAGAGGGAGGAGGGGATGGAATGAGATGACAGCGTTTTCCTACATTTCAATTTCAGATGAGCTACAGCTAACTGAAGTCTGAATTGGCCAACTTGACATTACAGACACAGGACACAGGACATTTTTCATTTTAATTTTTAAACAATAATATAATTTGCAGAGCATTGTAAAAAAAAAACAAATTGTGTTTACACAATCGTTCAGCAAAAGTTATGAAAGAGGTTAACGCACACCCACACCGCCACCTCTAAAGCACTTGTAATTTGGAAAATGGAAAAGTGTTTCTCAAGTTAATGGCATGAACATGAAGTAATGACCCCTAGTTATCTTCTTCATGTGCATAGATCTACTCAATACTCTGTAAAACAACTTCAGGAAAATGACTGTTGCCTTTACACTTCACCGCTTTTTAGAAGTAACCACTTGGAGCTTTCACACTTGGCACTGTACAACACATCATCACGTTATATGTTGTTCTTGTTAAGGAATATTTTCTCAAGTTTAACTGCTTCAAAATGTTCTAGCCAGTTCAATGATGGATAAATATTTTGATGGCATTCAACAAAGCACATGTCAGATGCGCCAAGGCACTGGCAATACTGATGCCGTTAGCTGCAAGGAGAAGAAAGACAAGGGAGAGGCCTTGTCTGTTCTCCATTAGAAAATACTCGGTTCCCCTCCAAACAGTGAGGATATTAGCCAAACAAGCTTATTCAAGGGGGTTCAGCGTGGACCATGTTAGCTCAGCAAATCCAGCTCCACAAACATGCTTCAAAGAATCCTACTATCCCCACACAGTCTTTGATGTGGGTATTGATCATGCAGAGCGGATGTGAGAACGCTTAGTATTCAGTTCAGACCGAAACAGAATAGACAGATAGCGAAAACATGCACTCCCACTATGACACACCGGTCCACAGTTATGACAGCTGCACAGCCCTTTTCTAATTATGACGAATAGGAGATTAGGCGTAAAAGCTATTCAATACAAAGTTGGATTACTTCCTTTTGGGACAGACCATAACTATTATGTTTATTATTTCCATAGTAACAAAGCAGCAGTTTGAGGCTATTAAGAAGGGAATTAAATCAAAACCCAAGTTGATATAGACCACGCCCATCTCCATACACACAGGTAACAATGAAGCCAGTTGGACTGTGTGAGATCTGTCCACCCGAATGGAAATGCATGTTTACATTACCGAATGAAAAGGTCACCTTGAATGCTTGCAGGTGAAGAATCCATAGGCTACAACAAAGCCAATTGTTTGGAGTGGCGCGGTCACAACACATGTCTGCAGAAAAGCAAATCAAACAAAGCAACGTAGATGTTATCAGAATCACACAGTCACCCTGTACAGCCTACTAGAGAAAGATAAACAGTCTGCTCTTAACACGGTAAAACAACAACCCTAAGCGTTGCTCCTGTCTCACACCGAGACCATTAGTCACAATGATTTCCCTGCCAGTTGTCCCAGTGTTTGCTTAAGCTAGCCTTGCAGGGGGGTTGAGCCTCATTTGAAGTCTCATTTCAGCTTATCAGCCATGTGCTGGATCAGTCAGGCTGACTGTGATGTGTTGCTCAGTTAATGCTCAAATGCAAAGCTTATACGGCATAAATCAAGTGAAAAATCTCAGTGTGAGCATGACGTTTGTAATCGTCAATTCTACAAATTAGTCGCTTTTTGGAACGCCTGTCCCATTTCACCCTGTCACCAGCAATCACAGCCAGTGTGTAGAGTGTGCTTATCATTTGTACATAAGGGTATTATCAAATAAATCTTTATACACCTGGCCTTAGGTGATAAAGTTCTCATATTACAAATGAATGAAGTTAGCTAACCTTCATAAAGCCTTGTGACAGGTTTTAATTGCATAGATACAAAGTGAAGTGATTGTGAATAATACAAAAGTGCCACTGCTGAATATTTTAAGATAAACATGTCATACACAGAAGCCTTTGTGTGCTTGCATGACAAGACCTGATATGAAAATGATGTAGTGATGTTTTAACCATACCGGCCGTAAATATCAGGTAGCCTACAACTGTCCAGATAGCTACGTGGGTCATTTGCAGGTATTGCTGGCTTCAGAGGACAGTCAATACAATATCTTAGAATGGTTCCTGTGTAATAATAAATAATGACTAGTATTTGGTTTATTAACACCTATAGTTAATATTTTAATAGCACGTGTAATTGAAGATGTTTGTAAAATATCTTGGTATAGTAAAAGAAAAAAACAGTTTTGGACATGGGACAATTGTTGGCATCTCTTCTCTTCCTATATTTCATCAGCACAATGCTTGGAGCAGTGATGAAATAATCAGCCAACTGCACGCTAGGCTCAGTTATGCCACAACATTAACTAGATGAGATCAACCACTTGTAAAAAACAAGGGTTTGATGTCTCTGCATGAGACACATTGTGGTCACTATGAAAGTGAGTCACCGGAAATCAGTCGTGGCATTCTGTCACCACAGCAAAGGACGTGGCCAGTTAAAGAGCAGCCAAGCCGCACAGACCGGGCAAGGAGAATACGCTCAACTGACAGCTGTGAGCACTTAGGCCACTGCCAAGAACAAAAACAGCGGGGGGAAAGAATATTTTCAGCCTTCTGTGGTTGAAATGAGCACACACAACAATGGCTTCCAATATTTTAGAGTCAAAATCACTCATGGCTGCGTTGCATTTGTCAGAGGTCAACCGCCTTCCATGTCACTGATTAACCACAACAACAAGCACAAGACAAATGGTTTGGTCTTTACAGCTTAAGGACGGACCCAAGATGAGTGACGGCTAGGAAACTAAATAGATTGTGGCAGACGTGCATCTATTGTAGTCTAATCTACAGTCCGTGCACATTAAGTCAGACTCATATGGGATGGAATTAAGCGGTTAGCAGATGGAATGAGGGGTTCTGAACCGGAAGTGTTTTCTTGCAAGCCAGACAGTTTCACAACCATTCTGTGAGCTGCTGAACTGTCCTCGAGCATTCTCTCTTTGGCTGTAAAACACAGAGAGGGGAGGCAGGCCCCACGTTGCAGCCAGATTAAACTTGGTCATGGTTTACTACGCGTGTTAGTATGCAATAGGCGGGGTGGGGGTGTTGTGAATAGAAGAGTCACAATAAGCAGATGAGCCCCGTCAGGCTGGTGGAAGATGGCCTGAATGACAATTGCCGCGCTGTCAACACTCATCTGCATTCCCATACATCTATGGACTGACACATTGCACTGGCATGGAGTTCAGAGCATGACACAGGATATTAAAGCATAATGCAGGAACCATGTGCAGTTGGAGAGCTCGCTGAAGGTAATACAATAATGATTGTGCCTGTTCACTAAAGCCGTTCTGATTGCAGTTCAGAGCTTTTATAATGGGGCATCAGATGCAACATCTGTGGGTCTCATTTGTACATAACAGAGTGGTGATTGATCTACCAGAGATAAAGGAAATGCTGTAACACTGGCCCACAGGATGTCTAGCGGAATCACACATGAACAAGTTTAAGAGATCAGTTACCACACCTAAAATACATACAAAATGCCAACAAGTTCAAATTGTTGCCTTGTTATCCACTAACTGATTTTCATTGTTCATAAGTGTTGGAAAAGTGTACGTCTTGGGTAATAAGGACAGTTGTGGCTGATTTGCTTAGTACGCATGGCCTTCAAATCTGCAACCATTTGGTTGTTATGACAGCCTTAGACGGAACCTGAACATGCACCGTATCTCATATGCACCAGAGCCAAGGATAGCATGATTCCAGATAGGATTACGCTTTCATCACCCCTATTTAAATTCATGCCCATTCATTATCCATGTTTTGGGACAGTGTGCTAATTATTTAAGCAGGAGGACCCTCCTGCCGCTGTCAAATGTGGCAGAACAAAATATTAAATAACTGCTTTAAAGGATAAGCCTGGTGTAATTTATAGGTTTTATATTTTCATTTCAAGATTACTTGAATGGCATGAAATATTTTGTTTAATAATTATTTTATCTTCCAATTCACCCAGTCAAAAAAACAGAATATCTCAATTACTGTTGCTTTTTAAAAGTAGATTGTCTAATAGACTGTTTATTAAAGCAGAACATATAATTCCCATTTTGCAAGTTTATTAGCAATTATCTGCATAATGCCTTATTGTGAGCTTAAAGCGTTTCAAATGAATAATTATGTAGAGTAATGCACTCATACATGCTATCTAACACTATGTTACTGTTTTGTGGAGATATACACTATATGAATGACTTTTGCAGGCTGCTTTTTCTTTCATGTATCCTCCATTCTTAATAATTTGATTGTTTATGCAAAGGTAAAACTCTTGATAGGCTCACGGGGGGATTCATTAAGGGCTTCTATACTATCACAGTTGTAATTCCCATGCTTCTGGGACTGTTGGAGCAAGATGAGTAGCAGGCAATAATAGCCTGGTGCTGCACATCAAACACAGCCCAGTCAAAAAGCAGCACACTCAATATCTCATAGGAGTGAATTTAATGGCTGCTGGCTGCTCTGGGCTTTTGACCCTCTCAAAGAGCCTCCATGTTAGTCACTCTTCAGTGCTTTCCAATTGAAACCCAGCCAGACTGGTAGTAGATGAGATTTCAACTATCTACTCAAGTTTGGATGAATATACCAGTATAGCTACTGCTCATCATTGAGCTGACGGTATTCAATTGACACGTAGCCCATAGTGATATAGGCCTAGTGACCCTTGGTTTGAAATGAGCGGATTAAAGTTCATATTGTTGAACCCATAATTTACAGCACAATTAATGTACACTGAACACAACCTCCCTCCCTGGGCAAATTCCACTGACAACATAAAACGTATATTATGCCAAGCCACCAATCATTTTACTAGATATACAGTACATAGGCTTAGTCTTTTTATTGCTAGGAACCCAGCCGACTTGGCCTCAAGGCAGTCAGCCAGACGAATATATGGATTTATATACACAACGTGTCTTGTTTAACATAATGAATATCTAATCAAGCATGAAAACACCAAAGCAATTTCACAAAATAATTGAAAGCAGAGTTTGTTTATATGACAAAGGATATTGCTAAACCCTTGGCAATATAGTAGAGACCAAAGTACACAGTAAATCTGCTGAAACACCATTTTCTAAATGGACTATCTCCCCTGTTCATGTCATGTTTGTTAATTAGCAATGTGTAATTGCTGCTCATATTGTGACATCATTAACTCTTGAGGCTCTCATTTAAATAATTCAATAAAAAACATGTAAACAATGCATCATATTTTACTGCAAATAAAGACGCTGCAACAAGGCCATGATTCCAGCGTCAAACTGAACATTACTGTGTTCCTCTACCTCCATCTAGTGTTCAAAACGAATTGTACAACTGATGTAGAATTATGAAGTTACTCTGTTGCTTCCTTTTTGTGCTTCTAGAAAAGTAATCAGATGTACAATGTTAACTTAACCTTAAAAGAAACCAAAATAAAATGAGCAATTCATATGAAACTAATTTGCATGATTTTCATCATTTTTAAATAGTCATGATTAACAGATTTGCATTATAAGATCATAGTTTTACACCACAACTCAAAATACCATCAAGTTAGTCATGATAGACACTAGGCACAGCCAGCTAAATAGTAACAGACAGAGTGTACAAAAACTACATTGACTGGTTATGATACTTGCTTTTCTTATTTTCTTTATGTGCCAAATAAAGAAATACACACAACTCATCTACAGTAACAGGGTCATAAATGTAGTACTGTCCTGCCTCTTTGGCTCGATCAGTTAGCACTTGTTTTTACAGTTACAATATAAAAGATTGATCATATTCTTTGGGACATGCGCACGCACACGCACAGTGAAAACAAACATTTAAATATAAACTCTAAAGCTAAATATAAAAAGTGTGTAGTACAGACTATTGCACATCAGCCAGGTGAAGATAGCAGGCATCCATGATCAAAGCCTCCTTAAGGTTTTCGGCGTCTGCAACACACAAGATGATTAGTTCCCAATTTTGGGGGGGGGGGGGGGGGGACCTTGGATGAAATGAGGCCATCTTACTTAGGGTATCCATGATGCTCATAACCAGGGCCCATGTGCGATCCAGCCCTCATCTCCAAGGCCACAGAGCACTAGGGCAGAAAGAGCATTAATAAGCACCCACTATCACAGAAGACAGTAATATACATAAGTGCTATTATTAGGTGTGTTATTGCATAGTCTGTCCGACTATTGCTCTCAGCTCAATGGACCTTTCGCTAGAGTTTAAATCTTACTAATCAGAGGGCCGAGTGTGTCAGATAAACAAGAATCACTTCCAACTGGAATCACTGGCCATTTCTCAATAAGCGTTCTTCACTGTACTTGCGTTCTAGCATACTTATGCAACGTCTTCATTCACAGCCCAAGTACTGTTCCAATTCACAAGTGCGCATCTAGCCAAGTACGGATAGAATTCCAAGAAGTGTTCTCGATTCACGGCTTTTAGAGAGTATGCATCAGAGGTGACTTAAGAACTTTTGACAGCGGAATATCCCAGAATGCATTTCACACCAACAAGTGGCAGACCGGAGAACACATACAAATGTACAGTAGGTCATTTTCGAAATAATACTGTTATTGTGTCACAAAATCTTGTTTCAAGAGTTTTTGAAGGGGGAATATAGTTGCTCTTCAAATCTGTGGTAGATTTATCAAGATAGAGTCTAGTTTAGAATTTGTTCCCAGGGTTTCGGAGATGTGAGGGCCCACTTACAGCGGGACAGCCATCATACCTTGCCGGTCAGGAAGAGCTCATAATCGGCAAGTCCTTTTGTGATTAGCCGCTAGCTGTGTAATAGTGAAACATTTCATGTTTGATGATTAGTTTTGGGTCTAACTAACAGGCCATATTTAATCAGGGCATCGTTACTGTAAGATGTAGGCTAAAGCATAGCACAGCATATGTCCCAAAATAATTATTCGAAATGTGTGCCCAATACATCCACGGTGCGCTGCATGCTGCCCAAAAGCAGTATGACAAAACATTGCGATAATGGTGGTTGCTTGCCATCCCCTGCGGTTGGGTTTGCAACACAGCGGTATTGCAATATTGCAATTATCGCGACAGAGGCCACACTAACAGCAGTAGGTTTCTAAAATGCATCTAGGTCTTAAAATATAGATTGCTATCATTTACTTTGCAACTAAACTTAGCCAAACCATGCAAACATCAATGACAACATTTTTATATTTCCTTATATTCACATAGCCCATGTTACATTATGTTAAAGAGTTAGGAAACTAATGTTCAAGCCTGATGGTTCCTTACACAAAACATGATTCCAAGTCACACACTTCCTCAGTCACAGTGAGGAATACAAATTAATTTAACACTGGAATCAGATCGCTACTCTGTATCAGACGAATTGCAGGTATCTGTATAGGGACTGAAAGAAATTGGATTATGACAACTGTCTTTATCTTAACATTATGATTAACCATCATATCAATAGTCTACTGTAGTAGGCCTATGCCTATTTTCCTAGATAGGTGTTTGCCATGGGGGATGTACCAGTATGACCCAGCAAATGGTTAGATTTTCTTTGAAATTAAAAAGTACTTTATTTAAATAAGAAACTGCAACCATCGGGTAGCAAAATCCTGCAGTTTTCCAATATGGATGGCATCCAAGTCGTCTCTGATGTTATGGTCAGCTCAAAGCCACGTGGGTCAGCAACACAGACCCACCCCTGGGTGTGGCTAACTCGCTTCTGGCAAAAGTACCATTGTTTGCTGAGATTACAGTCTGGAAACCTAGTTCGCATTAGTGTTGTCACAGACACCCTGCTTGTGGACCAATTAGGGTGGACACGTGAGATGATGAGGCGATCAAAACAATGTGTAGCAATAGAGAGCTTCCGTGTTATGGGACCTTAGTTTGGGAAAAATATGTATGTAGTCAACGACGAGAATACAATTATTTGTATATCCCATTTGAATTGTGACACGAAGCACACATTGTGTGTAACCGCTCAGTGAACTGCTTTCGTCTCGCACCACACACGTCACCAAAACAATGCTCTCTTCGGCGTGAGGATCGTGACGTGAAAACAGGGGTTTGTAGTATTACCAATTTCATATTTTCACAGTCTTAAACTTCAACAAATGCATGACAAACTGAGACTCTAAGAATTTTCTTTTACATAGTCAAACATAATGTGTGTGCTTCGTTTAACAAATCAAACGGGATCTAAAATAATTGTATTCTCGTCGTTGACTACTATACATATTATTTCCTAACTAAGGTCCCATAACGAAGAAGTGACTTCGGCTCTCTATGCTAATAGGTTCAATGCTATACAATCATCTCAAACTAAACCAGAGGTAGGAGACAATGACTGTTAACACTTCCCAATGGAGCGTGGCCAGACCATATTCACTTTGTGAATATGGTCTGGTTACACCAGGCTAGGCTTACGTACCCTTGTCTCAACATCAGTCCAGTCCCCATCCGAACGCTCCTCCCTATTTGAGGGGTCTTCTTCTGTCGACCTCCTCTTGCGGCTTCACCGGAGAACAAAGACAGGATGAAAACCCTAACAGCGGTGCATTAACACACTCTAAACACACACGGCTGTGGATGACTCACCTGTGGCCTGTTGTGGGCTCCTGTCTGAGGGTCTCTATGTCTGTGAACTGAACAGACTGTCCCCCGCCTCTGGTTTTAATCACCTCACCCTGTCGGTAGCACACACATGCATACACGGTGTACTGTAGAGCTTTTACATTTGCAGAGAAGTGCTGAGTAGGTTTCCAGCAGTGTTTTCATTCAATTGTTTGATCAGTTACTGTGCATTACTCAGATGAATGCTAAGGGCAAAGATAATGGCAAATGGCAGTGTGACAAAACAGGAAACATTCTACCGCTCTACTGAACTGGGATTATACAAGACTGTTAACCTTCAAAATAAACATTTTCTGATATCCAACATGCCTACTGAAATGCTCTCATGCCTCACATCAAATATCATGTGATAGGCTCTTGACAGTACACTCAAAGCAACACACAGGCTGAATGTTTAGGATACTGTGTGTAAACCAACTCAATTTAATAATTGCAACATAGAAAATCTGCCAGAAAACAGAACCTTTAGGTGTGTACACGATTCACATGGGTCGCTTCTTCGAGGCTGGAACATCAGTATTTCATGATTAAACAGGAGAAATCACATCCCTGGTACATTTGCGCTACAAGCTGCTATCGGACAACATGGCAGCCTCCAATACCCACAGTGAACATTTTAAATATCCATGTCTTCTAAATATATGTAATGGTCCTTTAATTACAATGTAATACCATCACAAACCATTATACGTGCGACAGACAGGCAGTAGCTCACCTTGATCAGCTTGGTCTGGATCTCCCCGTCAGAGGCCACCTCCTGGTGGGTCAGCATGTACTTGTCGCACCTGGCCAGGGCCTTCTCGTTAGGGGCCGACACCCTGACGGAGTTGGGCAGGACGGGCTGCAGGACCGTGCCCATCTCCACATTGGTGGCCGGCGTGTGGTCCACCCAACGCTCTGCCCCGGCTGAGCGTGAGCGCCTGTGGAGCGGGCGCACCGGGGTGGAGGTCTGCCCGGGTGCGTCACAGAGAATCATTAGTATTACGTCACATGGGCAACTGTGCTGAAGGTCTGGTACATAGACCCTAGTCTCAGCCTCTTCATTAGCACTACGTCACACGGGCAACTTTGTGCTGAATGTGATACATAGACCCTCAAAAGCTCGACACAGGAATGTCAGCATCGTCACTCACAAGTATGTATCTGTAATTTCCGGTGCAACACTAGTGTACTACTTTATTTGCCAAATTAAAATGTTAACATTTGTTTTAAGCAGTGACCGTAGCCTACTAATTATACAGATGTACAAGACATGTAAACAGCCAGAGTCCTGTTTAGTTTTCCAACAAGTTCCACATTGCAAGTTTTACTGGGGACTTGGTCACTGAGTTATATAGTTGGTCTTGGTGCATGTAAATGCAAAATACCTCGCTTGTCAAGTAGGCGGGCCGGGTACTGACGCAGTTAATCAACGCCGCGTCCCTGCAGCACCTTTAGACGGGTTTAACTGCCCTTAAATATACGCTAATGAAAGCACATGAGCGTTAACGTACGGGCAGGGGGGAGGGCGAAGCCGACCGCTTGGCCGGGGGTCTCTCCTCCCTGTGGGGTCTCTGGGGCTGGGTTTGGCGCGGGGGGGGCTCAGGGCGGCCCGTCACCTTGCTCTCAGTCACGATGGCCTTGAGCTGCTTAAGCTTCTCGTCCTTAACCCATAGCTTGTTCTGCATCTCCAGCTGCTTGGCGTTCACTCGCCTCTCCTGCACACAGATTGACCTATAACCCGACTTTCATCACCTATATTGAACAGAAAAACAGACCACCAGAACATTCTGTGGAAAAGCAAGCATGGTGACCACAACATTTAAATGAATGTGAGTGAACTCAAGTCTAAAGGCGCAGCAGGTGGAAGAGTTCTGTCCAGGTTGGCGATGGCTTAGCTCCTCTATACAGCATGACACAGTGTGATAATAAAATATGCATAAATGCACTGAAAGAAAAGAACACAACAGCTAGAACACCAAAAGGTCACCAATAGGAGGCGATCACGGCGCCCCGGGAGAGGTACTTACACACTCCTTTTCCCACTTGTGCTGGGTGTCAGTGACCACGCCCTGCATGCGCAGCTCCACGCGCCTCTTCTCATTCAGCTCCCTCTGCAGCCTCTGCTCCCTGGTCTCCAGCTCCTGTTGCAGGCTGCGCTTGTCCACCTCATAGATGGTGGTGGTCTTCTGCAGGATGTCAATCTGGGAGAGGGGGCACACGCAAACATCAACTGGCTGCACTGACACTGTGTGGCCACACGGTGGTGCGTCGAGCAGCAGCCAGAGAAAGCATGATGCATACTTGTTGCATTTCAGCGTGCTTTGGGTATGCTTTCGATTTGGACCGAATGGTACTAGTGCTAAATAACGAATGGTGATATTTAGTGACATATCAGCATGTATATACTAAACAGCACAACTATGCATAAAACCCATCCCTAAAATAAAATAGAAAACACACCTATAAAATACTCTCACCTTGTGCTCCTGCATTTTGTTTCTCTTCTCCAAACGATCAATGTCAGCTCTCTGATTCTGAATGACTTGGTCCTTCTCCCCCAGTCGGCCATTTTGTTCATGAATAACATTGTCTTTGGAGACGAGGTTGCTATCCAGCTCGTTGAACAGGGACTTCATCGTGTTGGCTGAAACAGCACCAAGAGAAACATGTGAGTCATGACTCACGTGTATTTCAAACTAATTAAATCAAACTAACAACGAACAAGTCACCTGCGTGACTGAACTCCTCGATCATCCGCTGCCTGATCATATGTCTCTTCTCCAGCACTTCTATCACCCTGGGCAGCGTGCCGTCATCATGGGGGTCTGTCAGCTCGCAGCAGGGCAGAGGGGGAAAGCTCTGCAGGAGTTGGTTTAGAACTGAGGGGATATCTGTGGAGGAGAAAGGAACAGCTAAAATCACTGAGCCTATAGCTAAAAATGACAGGCAACGTTATATTGGTAATTAAACGGCAAATACTGAAGAAATCACATAATTCCAAATGGAGGCTGTCACCTATCAAGGCCCATGTGAGCACAAATTCAACCGTGCCTGCTCAGAGAGAAGATTAACGGAGGTCATTCCCTGGCCAGAGCTGGTCCCGGGGGGCAGCAATGCCAGATCAGTTAAGTCTTAGCTCATCACCGCAGTTGTACTTTACAACGTACACATGGATATTGAGAGCTGGGCAGCTCTATATAGTTGCATTAATCCTGTTTTGAGAGTACTATGACAATGTAATTGCTACAAATTAATTTGGCCCACAAACCAATGCATTTTTCACTATTCATTGTGTGCTTGTCAGCTACCTCTGTCTAAGGGGCCACCACGCTCTTCCAGCCTGCGGGACAGTTCCTCTTTGAAGGCCTGGTTCTTCTGCCGCCTGCCTGCGGTGAAGCCACAGATGGGCCTGTCCACGGGCCGGGCCACTTCCACCTCCTGGGTCATCTCTGCGAAGCGCATCACCAGCTGTACACACAGGACAGGTTAGCTTATGTTAGCTTTAGCTAGCTGCACAAAGGGCTAGTGGTTAACAAGAGTACACCAATAGGACAAGTTAGCTTATGTTCGCTTTAGCTAGCTGCACAAAGGGCTAGTGCTTAACGAGAATACACCAAAAGAACAGGTTAGGTTATCTATTTTAACATGCATTTTAAAGCACGTGTGGCCCACAAGGCATTTGCTTTGGTCTGAGATGACATCTAGTAGCAGACAGGATAGAATATATAGAGATAACATTAGAGTATATTACACACAGGCCAGGATAGCTTTAGCTTTTGCAAGCTGTACGGGGAAGAGGGGCCAGTGCTTAAAGACATAATACACAATGAGCATGTGTATTAAGAAGGAAGGACAGCCTCACCATGGTCTCCTCATAGTCGTCAGCCTTGGGATTAACACACACAACCATTCTCACTTTGCCTTCACCGTCAAAGTAGTTCTTGAAAAGATGGGTCACTTTGGAGTCTCTATAGGGAACCATCTGTTGGGACATTTGAATTAGTTATCACGCAAATACACCGACTGCATTTTGCATCGGCGCCATCATAGCAATGCAAACCTTATTGGTGCCACACATTTGGTTCTCCCGAAGCACCTCAATGCATGTCCTCAGAGTCATCAGCGACTGATTAATGTTACCTGCATACAGGGAAACAGCACCAGTAGGCGGGTAAGTAACTACTCTGCCCGATCCTGAACGTTGGAGGGTAAGAGACAGACCTGCTTCACGAAGACGGCTGCCCTCTGCCCTTGTCCTGCTGGTGCGCTCACTTCCCGCCAAGTCAACCAGACACAGCTGGCTCACTGACACCTGGTTCTTATCCTGGAACACATTTAACGCTCGATCACTTTGCTTTGAGTTCACTACAAACCTTTGCAGTGACACACACAACACATCTGAGGAGGTAGTTCTCAGCATATGAAGTGTGTGTATTTTCTGGGATGGATTTTATGTAAGTGGTTAACTTGTCTCTCACTTACTTGGATACATCTTCTGAAAGCCTTTTCTTTTGTATGCTACATTTATCATTAGCTCTGCGGTCATTAGTTTAGACTAACTCGGACATCTAGAGCATTTATGATTGTTTACACAAAAAGCATGTCCAAAAAAAAATTACAAAAAACCTTGTTCACTTCAGTTTGTCGAACTTCAACTCCGATCTGACCACAAAACGATGCCTAGCTGCATTCAAACTAACCTGGAGAATGTTGTCTCCATCGGCATCCAGGGGAGCCTGTGCCAGTTTCACAATGAACACACTGTGGGAGCGACTAGACTCTCTGTTCAGCTGGGTGTTGGCTATTCTCCTCTTCTTTTGACCTGGAACAACATTGAACAAGGCTCTCGTCAAGCGCCCACACCAAAAAGCACACTGTGGGAGCGACTAGACTCTCTGTTCAGCTGGGTGTTGGCTATTCTCCTCTTCTTTTGACCTGGAACAACAT
>JAODTR010000021.1:1476962-1494265 GCA_025399935.1 Amblyopsis rosae | reverse complement strand
AATATGTACTGTAAGACCGATTTATGCTTCTGCATCGAGCCTACGTCGTATCTTATGCTGTCGTGAGCATATTATACTCCTGTGCTGGTCTGTCGGCCGCGCATGTTAACCGTGCATGCAAAGCTATATATTAAAACTATACGGAAGTGCCATGTCATGTTTAGGCTCCCAAAGTAGAACACGTTATGGAGTGTAAATGTTTTGAAATAAGCATACATCTACATTGATCACAGGAAACAATCTGTGTCGATAGAAAATCATATTAATTAATAAAAGACTGCTTTTCGCTGCCCAAACAACAAGGAAATCCCGTCCTGTCATGTGCAAAGCTGTAGTCTTGGTTAATAATTCTCAAGCAAGGCATATATAAACATTTCTGTCCAGCTAATCTAATAATAATACCGGGATTGTCAAAGGGAGACAGTCTGTGCATGTACAGCCAGGACGTTGTTATGAAAATCCCTAATACCAAAGCACTCTGTCATATGGGCTTGCATCCAAAAGACGTCGACGGATGGGTAGTTACATAGTGAGCCTACGCCCTCGGGTTAGGGTAGCATCTGTAGGTTACGGCGTAGCTTCGACGTAGAAGCATAACTTGGCCTTCAGCGATTGTAGGCTGGTTGATTGTAAACATATGGGTCCCTAACCTCCCGATTGTGTCACCCCCTGCAGGAGATCGGCGAGAAGGTCCACATCTACCTGATAGGCAAGGAGGAGACGCGGACCCACTCGCTGGCCGTGTCGCTGCACTGCGACGAGGACGACACGGTGAGCGTGAGTGGCCAGAACAGCCTGTGCCACCAGATCACGGCGGCCTGCAAGCACGGTGGCGACCTCTACGTGGTGGGCGGCTCCATACCGCGGCGCATGTGGAAGTGCAACATGCACACCATGGACTGGGAG
Source organism: Amblyopsis rosae (assembly GCA_025399935.1). Lineage (NCBI taxonomy): Eukaryota > Metazoa > Chordata > Actinopteri > Percopsiformes > Amblyopsidae > Amblyopsis > Amblyopsis rosae. Next base: position 1,493,359 of record JAODTR010000021.1, on the reverse strand, counting down.
CGCTGCGCGCCGCTGCCGCGCGACCGCCTCCACCACACCATGGTGTCGGTGGCGGCCCAGGACGCCATCTACTCGCTGGGCGGCAAGACGCTGCAGGACACGCTGTCCAACGCCGTCATCTACTACACGGTGCGCGACAACGTGTGGACGGAGACGGCGCCGCTGGACACGGCCGTGTCGGGCGCGGCCGGCGTCAACCTGGCCGGCGCCATCTACCTGCTGGGCGGCGAGGAGAACGACATGGACTTCTTCACCAAGCCGTCGCGCCTCATCCAGTGCTTGGACACGGCCGCGCACAAGTGCCACGTCAAGCCGTACGTGCTGCCGTTCGCCGGCCGCATGCACGCCGCCGCCCACATGGACGTGATCTTCGTGGTGGCCGAGGGGGACTCGCTGGTGTGCTACAACCCGCTGCTGGAGAGCTTCACCCGGCTGCGCTTCCCCGAGGTGTGGAGCTGCGTGCCGTCGCTGTGGAAGGTGGCCAGCTGCAACGGCTGCATCTACGTGTTCCGGGACAAGTGCAAGAAGGGCGACGCCAACACGCTCAAGTTCAACCCAGCCACGTCCGTGGTGTCGGTCATCCGGGGCATCAAGATCCTCCTCACAAACTGGCAGTTTGTGCTCGCCTGAAGGACCCTTCCCCGCCCCGTTTTCCCCTCCCCTGGACGATTCACTTTTGCAGCTTAAGCTCGACTGAAGCCCCCCTCTCCCCTCCAAGACGATTCACTGACACACCCACTCACCATCGGCCAATCACGGATCACGCTCTCATAATTTCCAACTCTTTTAACTATGACTGTCTTTAAATGGATTGACTGACGGCATTGTACATTTCATATTCCAGGCCTTCTGTCCACACAACTCAAAGCAGAGCGTTGTCTCGTAGCCTTGTATTGCAGTGCATCTTATTTTTGCTCTCTGAGGATAGGATAGCTATTCAGCTGATTGTGTATGGTGATGATGCTGTAATCAATAACAACCCAATGTTTCCATGTGCTGCCTGCGTGCATGAAAAGATTCAATATGACAAATCATATTTAATTATATAAGTTAAAAAAAGATTGAGTTGTCAACTATGAGATTTTTGAGGCTTTTTGTGTTTTTATTTTCAAAACGTATGTGCTAAAATTGTACAGTGATGTACCTTAAATTAAACAGTGTAACCGTAATATCGACTATCCTGGTATATACTGTATGTAAATAATTATTAATACAGCGGGACCCAGAAACAAGCATTTATCCAATACATTGATTATTCATACCATATTGACCATCACTGAAGTATTTAATTGTTGCTGCTCTTTGAAAGCACATCGTTTTAGCTTTTATTTCAGGACTGCTAATAAACCTTGTGAATGGCAAAGTGATCAAGGGGCCTGCTTGTGCCTATGTGTACAGTAAAAGAGGGCCGATGGCTGCGCTAGTCTAGTGCTCTGATTGATCCCATTGATGTGTTGCAAGAGGCTGCACAGCTGAAACCCAAGACCAGTATCATGTCGGACTGTATGAACTATTCTAAGCATCAGTTGCTGACGCCAAGCCGAGGGGGTGGGGGTGTGGGGGCACATGCGACCCCCTCACACCTCCCACCTCCGTAAGGACTACCAATAGGAAATTCCAGCCACTCTGAGCACAGCTTTGCGTGCCGTCTGGACGTTTTAAAATGACCCTTGTTTATAGCTGCATCTCGCAGGTGGCAGACCGGATCGGATCCATCGGTGGATTGGGTTGGTTTTCTCCAGAGGCTGGTGTTATGTGCGTGCAATGCTATTTGTGTTGTATCAGGACGATGTGTGTTTGTGTAAAGGTAGATTGCTAGGAGGATATTGTGACCTTGGGACTGCTTACTGAAGGCGGAGCGAAATTCCTGAAGGCACACATGGTCTAGAGTGACAAGGCCATCTGCTGTAGCACCAGTGGGGAAGGGGGCTGGAACGCAGGGGTGCTGAGTATTCCTTTTCGTTGGGGTGTGGAGGGAGAAGATATTCTGGGATACCGCTGCCAAGCGCTGCGTTGGGATACGTGTCTCTTTTTGGTGTTTTTCACACACAAATCACCGGAGGAATATTTATGAAAACGTGAAAGCTGAGGAAGGATTAAGAGGAAACCTATTTTCTCATTTACCTTCGAGTGATTGTGGCGATAATGGTCTTAGTCGGTTGCTGCTTCGCTGTGGTGGATCCAGTTTCCTCTGCGTCTCAGCTCACCCAGAGCTGAGAGCTTGGTCCGGTGGGCCTTCCAAAGGGAGAGTCTTCTGGGGAGCCACTTCTGGGGTGTCCTATGGTTTGCTGCCCCCACTGACACTGTGGCACCTTAACGAATGAATATTTTTATGAGGCATCTTGTACCAGAGATGGGCCAGGACCAAACCAAGCAGCAAATAGAGAAGGGTCTAAAGCTGTATCAGTCCAATCACACAGACAGCGCCCTGCATGTCTGGACTAAAGTGCTGGAGAAGACCTCGGACCCTGGAGGGAGGTTTCGGGTATTGGGATGTCTGATCACCGCACACTCGGAAATGGGAAAATACAAAGAGATGCTGAAGGTAGGTAATGAAAACATAGTGCTTTATTCATTGCTGTAGAGGCAACATAGAAAGTGTTCCAAATATGGAAAGTAATGTTAGTATTTAATACCCATGGCAAATGTATGTGTGGTGTGGTCATGTGTTGTAATTTATAGGTAGAACCATTCACTAGAACAAGCTTTCCCTGGGGTTTAGGTTATGCAATCAGTAGTAGGATTCTGAGCCACGAACTGCAGATGAGATGCTGTTTAATGTTTCACCTCATGTCATGTCTCATATGTCACGTCTGCAGGGAGATACATATACACAACAGAGAGGGTTCAAAGGTTACTGCTGGTTCTAGTGTGATCTCTGGCCAGTCTGTGGCTTCCACACTTTGTATGGTAAAATGCAATCCGAGTTGTTAATGTGAAGTGTCTCATTGACATAATGCTCCATTCATCCAACCATATCCATACTTTGTAGCTGAGCGAGAACTTTAACAAATGAACATGGCTTTAAAATAATATCTGCACTGGGATTAACCCAATTTTAGAGACCAGAAACAATTTAATGACACATTTCTTTTCTCTTTTTACTTTCCATTGGGATTTAGGTGTTATAATTGTCAATATCCATGATCTGATTATCATCATGTCTGCAGTACGCCCTAGCTCAAATAGACACAGCCCGAGAGATGGAGGACCCAGACTACCTGACGGAGGGCTACCTGAACCTGGCGCGCAGCAACGAGAAGCTGTGTGACTTCCAGAAGACCGTGTCCTACTGTAAGACGTGCCTGAACATGCAGGGCACCACGGTGAGCCTGCAGCTGAACGGCCAGGTGTGTCTGAGCATGGGCAACGCCTTCCTGGGCCTCAGTGTGTTCCAGAAGGCGCTGGAGAGCTACGAGAAGGCCCTCCGCTACGCGCACAACAACGACGACAAGATGCTGGAATGCAGGGTCTGCTGCAGCCTGGGCAACTTCTACATTCACCTCAAGGTGATGTGACCAAGAATGCGTGAGAACATGCTGGCTTGTGTGACATACGTTTACCCTGGAAAAATATCATGGTCTAGCTCTAGCCCAGGGGACAAGACCTGTAGTTGTTTAGTAACTGCACGTTTCATCTTATTGTGCAGTCAGCAGTGATGTTTATCTTAACAGTTTATCTTCACACTACGACATCACCACCACCACTAAATATAATACAATGTACTGCAAAGGCAGGGCCGATTGATCAAGCCGATGAAGTGCCTTTGACACAAGAGTTTTGTAAAGGCTTCCTGGGGAAGATTGATTTCAATGGGCTTGTGCTGTGGTGTCCGAGGAATGGACTTATGCTTTTACGTTATTATATGTTTGTATGAGTCTTATGTAAAATCCACAAGTGGTTCAGAATTGATCCTTTGTTTTGATGAATACAGAATGCACCATGTAGTGGTATTGGTATACGTAATGTACAGTATGTGCCTATATTTTAACATTAAGTGGTCACATGGGTGAAATACTGTGATATCATTGGGCTACCACTACTTCCAACAGGACTATGAGAAAGCCTTGTTCTTCCCTTGCAAAGCCGCCGAGCTGGTCAACGACTATGGCAAAGGCTGGAGCCTAAAGTATCGCGCAATGAGCCAGTATCACATGTCTGTGGCCTACCGAAAGCTGGGGCGCCTTCCCGACGCCATGGAATGCTGCGAGGTATTGTCTTATTAGCTCTTATTAGCTGAGCAGCTTGTCTGAGCCGACTGCTCTCGACAGGTGCAAACGTCAGTTGCCTTGTTGTGTCAGGCCCTCAGGCCTTCAGACCCTCACAGAAATACACCAGTGTTGGTTTTATGTGTTAATGAGGAGGAGGAGCTTTAGTCTTGACTGTTCTAATTATGAACCGGGTCGAAAAATATCCTACTGTCACTGCCTTGGAGCGGTCTGCATTTCAGATTTATTACGTTTGCTGAATGCATTTGGCCAGTTAGTTTACTCACACTGCCATGTCTAGAATACCATGCTACAGTATGATGTTCTAAACATGGCAACAATGTTCCAAAATGTTCCCCAAGCTGTTGTACATTGGTAGGGCCTATCAAGTTTGTGTCTTTAAAGCAACAATCAAAATCACTTATGGATATGTATTGGAAATACTTTGCACCTAGTTTATTTATTATGGGAATACATTCATTCATGATTATGCGTAAATCTTAATTCTAATCAGTTTTTCATTGGTTTTTCTGTGATGGGCATCCACTGATCTACAGTAAGCAGTTTTTAAAATTGAGAATTTATTTGTTATCAATGGAAATACAGGATTCCTTTATAAGCTTGTGAGAAATACCAATAATAGAATGCACAACATTAAATTGCAGCCGTATCTTTCACCAGGAGTCCATGAAGATTGCTCTGCAGCACGGAGACCGCCCCCTACAGGCCCTGTGCTTACTTAACTTTGCAGATATTCACCGCTGCAGAAACGACGCTGATGTAAGATATCTTTTGCTGATCTTGATGTCGTGCTAGTACTTTATGCTTGCACTCTGTGTTTATTCAACATACTGCCTACATAGTTATTGTTCTTCAATGCAACTTTCCTTCCATGTTTGACACATTTATCAAGTACTTCCGGCTTGTTGGCTTCTCGCTGTTTGCTACGTGTCCCACTAACTTGGTGTGTCACTTGTTTGGTCCAGAAAGCATTCCCTCGCTATGAATCTGCAATGTGCATTATGACAGAGATCGGAAATCGTGTTGGCCAAGCACAGATCTACCTAGGAGTGGCAAAGTGCTGGCTCCTCCAGAAGGACGTGGACAAGGTCTGTACACACTATGTTAACCTTAAACCCTCCCTCGAGTTACACAAAGGAATGCGTCCTTCATGACGTCCTCCTGTCTGTTGCAGGCTCTCGACTCTTTGCAACGGGCAGAAGAGGTAGCTGAGGGTTTAGGCAACAAGGTGCGTACCGTTCCCTAGCCCACGGTAACGGCACGGGCTCCCCCAGGCCTGTACGACAGGTCACGTCTGCTGACTCCTCTCCCCGTGTCCCCCTAGCTGTGTACCCTGAAGGTGCACTGTCTGTGTGAGGGGATCCACCGTGCCCGGGAGCAGCAGGAGCAGCTCAGGGAGCAGGTGGTGAAGATCCTGCAGTGTGTGGAGGAGCTGGAGCTCTACTGCGGCATGTGTGGCGAGTCCATCGGGGAACAGGACCAGCAGCTGCAGTCGTTGCCCTGCTCTCACATTTTCCACCTCAAGTGGGTGCTTCTGCCTGACCTCCGCTGTTTGTTTACCAAGCACCCTCTGGGATTGTTGTGATGTCAGTTGATTCTTTCAGAGAGCCCATGTGGCTTTAGCCTCGCGAGACCATCCTGGTCTCTCACGGCTAAACTTCACTAAAGCTTTAGCCTCGCGAGACCATCCTGGTCTCACAAAGCTAAACTTCACTAAAGCTTTAGCCTCGCGAGACCATCCTGGTCTCACAAAGCTAAACATCACTAAAGCTTTAGCCTCATGAGACCATCCTGGTCTCTCACGGCTAAACTTCACTAAAGCTTTAGCCTCATGAGACCATCCTGGTCTCACAAAGCTAAACTTCACTAAAGCTTCCCTTTACTTTCGCCGTGAGAATCAGTCTGGAAAGCCTAGAAATAATTTTGAATGTGTCCGAGTAGAAACTGAACTTACCAATCAGCGTCATATTGATAGCTCTACGGCCGTGGCTTAGGTTTGGCGACAGCGATAACGACCAGATGCATCATCCAATCAACTCCCAAGTAGATTTTTGAAAGTAGCTGCCCTTTTAGTTTCAATGGAGGGCTCCCCAGATGGAGTCGTGACTAACTATTCATCTGGCACGTCAGGTTAAAGTAGCTTTGCTTGGTCATGTTCCCTCTAATACGGACGAGATCCTAGTGATGCAAGCTGTGAGTCTAAATCCAGCTGTTTAATCCCTTCAGGTGTCTGCAGACTAACGGGACGAAGGGCTGTCCCAGATGCCGCCAAGCCTCTGTGAAGCCAGGCTTTGTGTGATCGTCGGGCGAGGCTCGTGCACTGGATCCTCGGGGCACAGCGTGGGATACCCCGGCTTCAGACGTGTGCGTGAGGCTTGTGGATCAGCGACGACAAAGGTTTTCTAGGAGTCCCGATTGTATACGTGGAGATTCATCGTTGCTCAGCACAGAGAATGTTGAATCCACAGCGGAGTCCTTACTAGTCTGTATGACAGTCAAAGCAGAAGGCCGTTGCTAAATGTGGTTTAATAAATGCCACACAGACTCTAATACTGAGCATATATTACATTGTTGCAACGATATGGATCAGTCCATATCAAATGCATTGTCAGTTTGCCATTGTATGCAAAGACATTTTATTGAAAGCATGCAATCAATGAAAATGTTTCAATATTTTTGGAATCCCAATGATCTTATGCAGTAGTTATAGTATACTTTTCAGATGACCAGAAACATATTATGGGTTTTGATTCAGAATATAAGGTTTTTAGTCAACAACTACTTGAATATCATGTCAATAATAGAACATTCAGTATTGCGGCTGTCATTAACAAATAGAATTGATTTCAGATATGTATTTTATTATTGTATGACTGACTGTACATATTCTTTAAATTTTCTGTAGCTTAGAAGTTGTGATTGTGTTTTATATGAAGTAAAACTAAAGTATCTTAACAAATCTAAAAGCTAGAAGGCTGTCTTCACTAGCAATGGTATTAAGCTCTGATTTGCAGTAATAAAACAAAAACACACCAAAAAAAAAAATCTATTTGATCCTATGTCAATTATAGAAATAGATATTAAATCAGGTATTGGTCAAACGTAAATTTTACACTAAATTATAGTTGCGTATAGGTTAACATTTTTTAATATTTGGAAACAACTACATCTATCAATAATGATGAATAAATAGTGAATAATCTGTTTATGTATATGTAAATATTGCCTGATTGGCATTATCAGTACTGAAATGAAGATAATGGAAAAATATGGTCTTTTAGTGCTCAAAGTGACAATTGATTTACAATACTTATAAATATGCATATTGCTTTATTTTCAAAAAGCAGTACATGTACAATGGTGTGTATTAATGTGCTTTTGTGTGGTTTCTAAATTATGTCAAGGTTAAATCTCATTTCAGCAGGTTATGGCTGCCATTATTCTCATTCAAAATTGAATATATATAACCAAGTTCATAACCATGTACAAGTGTATTTTTCTTCAGCTGTCCAAACAGCATGCAGCTATTCGCAAGTCAAAAGCATGAACAAATAGAGACCAATATTTTTGCCTATATTGCACACGTCCTATTGTCATAGAAACTTCTCATTTACATGATTGATCTTCATAAACCTGTTAAAACAGATCATGTATTGGCATACAGTATTTACTGCAATTGTTTTGTTATTAACCTTTATCTTAAAGTTAACGTTTGATATTTTTTAGTATAATGGTCAAACTACCTCTGTTTTTATTGTATTACCCCTTTCGAAAGGATTCAGTCAGTAAAATACAAGTTGTAGAATTGTCTTCTTTTTTGAAATGTAGCTTTAATCATGCATACATATTGTGTGTCACATGAAAATATTTTGTCAAGAAAATAAAGTGCCCTCAACAGCAACAAGTTGTTTCTTTTTGGGGTGGTTATGTTGTTATTATAGGGGTATGTTCTATTTGGGCTATTAAACAACAGTATTCAGTAAGTATTCAGAAATAGGTGTGGATTAGTCATCTTGCGAAAGGATGCCACAGATGAACACAGCAAGGCAAGACAGACTGGGATTCCCAGCTGCAACCCTGAGCTGCCTGTAGCCTATGAGCCTTGGGCAATAGGCCCAGCTCCAAAGTAGGTAGGCCTTACAGATTTAAATGCGTGCACAGTACCACTTAATTTTGTATTAAAGCATCTGCTATACAGTATGACGTAACTGAAATTATGTTTGACAGGAAAAATAAATACTGTGTACTCAACCAGTTCAACTGGCTTGTCAACGGTTCCATGTAAAGTCTAACTAAGACGTCTTGGCAAGTTTTTTTTGGCAGCAGGATTTACTTTAGAGCGGGCAACAGTAACTGGATCATACAGTATGGCAACCAGAACTTCACTTTCTGAAGAGGACCTGCGTTGTACACTATGTCGGGAGGTTTTCAGCACCCCTGTTGTTTTGAAGTGCAACCATAACTTTTGCAAATCCTGTTTACATAAACGCTGGGAAATGAAGAGCTCTAGAGAATGCCCCGTGTGCCGCAGGGTGTCAAGCTCTGAGAGGCCTCCTATCAATTTGCCACTAAAGATAGCTGCAGAGTCCTTTCAAGAGCAGAGGACACGCAGAGCTGAAGAAAAACTCTGTGTTCAGCACAATAAGAAGCTCAATCTTTTCTGCCAGAATGACGAGGAGCTTATTTGTCTTATCTGCCAGGCATCAAAAGAGCATAAATTTCACGAATGCTCTCCAGTAAACGAGGCAGCGATGGAGAAAAAGGTATGTTCTAACGCCAAAGGATAAATTAACAAAAGGTCAATCCCTTAAATACTCAATTATTTTCCAGTTAGAGATCTCAAACAAGCTAGAAGCTTTACATAAACAGCTGAAAGAACTGAACAAGACAAAGGAGAAATGGGAGGAAACACAAAACTACATTGAGGTACGCTGTGAGTCATCATTTGTCAGTGAGTGTATTCATGATATGCATATACCGGCAACATGTATTTCCTTGTAGCCAAAGGAATGTAGGTTATAGTCAAACCATTCAAGAGACACACTTATAATAATTACCTGTTTGTTGAATTAATCAATGTGTCTTAATGGGCAGACCCAAGCTCAAACAAATGAGAGAATAATCAAGGAGGAATTTGAGAGCTTACATGCATTTCTTTGGGAAGAGGAAAAGGCCAAGCTGATGAAACTCAAACAAGAAACAGATATTAAGAAACAGGTTATGAGTGACAAGCTGAAGCACATTGAGGAGGTCGTCAAAAACCTCTCCTCCGTCTTAAGTGAATTAAACGTCTCCATCAAGGCAAGGGATTCATCGTTCTTAGAGGTATATTAAGAAGAGACATTATACACGGATATTTAACCATTCAAATTCATTTTTACATATTTATATTTTTCCCCACAGAACTACAAGCAGATAAAGACCAGGTAATATCATTAATTGCTTCATGATTGTATTACTGTAGCTTTAAAAATTAGAAAATATATTAAAAGGATTGTCATTTTTCAGGGCCAAATACAATGTTCAAGAGCAAGCCTGTATCCGAGACATTCTGATAGACTCCACAAAACACCTGGGAGGGCTTAAATTTGGCGTCTGGAAGAAGATGTTTAAATCTGTCAAGTGCGGTGAGTAGCCAGCCTTAGATTGCAGTGTTCACTATAAACATGTGCGCTCCATCCACCCACCCATCCTTTCCCCCCCTCCCCAGTTCCTTTCACTCTGGATCCAAACACAGCCCAGCCCAACTTACACTTCTCAGACGAGCTGACCTGCGTGAGGTACGGCAGGAAGCAGGAGCTCCCCGACAACCCGGAGCGCTGCAACAGCCGCATCGCTGTGCTGGGTTCCAAGGGCTTCACTTCAGGGAAACACTGCTGGACAGTGGATGTGGGACAAGGCAGAGACTGGTACCTCGGGGTGGCCTTAGACTCCATCAAAAGGAAGGAAACCATCTTTTTGAACCCAAAGGAGGGCTTCTGGGTGATTGGCTTGTGTAATGGCGATACATACTGGGCTCAGACCAGTCCTCGCACCAAGCTGACGCTGAAGCATCAGCCCCACAGGATTACCGTGGAGCTGGATTACAACAAGGGAAAGGTGTCATTCCTCAACCCTGTTGATTCAACAATAATACACATGTTTAAAGACAGATTCACAGAAAAACTATTTCCATACTTTTCCCCTGGCATGCACGAGGAAGGGAAAAGTGCCAGCCCGCTAAGAATCTGTTCACTGAAAGTATCTGTAAACATAGAATAGGCAGCATATAGTGTGTGTTATACTCTAGTGTGTGTCATACTCATACCACTAAATAATGTCATTTAAAAGCATTACTAAACACTATTTCACAGCAAAAAAACACATTTAAAATGATATGTACTCAGTGAAAACAAGCCAATGTACAAGTCAGACTCATACCACACAACACAAGTTAACTGTTTCACATCCATTCATCCATCCATCCATCTTCATCCGCTTATCCAGAGTCGGGTCACTGTTTCACAATAAGGTATATTTAATAATAATTAAATAATGTTAGAAATAACAAAGATATGTAATCACTAAACAACTTTAATTATCTTTCTCTTTGCCTTTTGTCTTCCTTTGAGTTGCCATATCTTTAAGTTTAGAGTCCAGTTTTCTTTGCAGATAGGCTTTCTTATTCGGGTCCATGGAGTTATCTTTTTTACCACTTCCAGCATAAAGAACACCTTCCTTGCTTATTCTCATTCGAGCATTGGCTTTAGCTTGGTCTCCGCAGCCATGAACCTAAAATGTTAACATTGAGTGCAATTATAACTTTGCCAGCTAATACAATTATAGCTTTGATAAAACTCAGTTCAGCTACTTGTTATAATTTACTAATAGTCCCTAGCTAATCGTGTCTACTAGCCTGGTAAAACCGGTCTTATTTTGAGAGCTACAACTATGAATTAAATCACAATTGAAAAACGTTTGTCAGCCAGGAGGAGCAAATAGGTGTCAATCAAACCTTTAGCAGGTGACTGGACCACCTTGGTTGTGGTTCTCTAATGGTGCTGATAGACCCATATGCAAAGTGAAATAGAGCTTGACATCTCAGGGTGGTTTAACCAGGCTAAACACTCCATGCAGTATAGACACTCTTGTGATTGTAATATATTGCCCTGTGTGTCAATCCCCATGTGTTTGTTAGAAAGTCAGTCTATACATAAATAAATAAAACATATGTTCAACAAAACAGAACTACTTAGTCCTCCTCTGCAACTTACCTCGGGTATGTGATGACTTAGACAATACTGTCTGTTGCAAAACAGGCAGAGCTGGCCAAGGGTGAGCACGGAGGCTTTACACTTGACAAAACCGCACACGCTCTCAGCCTGGATCACGGCGTTTAGAAGCGTGTCAAAGTCATCTGCTGCGGTGGCGGCAGCAGCGATCCCGCAGGCGCCCGCGTTGGTGCGGCTCTTCCCTGGACAAAATGAGAAAGAAAAAAGGACTGTGGTTTTCACACCGAGGCGAGCCGCAACAACAAACACTCAGGAGTGCTCAGTGGTGTGTGATGCTACCGTCAACCTTTAGCTGCCTTAGGCTTCTTAGATGTTTGGAGCTGCCCTGCTGGGCGACTGCTATCCGCTTGCTTCTTCTGCTGCGTGCTTTCCTCCCTCTTGTGCTGCTCTCTCTTCATACGCTCTAAATGGAGACTTTTAAGGTCTCGTGGAAGTCCCCCCCGGGACTCGGAGGCCACGTCTTGTGCATGGACACGTGCTGACGGCACCGGCTGCTCTGCGGTAACCGCCTTTGTTGGGCTGCCCCTCGGAGGTCTGGAGACCGTGATGCACCGGTCCTTTCCTTCCCCTTTGCTCTCATGTCCGACTCCCAGCTCCTCGCAGACCTGGTGGACAAGCAGGCGGTCATGGGAGTTGAGGGACGGTGGGAATTGTAGTTCAGTCCTATTCCGGTCGCTCAGAAAGCCCTCCACCTGCTTCATGATCTCAGCATATTTGTTCCTAGTCTCCTCTTCCTGTGTCAGTCCTGACGTAACAGTATGTGCTTGCTTTACAGAGTGAGCAGGCTTGTCTTTTGTTTTGTTACCAGTACTCTTTTCCTGTTGTGGTTGCCCTTTGACCTTCTGCTTGGTCAATGAGTTACTGCTGGAGGAGCTGTTGGCCTTGGTGTCTTGGTGGCTGCGGGTGTGGTTCTGCGGCACAATGTCCTGGAGGTACTCAAAAGCTGTTCGGACCTCGCCGCACTCCGTCATGTGACTGATCAAGGACTTGAGGAAGGCGTGGTTCTGAACGGTGTGCGTGTCACAGATGACGGCGAGGTGACGTCTAGCGCGGGTTACGGCCACATTAATCCTCCTGTCTTCAGCAAGAAATCCAACCTCGCCTAAACACAACCAAACGTGTGTGAAGGAACACTTGTCTGCTAATGCAGCCCAGCGGCAAAAGGCTCATCAAGACATTACCTTTCCTGTTAGATCGAACTAGCGACAAGACGACCGCCTCTTTCTCTCTGCCCTGAAAACCATCCACCGATTTGATCTCTAGGTCAGGGTGCTTTGCTGAAAGCCTTTGGCGCAGAAGATGAACCTTTACAATTAAAAGGTAAAAACGAACTGTGACACATGTACAGTACAGATGGTACATCTGGATGCTACATAGCGTGTCTACACACTAAAAGATATAAGCAGCCATTACCAGTATTATTCAAAAATACATTTGCGCAATTTCAGTGGCTTACCTGTAAATTGTATGGGGCAATAACGGCTATGTCTTTAGCTTTTAGGCCAGCTTCAGTCAAATCCTTTATATGTAGCTCAACTAGGTCTACCTCACCTGAGAACACAGCAAAGCAACACTATAATATCCATCATACACCATGTAAAAGTTTTTTTCAATCCTGGTTGTTGTAATACACCTAACCTTGATTCCCTTTGGATTGCTCATCTGTGACCTCCATTTCACTTAGACCAGAGCCTGCAGTGTCAATAAGAAGCAGCGGTGTGCTAGTCTCTTCAACACAGCTGAGTCCGGGCAGATCTCTGTTTGGACACAACGCTGATTTTAGTTCCACTACAGTTTCTCAGCTCTGCATGCGTGCCATCCAATGTGTGACACAATGTGTTCTCACTTTAACAAATGGCTCTCTACAGAGCTATGAGCAGTCAGCCGTCCCTGGTACATCTCCTTTGAGGCCCAGTCCATGATGGCACTGTTCATACGGTACTGTACGGTTAACATGCGGACCACAGAGTCCCCATACTTCTGAATGAGTCTCTCCATGAGGCTGACTGACAGGCCTTTTGATGCAGCCCTTCAAAACACAGAACAGAAGAGAACTTTGCAGCACAGACCATCAAAAAAGCAAGTCTTTTTCTATTTGTGTAGGCTACTACTAGTACTGTTTTTCCTGTTTACTTTGTTACCTGCCTAGGGACTACAGATGTAAACTAGCCTAGTTGCTAAATCCAACAGGTTGACATTTTATATGTCATACTAATGCTCATTAATGTGCTCTCTCCCTAGCAAATAAACAAATAGAATGTAAAGTTCAACATTGGAGTGTGTTTTCACTAAAATTACGTCTGCGATTTGATGGTGGGTGGTAATTGCTTGTAGTCGCCAGCCAGGATACACCTGCGGGCTTTGAGCAAAACGATCCAGCAGCTGCTCTCCAGGGCCTGTGCACACTCGTCTATCACCACCAAATCAAAATGGTCCGCTGGTAGGTGCTTTAGGGGGCCATCGTCAGAAGCACCTGTGAGGATGGAGACAAGTGGCCTCTGATCGGCTGCCATCATCACATTTTATGACAAGCATTTTCTTGACTGGGGAACCGTCACTGACCCGTGTTGGTCGATAACACAACGTCAGCACTTTTCAGGATCTGCGCGATGGCCGTTGCTTCCCGGCCTCTCAGCTCTTTGCGGAGCTCCCCAATCTCTCTTTTATAGTTGGAGCGTTCTCCTTTGTCGCGAACCTTCCTCATTCCCACCTTGTGAAACCGTGAACAATCAAATATGACGCACTATTTGTCGACGACAGACAGGAGCACACATCACCGTATGCTTACAAATGCTTTATCGATGTCTCTGCGGATGTCAGCGATGATGTTCTTGTTGTCGCTCTGGGCGAGGACAGCGTCTAGTGAGTGTTTCTGGATGGACTCCAGCAGTCTGGCCGGGTGACCCAGGCGCAGGACCTTGGCTTTGCACCTCGCTAGCCTCTCCACGAGGTTGTCCACAGCTACATTAGAGGAGGCACAGCACAGGACCTGTACAAGCGTCGAGGTAAAAGTGACTACAGTTTAAATTGTAAAACCCTTTCAACATTAAGTGTTTGTGCTGACGTTCTCCATGAATTAACTTCATTAGTAGTACATGCTGGACTGGCAACACCATTGTATGGACCCGACACTGGCTCTCAAAAACATACATGCATATCTAAGGTGTATGAAATATAGATCGCAATCTTCCTGGTACTGTACTATGTATTCCTTGTGCCTGCTCTAAATATAAAATAAAATAAATACAGTAACAATTAGAAGTCCTTATTGATAGAATTTGATGACATGCATGTTAACATTACAAAAAAAACAAGCAACAACAAATATAGCCGCAAGCGGCGATCATCGGGTTCCAACTGTACTGTTCTATCGCCAGACGGACCCATAGCCTGACCTACCCAGCTCACATTAACTACAAAGCAATTAGAGCTAAACAATAAATTTTTAACTAAAGTGTGTCAGATTGTTTATTTCTCAATATTCCATCAAATTCAAAAGCAAGTGTTATCAAAAGTAACTGATAATATGTTTCTTACTTTTCCATGATCATTGTTGTTTAGCTATGCCTGAGTCCTAAGTATTCCTGCCCTGACTAACATAACATTGGTGGTGTCATTGCTTCAGCCAGAAAGTTTTTATAGGTTCTCCATATATAAGCCAAAACGTAAATGTGGTTATTATAGTGCCCCCTAGAGTTGTCTGGATACAATTTCATTTTTGGGATTGGGACATATCTACCAAGTTTGGTGCCTGTAGTGTGTATAGTTTGTGCTGCTGTTTTATGGCATAAATGGAACCAATAATCCTTACAATTCTAATAGGGCTCCATTAGCTTCGCTAATAATGCTAGTTTTATGTTAACATGTAATGACTGCAAACATTAAAGGGCAAGGGCACCTTGTGGCCTTGTTTGACAGCTTGGAGGATGATCTCTAGCACCGTGGTAGTTTTCCCAGTTCCTGGGGGTCCATGAATTACTCCCACCTCCCGCTGAGACAGAGCAAATGACACAGCCGCCCTCTGGGACTCATCCAGGCCCGTATTGAAAAAAGACAGATTACCTGAGGAACAGGTGAATGTTACAGCAACTGAATGATACAGTGAAATGAACAGTAATTATCTGTGGTTAAAATTAAGTTGTATTCTGGTGGAAATAGCATGTCTATGAACATCACTCACTTTGCTGGGACAGGGAGCCAGGTTCTGAATATCCAAACAGAACACTTATCAAATTGGTGGCTGGGCCACTACTATATCCATTCAAAGCATTCAGTGCACTGCAAAACAGATAAAGCATGATGAACATAAAGTGTTCAATGTGTTCTATATGCTAAATGGTCTATTGCCATATAATACATCTAATACAATTTTAGTTTTTAAATAATTTGTTAATAATGTTACAAAGAAAATGGTATGTTCCACTTGTGAACAAAACGTGAATGCCTGTCTTCGTTCTTATTATAAAATGTTACTAACATTTGTATTATGCCTGTTGAGGTTCTTGTCAAGAACATTTAAACATTAAGGATTGTTTTTCTGCCTGGCAGTTGTAGCTGGGAAACCCCCGCAGCCAGAATACAATTATTATTGGCTACAATTTCCGATGTGTACGCTATGTGTGTTTATTTTCTATGTCAAATATCCTTATTTATATTTGGAAACTAGACTAGTAATTAACATGATGGTTTATATAGGCATAGATAAAAAAATTATAATATATTTTCAAATTATACTTAATTTATAGCATTTCACCTACTCTGCGACCTAGTTTATAATTAATCACTTCATTTTTTACCAGTTTTCATACTTTTTCATTTTTTAATGATCACTTTTGGGCACTACACCTGTAGTCAGCAAGATAAAAAAAAAGAGGGGCGGGGGGGGGGGGGGGGGGGG
>JAODTR010000021.1:1463871-1476952 GCA_025399935.1 Amblyopsis rosae | reverse complement strand
ACTCCCCCCCCCCCCCCCCTTTCATTTTCAAGTTACCTTAGCTAAATTTAAGACAGTTCCCATCATGGGACATGTATATAATTCAAACAAAGTGGATTAAATATGCTTACATTACTCATTCAAGCAGATGCCGGTTTGAAACAACCAATTTTAACGAGAAACTATAGCACTCGTTGCTGCTGCCATTTTTACCAGTGAGTTTAACATGACCTATGCAGTGTTTTCCAAGAACGGTTAGCAAACACAAGTTTGCCCAGAGCCAGAGGAAGGACCATACACCGGCCCATTCACTTCAAGCGCATGCTTTGGTGAGTGCAAGCATAGCCTATCAGGCTGCAGACACATGCAACATTAATATTCGCTTCCCATTCACTTCCATTCTATATGCGAAGGTGCGAATAAAACATTAGCTTCCTGTGGTGAAGCAATTTTGCATCATTTCGTATAGACTAGAGTTCAACACTGATGAAATTTGATCTAAATACACAGCCTCAACCAACATTAAGGATGCTGTCTGGTTGCAGTGTTGGCTATAGTTTTCTTAGGCAGGATGAAATGGAGTAGGCTTTGAGTATGAATTTCGCATAGGAAGGCTATGGTCCATTGCCTGCAGTTTTTGATTCACGTAGCCTTCACGTGACCGCAGCCTCACCCTCCTGGCTGCCGGTGAGCATTCATGATCATATGGATCTATTGATCAACATTGTTATTACAAACTGCACATGCTGTCACTACCATCAATCAAAACTGCACGAATATTGTTCAGTGTGCTAAAATCACAAACATAGGCTATTGTTATGGTAGGCTACCGGCATAATATTGTAACCCTACTAATGATTGGCCTGTGTAATTACAAAGCTGGCGGTGATCTCTAGGCTACATCTAGTTGTAATAGACTATTTGTTATTGCCCACCTAGTTTCATGTATGCCCACGCTACTGCTAGGCATACACACACACACGCACACACACGCACACACACACACACACACACACACACACACACACACACACACACACAAATAAATGAAAACACTGTGGATTTAGGCGAGGAGCCTCAAGCTCCGACTGCGGGGAGGCCTCTGCAAAGTCCCGGCCGCTACTGCTGCCTGGCTAACATAGAAATCATCAGATACACTGATAGACGACAAATAAACTGTTAGTTGCACCCTAATGTCCTTTATATACAGTAATACATTGCAAATGATTTGTTCTGCCACTAGATGTCACACTTGAGCACCAGCATCTCAGACCATAAGAATGCTTTGTGGGCAACACACACACACACACACACAGCACACATGCAGCCAGACTGCTATGAAAAGAAAGAACAGATGGGCTCAGATTACAACACACACACCCACCCACGCAGAAGGAGTCTGATGTCATTCTCTGCTCAAGAAACAATTCCCCTACTATATCTTAAGTAGAAAACAGTTGTTAAAAACACTGTATAGTGATAACTGTAAATGGCATGCTGCATTGCAGATGTGGCTCACCGCTTCATTCGTTTGTAGGTGACATCGTTTGCTAACTTCAGGAGGTTGTATAGGGACTCAGACTCAAATCCATCCTGTGTGTCCTCCAAGGCCACAGTTATGGATGTTTGGCTGACCCTCGTCACTATTCCTGTGCCAAGCTGAGCGGTTGCTGCACATCCGCTGGCGTCATACAGGCCAACTATGTCTCCTGTGACAGAAGCCAGCAATACCACACTGCCTTAAATACAACAACCTACATGTTGTGAAACAAAGATTAGGAATATTGTTTTCCACACTCTTACCAGGTCCAAAGCTGTTACTTGGAAGGACGGAGACACCTATGTGTTTTCTTGGCTCAAGACTGAGGAGGGTTCTGCCATACAGTCCAGTAGACTGGCTTCCTATCTGTAATTTCAGCAGGCATACTCCTTTGCTTTGAAGATCCTTGAGAGAAATATTCTCCTGCCATGCCCTAAATTCAGAAAAAAGTCGACCTTGTACGAAACAGTTTTGTTGAAAAAGGTCAACAATATTTTCACTAAAACAATACTGGTTTTGTGTATTTGGAATAGATAAGGTGGCAGTATTACACACCTGGTCTCTTCTATTTCAGCCTCTCTCTCCTCCTCCAGAAGTTCAAGTGTCTTGGACACAAATCGTTCAACTTCCATAACTCACTTAAATACAAATACAATATTCAAAATGCAATTACAAACCGAACAGAGCATTCAGCACCAAATCAGATTCAGCTCTATTATCCAAGAACGACACGATTTGAGTGTAGTAGCCTACTCATATCGGTCTTAGAGCAAAATACAGCATATCTAGTTGTAGAGACAGTAACAGAAAAATGCTAATGCTGACAATGCTAGCTAAGTGTAGATGGGAAAGCAAGGTTATGAGTAAGCCTAGGCAAACCTTTAAGACTCCAATATTAGAGAGTAGCTTACAGAACAATAGTAGAGGCCATTAGATATAATAAACACAATAATGCAATGTAAACAATCATACCTTACACTGTGATTGCAGTTTACATGAGCAGCATTAACTTGCTTGACAGCTTATAAAACACGGACACTTGCAGCCTAGTAACCCAGACTGCCATCTATCGGCTGATTACTTAACATTGATTAAGCATGCCTTGCACTTTTATTTTGAAACGTACAGTAACGTTGCACTTCCTCGTTGATCAGTCGTCAAACCAGTACAGCCGCCAAACCTGTCAGTAGGGTATAGGCTACTAAGATGTTATGTTATGTTAAGTAACCCGTGTCGTTTATCTGTCAGTGGGCTGCAAAACAAAGTGTGATTGTGGATTTGTATTGTATTGTACCGCATGTTGATTTTGTCATTTATTTATGTTAACCTGCATCAGTCAAGAAGAGAGGTCGTCCTACATCGAACTCAAGAAGCCCCGGTGTATTCATTATTCGAATATTTGTATGTAATGCAAATGAAAGGGACGTTAATCATATTGCACACCATCTTGTGCGTTTTGATGGTTAGTGCCACGCTCTCTAAGACTGATGTAAAAAAGCCTCACAAAACAAATGTTGAGGTGAGTAGCATACCTTTTTGTTCACTCTTTGGCATTGCTATCTATGTAAATATTTTTGCCTCACCTTTTTTGACAGGACAACAGTCGATTTATATCTTAGATCAGATATAATCTCTGAACTATGCGGTGTATAAAAACGAGAGAGTAAATATTTTTGAATCTTTTCTCTCAATAATAGACATCACTTTTGTCAGAGTTGTCTGTATCAGAGAGGGGCCTTGTTGTGTCTGACCCGCAATGGAGAGATGTAGCAAAGGAGGAAAAGAGGTACTGTGCACAAGTTAAACGAACCTTTCAAGGACCAGTGCTTGGATACATCACTCCTGTAAGTTTGACACAAATGTTTCTCAAACTTTCATGGCATTATTTTTTATGTAAGTTTGTGAATATATCACATGATGTAAATATATTTTATTGAAATTTCTTCTTTTTTTATTTTATTATTATTATTATTCAGTGGAATTCTCATGGCTATGACATAGCCAAGATATTTGGTTCCAAACTGACTTCACTGTCTCCAGTTTGGCTCCAGCTTCGCAGACGGGGTCCAGAGATATTTGATGTCACTGGCCTCCATGATCATGACCCAGGTAAAAGGTCCACATAATGGGCAAATACGACATACCCTTCATCTCTGCCTTTGTTGCGTTTCCTTATGTCAAGCAAATAAAGCAAAGTAAAACGGGGGCTTTTCTTTCCAGGTTGGGTCAAAGCTGTCAGGAAGTCTAACAGAAAAATTAAGATCGGTAAGATGATAAATATAGACTTATCTCATCTACTCTATATTATATCTCAATCTCTTCTAAAATTGCAGTCGTATTCAGGAAATAAAATTCGCCATTTCCTTTTCTCTAGTGCCTCGACTGTTATTTGATGGCTGGTCTTACCAAGACTACACTAGTGTTATGGACAGTGAGGATGAGATTGAAGAGCTGGGAAGCGAGCTGGTAGATGTTGCACAGGTAATCAATAGCAGAGATGACCAGATTCAACTGTATAGCTTTATCAATGGTGACTACATTGTTCACAGACTGAAAGCTTTGACGGTTATACCTTAGAGTTGTGGAGTCAACTGGGAGGGAACAAAAGAAAGTGAGTTATTAAACATTTTGACTTTCATTGCTATTATGTCACTTCTTGTGAGTGAAGCATAGACACAGAAAACAATACTGTACAACTCAATTCCCTACAGGAAGCTGGTTCACTTAGTGAAACACATATGTGAGGCTTTAAAGGCAAAACAATTAGACTGCATCCTTGTCATTCCACCTGCTGTAACAAGGTGAGCGAAACTTGGGCTTTATTCAATACAAAACACCACTAGTCATAATATAATATCAATGCATGCTTCTTTTTTATTGAATTTCCGTCACATAATTGTCAGCACGGGGCAGCCTGGTATGTTTGGCCGCGAGGAGTTTGAGGAGTTGGTTCCGGTGGTGGATGGATTCAGCCTCATGACATACGACTACTCCAATTCTGGAAGGTCCGACTTTAACACACACACATAATATCCATTTAGATTTGTTAAAAATGAATGTGTGTGGTGCTCTGATCTGAATGAAGAACTATTGTAATATATTTCCTTTTTAGTACAATAATGTTTTTGTTTATTATATCTATAAATACTTTTTATTGTTTTATTTTAGATCAGGCCCAAGCTCTCCCTTACCCTGGATAAGGGACTGCATCCTGCAGCTATGTCCTAGCACCCAGTGGAGAGAAAAGATTCTGCTGGGACTTAACCTGTATGGTATAGATTTCTCAAAAAATGGAGCGGACCCAATCCTGGGTAGCAAGTAAGACTGTAATGTTGTATTTAAAATGGACAGTCACAGATTATTGCTGCACATTAGACATTACTTGCATTTGTTTCAAATGCAAGTAATGATTTTCAGGAAAATTTCACTTTACAGTATAATGTGTTCCTTACCTTGTTATACTGTAAAGTCCATATACAGTATACATGCATGTATAGCATATTGACAATGACTCAAAATGGCTTCTTTAGTCACTTCCTTTTCTCTTAATCTGTCTCAAAATCATTCTTATAACTACTGACTGTACTGAGTACTAAAATGACTTAGAATATATTTGAATTGCTTTCTGCTGACGATAAGTACACTGACATAACTGTATCGTTCATGTTAACAATTTTATGTACAATTCAAATAATGTTTAGCAAACTGAATGTGAACAACTCTCCAATGTTAAAATTAATTCGACCATTAATTAATTAATTGCTTTGTTGCTTTATATTTTAGTTACAAAAATGTTTTTAAGACTGATTGATTGGTTAACAATAGAGAAGAATGGAGTGTATAAAACCTATTGTGTACATATGACTGAAAAAGCTATGACTAAATGGATTTATGTCAAGGTAAGATATATTGAAAACCTTTCCACTTCTATTGTTCTTCAGGTACATTGAATTTTTACGGGAATTTAGGCCAAAACTGCTCTGGGATGAATATTCTGGAGAGCACTATTTCAGTTACAAAAGGTAATATTGAATACCTTATGTTAACAATGTGTGCTTAAAGTATAAACAACCATTGGCATTATTTAACTAACTTAACTTTATTTTATTTCAGGAATAATATTAAGCATGAAGTATACTATCCAACACTGAAGGTAAGGACCTCCTAAAAATGTTTAAATGCTTGGATGCTAATGTGAAGCATTTCACATACTGTACAATATATAATTTGATCTGTTTACTTTGGTAGACAGTAACATTGACATTGTTTTCTATTACTTTTTAGTCAATCTCCCTAAGGATCGCCTTAGCTACTGAAATGGGCACAGGAGTTTCCTTGTGGGAATTAGGACAAGGACTGGATTATTTTTATGATCTTCTATGAGAACAGAAATATGGATTTATGTTGTCTTTAAGCATCGCCTAATAATCTCAAAGCTGTTTGCAGGGATCATGTTTCTGTAGTTGAACTCTGGAACCAGCCATTGGCAGGATTTTAGTTAATACTCAACCTATGGTGCTGTTGGCCGGGTGCCTATCAGGTGGAAATGGAAGATACATTTTGTCAGCACAGGTGAAACAGGTGCTAGTTACTTGAAAAGTGTTTTAAAAACATGTTTTTCTTTTATTACTTTTCACTGACAATCGGGTAAAAATAGTGAACAGTTATAAATATAGTACAGTGCAGTTACATCATGAGCACGTTTAGTCTGTCTTTCTACTGAACTAGTTGATGGAAAACATTGCTACTATGTGAACGATTTACTTAGTGCAAGAATGTACAGTATGGTGATCTAATGTACCTTTTCTGGATTGGATGTCTCTGTTTAGTATCTTCCATGTCTTCAAAGACTGAGTCAAAATGTTTCTTCATTTGGTTCCATTTTCTTTTTTAATAGCTTTGTAAATTGCACATTAAAATTTATGAATTTGTACTTGCAATACAACAGCTAATCTGTCTTTTTTTGTGTTGGTCATAAATATTGTTGAATTATTAATAGGCATTTAAGACAAATGTTTTTTTTTTATTAGGTTGAAAAGGAGGACTATAAATATCATGTTGAGGTTATTTCCCATTACAGAGTAGGATTAGATTATTTACGGCAACTAAAGTTGAATGGATGTTTTGACCAGTTATTAGGTGTCTGTCTATGACAACATGCATGGCATCCTCTTGACTGGCTGAAAAACAAAAACAAAATCATTATTTTGGAATATATTAACCCCTCAGTCCTTGTTTCTGTACTTCACATTAATGTAATTAATGTTCACCTGTGTATGCTCCACCATTGTCTTTCACAAAGTCTTCCACTATTAACGGCAGGTTGGCAAAGTCCAACCTCCTCACCAACTCAAAAACGGATGGCTTGCAAGAAAGTTTTTTTTTTTTTTTTTATCATTAAATTATTACAGTATTTACAATGAGTCTGACAGTCCAAACAATGCAAAATACTTAATTAAAAGCAATATATAAAACCGTGTCAATTTCTAATACATACCACCATGTAATTAAGACACATTTAGGCAACTAACCCCAGTTAGACTGTAACCACTGAAGATCCACCTCTGTCCCTCGGTGACACAACATAAAGCCGATACTCCTTCTCCCACAGCACATACAGGCTCTAAGAGTTTACATGGCAAAAGTCAGAGACTTCCTCTCAATGCCTGCACCTGACACAAGATGTGCACATGGGGTTCACGTGCAGCTTAGACTCACTTTGCTGAGAAATAAAGTGTGTAAGAATGCGGTGCAAGGATCCACTGTGTGCCAGGTCACTGAGCGCTCCAGGGCAGTCTGGGATGAGCAGCACTTGATATCTGGCACCTGAAATGGACCATGGTGACAAGACCTTGAGCTTGGCAGTTAGAAAAAACAACTCAAAAGAATAGGCCTATTCATTTAAATAGGGAAATTATTGTTTACCATCTATAGATTCAAGTTTGGCGGGTGTTGCATATGGTTTCACACTGAAGTCCTGCACCCATCTACCAGTGCTTTCATCAACCCCGACAAAGTCAATGGGCTTTCCCTAAAATAAAGAATACAACAACAACAAAAAACAGCATAATTCTAATTACACATATTTTGATAACTGCCCATATTTTAGTTTTTATTATAATAAATACGACTCTCACCCCGGGTGTTGCTGTCTGCAAGTTAAACACTGAACTGCAGAGACTGAAAGATTGGTGGAATGATTTTGCAGAAACACCTAAAAAGCATGTTGAAGTCACAGAACACCGAAGATGTGTTGCAATTCAGATCTGCTGCATTCATGGATGTATTAGCAGAACGGCTACTGTAATATGTCGAAACGCTATCTGTTGGTATACCTACCCTTGGGAACAGCGCTCGCCACTATCAAGCAAGTTGGCTTCGCAGACATTTCCGGTAATGATTTTATATGAATAGGGTGTGTAAAATAATTTAAAGGATGTTTTTCTTTGAATTATATGAGGAAGAAAATGAAACGGAAATGTCTGCTGACAACAACATCCGAATTATTTTCCATAATAAAAGTACATGCAATTAAATACAAGGTTTTATAGTAGTTTTATTATTTACAGTCTTGTAAATGACATTATCAACAAAAACAAAGTGTTATCTTGTCTTAATTTTTTATTTATATATAGTAGTGTATATGTTCAACAGCAGTCTACATTTTAAAATGAAAGATCAAATAAAAATGTGCAGTGAAATATTATACAGGAAAAACAGTGCTGTCCAGCAGCAAAACAAAGCAAAATACACACTTATGAAGGTTAGACTACAAATATATTATAGACACTTTAATGTAGCCTAGATGTCATATGTCACCATGTTGTACAATTTGCTATAACTGAAAAACTCATTCTCATTAAGCCTATTCTTTCAAACGTCGATAAAGGCAGCAGGTGATCATCATCCCCACAAGCTATAAAACAAATAGAAGTTAAATATGAAAATGTAATACCCTTATGTAAAGTAGTACAGTGATAATGATTTGCACAATATTCATTATTCTTGTCTCCAATAATGTATCAGATTGTGCATGGTTTTACCTGCAGACATGCAATGCCAATACCAACAGCACCAAGGATGTACAACTGATTCAAGAAGAAGATCTCTAACTGTATAATGCAACCACCCTAAGGGTACCAGAAGGAAGAAAAACATAAAAGGTATGTATTCACACATCAGGGGACTAGCAAGGCATACACTGTACCTCTACTCTGTAGATATTGGACGGGTGGTCCCTGCGACCACAGTGGTCACTGGGGGTCTTGCAGCAGCTATCGGGAACTAGCCTGTCATTCTCTGATGCATAGATCCACACACTCTCTGACCAGTCTGATGAGCTGTTACTGCCACAGCACTTAAACTGTCGCACAGATGGTAGTACAGGACATTAAACATAACATACTGGGTTTTACATTAATTGTAAAAATAAACAATAAAATGAACAAAGCAAAAGTAATAACCTGAATTCAGGTGATATTGTTTAAAACAAGCTTATTGAGATCAATATAGCCTACATCAAATTATCATTTGAAAACACATTAGTAGTAGTCATTCAGGATAGTCAATGGAAAACAACAGGTGGATTGGTTGTCTGCTTTTGTTTTTAATCAAACAAACATTATATTATACAGCTGCATTTCCTTTCTAATAATTAGTGAGTTATTCAGCTCAACTCGATGTAGTTCTTTTACTTATCAGTAGCTATACTGTATGGAAAGTGAATACGAACAGGCTCTTCCATACCTCCTGTTGAAGGTTGTCCACAGCACGCGTGATGCTCTCCTCCCCTGGTTGTTGATACTTCTGCTGCATGGTGACCTTTAGGTTCTGCCTCAGGCCTTCGTCCAGCTGTGTGACCAGAGCGAGACATATGAGAAGGCTCGTAGCCGTGAGGTTACGTGAACTACAACGGACGTGAGGTGGCTTTAGCTTTAGCCTAACAAACCAAAACACACTACACACACAAGCACTTATTACTTAGGCTGTTAGTAGTTCTTTTTGTGGATGGAATGATAGACTGGTAATGTATGCTAGCCCTGATGAAATGCTGCCGTCGTCAAACACAATGTTGTTTGCTTACGATTGCTGACCTACTCTGCTATTGACACATGTACTATTTGTACTGTAAGTTAGTTTGGACAAAAGCTGCCTGCTCAATGCTTTAGATATATATGTAAAAGCAGTCATACATAGCCCACGTTCATGTTTCCCCCATTTCCCCCACGTATTCATCTTTCACTACCCCTGTCCAGTGCCTACACATCTTGTCTGACCTGAGTATTCTTTACAGGTGAAGTATGGGACATGAGATACTGACAGGTGACAACATATTACCTTGTAGCAGAATGGGAAACACTGGAGCGAGGGACAAAATGGGGTGGGATGGGAAAGAGATAGGATTTGAGAAGAATTGAAAAACAAACAAAAAGAAGACATGCACATGCAGATGTTTACTATCGTGTGCCGTTTCAGTTCTTGAATACATATTTCATAAAAGGTGACTACACAGACAATGGGAAGGTGTCTGAAGTCACATTCATGAAATAATAATAGTAGTGTTTTGAGTGATTTGAAATTGATGTTTGAGAATATAGGTTATAGACAATAATAATAATAATAATAATAATAATAGGGTAGGCCGTGTCAAGAAAGATAATTTAATTCCTAACATATACAATGCATTACAATGTATTACCTCTTGGAAGTTAATGTAGGCCAGTACGCCAGCAATTATCTCCAACAGGAAAATACACAGCAGCAAGATACAATACTGCAGTGGAGAGACAGAGAATTCAATTCTGCACACATGAGAAGAAACTTTACCTTATCAGAACATGCTAGTCTGATCTGTAGTTCAGTTTACCATGACAGAAAGAAACACCTGTCACCCATGTTTAAAGATAACAACGATTCAGATGTTTTGAAGGTGGTCCAAAATGCATATTACCTTTGATTGAAATGTATTGGTTTTGAATGTAGTGTAACGAGACTGATTAGTAGAGTTAAACAGCAATGTGGAGCTCACAAGTTCAGGGTGGGTTCATAAAGCTATTCATGAAGGAACATGAATCCCACTAATGAGGTACAGTAGCATTCATTCTGACATTTAAGATAAATATAAATAAAACCATGGCAGATATGGTATTTTATGATGTAGATAATGCACAATCAAACTGACGAAAATATGAAAACAGAATTAATGTCAGTTTGTTGAACGTCTACACCATATCCCCTCTGAGTGTGTCTCTTCCACAGTCACACATGATGCTTTTCATTCCTATTACATGGGTCATGGTCCAATCTAAACTCTTAAAGCTACGCTCTTCATTACATCTCCTATTCACACTGTCTATTTTTATCTCGATGAGCGCTGTGGTTTACACGCAGGCTAGCCGGGTCAGGTTGCGAGATCAGCATTCAAAATCTCACCCAGTGTGAACTTTAAAGACTTTCAAACAAGTCCTTAAAACCCTCTAAGATCTCATATAATCAGATGTTTACATGTCACGTGTAATGTTGTGTATGTGTTGTGAAAACATCCTGTATTGCAAATTCATACATCCGCATATGATGTGATTTATGTGTGGGCTTAGGGACCCTCACCACAACCAGCAGTCTCCTTAGTTCACTCAGAGTGGCGCAGCATCCAATCAAGCCGGTCACTATGACGACCGACCCAGCGACTATCAGAATGACCGCTGAGGCCGAGTAGTAGCTGGAAGTCAGCAAACTGATGTACTTGCCCTTCTCCACCAGAGTCCACACTCCCACTGCCAGAACAACACCGCCTGCCAGCTGACAGCAGCACATATCAGGTCAATACAAACCAGATCATCCCATCAGGAATGCACCACATAACACATAGCAGGTCTACTGTACAGTATGTAGCTCCTAGCAACGCTGAAATACAGGTAATGGTTACTGTCGCTGTGCATGCTGTGGTTTCCTGAAGCCTATCTGATATAAATTATACCTCTTTGTAGTGAGTATGCACTTTGTGTTCATGTCAGAATTGATTCTGTGCACTTCTGGTAACTACGATAAAAGTGTTTGTTAACTGTTGTTAGGCTATGTACAGTGATAACTTTTACCCATGAATTCTGCCTTAACACTGGTGTTTTTACATTATAACCTCATAACTGGATGTGATATAGTTGGAAATCTTTATCAGTAGATAAATGTATCATAGTAACTGGATGGGGTGTCTTGGCTTCCTTTTTGCTGAATTAATGAAATCTACCAACTTACCAAGAAGAGAACATTGAAGATAAACAGTAGGTATTTCAAACAAATTGTGCCACAATTATTTCTTTTTTCACCCTGTGCCTCCATCCTAAAAATAAAAGTTAATGCATACGCTATTAGCTCTCTTATAGGTTTATGTAACCACAATGTCACAGAATAATAAAAACAATGTCCGTGTTTATTCATAAACATGGGGTATATAACTTTTCATATTCCCTAGGTCAATAGGCACGTGTTAGTAAAGGTTATTGACTAGTAAAGTAACATAAAACTGGAGCCATTTCATTACTCATGAAATAAAATATGTTGTTTGAGGGAAAACTATTTAACAACTTGTGTCACATGTCAACTAGGCGACACATATAAATATCTTCTATAACTTGTTCTTCCTACACCTGACAATATGACATATTGTGGGGTTTCTCACGCAGATTGTGTACAGTACTTGGTTAGTCTAATTGTTTTCTTGTGATCCTCTGAGCTATATTAAGTTACTGTCTGCTGAAAGAAAGTGTGATTTACAATAACATGTTTACAATCCAAGATCATAGATAGATATAAAAATCATATTAGATAATACAATATAATAAATAAAATATAAGTGATTAAATTCATGCTATATTTATAAAACATAACAAACCCTGTCAATAATACATTTGCACGTTGCTATTTTTAAACCAGTGTCATGGAAAAATGTAATTATTTCTCATGAAACCTACCTGTTCAATGACTTGAAAAATTATGATTATAAAGATTATGTCTGTGAATCTAACCAATATTCCAAAGTGCTGCTCTCTTTGAAGGTTATGGGAAACAGTGCATGTTGTTCTGCTGGGTCTAAGTGGCTGCCTTCTTTCAGCAGTGCAGTGAGTTTGCTCTGTCAAACACTATAAAAGTGAAGGTCTGCCTCCAGTTGGTCGCTCATGCTCATGACACTATACCTTTACCCTCACACCCACCATCGGTGTGTGAATGTGTAACAATGTAAAAATAGACAAATGTAATCAAGTATTGTAAAGTGGCCTGTGGGTTACAAAAGCGATTATAAAATGCAGTCCATTTACCATTTACCCTGCTGTGAAATAGCCCTGCCTTTAGCATTTTTAACTAAAACTTCAACATTGATAGACAGCAAAACCTTTGTTTATTGTATTGTTTATAGTTGTCACGATGGCCTGCGGGTTCCACAACAGTCTGCTCATATTGTACATCAGTCCTTGTGCTGTGCTATTTACAGCAAGTCAAGTCAAGTCAAGTCAATTTTATTTATATAGCCCTTAATCACATTGCAGTCTCAAAGGGCTTTACAACCTA
>JAODTR010000021.1:1435536-1463771 GCA_025399935.1 Amblyopsis rosae | reverse complement strand
AGTTTGGGGTCCCTTGCTGAAGCTGCTGCCCCCGCGACCCAACTCCGGATAAGCGGGAGAAGATGGATGGATGGATGTACTATTAATTATTTCATTGAATTAAATGTTCCACTAGATGGCGGCATTGCGCTACAATAGATTACAATAAAAAAATGTATAGGCATGCACTGTTTAGGCCTATATAACTGAAACTTTGCATTTCAGGTAGCCTAGGTCTAATTAATAAATTACATAATATGATTTTATAGAAATAATGGCTTCATAAGGCTACACCAGACTTAGACCAGCCCAGTGTTTTAGGTAGCCTTAAGTCTTATTTTTAATAACCTATAGCTACCTTTTCTGTTTGCTTGAGATAAGCCACTTAAGTTAGGTAAACAGCTGACAGTGTTCTGGTGGCATATGCTACACTTCAATTCTAGGTTAATATAGGCTTTTCTACCAGATATAAATGCATAATCACATCACAGCCACACTTTCTTTTAATTCACACATCTCTCTCTCTCTCACTCACTCACTCACTCACTCACTCTCTATCGCTCTCGCTCCCTCATTTCACAGCCTTAGTTTCACACTCGATCACATTATCAACCTCTGTCACATCACATTGTGTTCTCTTCTTTCCATCTGTCCGGCACTGGAAGGCAGTGGTGCCTATCTTTACCATGCTGCTGTTCCTGTTGCAAATCCAGCATTTCATTTCATTTTATATATTTATTTATTGCATGACATGCTGTCGTGCCAACGCTGGAACTATTCATTATGTGTCCCCCCGAAATAACTACAGGAAATGACTGGATCATCTAAACTGACAGCCACATTTTCTGTTTCTTTTCTCTTAAGCAAAATGTGCAGATATACGACATTACTCATCATTGATAGGAATACTGCCTGCAAGTTGTTCTCATTTAGCTAGGTAGGCTAGACTACATATGTGTCAACATGTAGAGCACTGCACTGCCACATCCAGTGAAAGTCCTTAAACTGTAATCTCATGCCTACCCTGGTCCACCCCAGTGGTGTGACACCACATTTAAATGTCAGCCATTGTTTTGTCATTCACACCTAGAAAGACGAGGGCGCTAAAGAGGAGAAAAAAAAGGAGGCGAAAAGGGTGGGTGCAGCGATTCTAAAAATAGACTTGAGGT
This sequence comes from Amblyopsis rosae, assembly GCA_025399935.1. Taxonomy (NCBI): domain Eukaryota; kingdom Metazoa; phylum Chordata; class Actinopteri; order Percopsiformes; family Amblyopsidae; genus Amblyopsis; species Amblyopsis rosae. The sequence continues at coordinate 1,462,623 of JAODTR010000021.1, read as the reverse complement.
GATGCAAGCGAGGGTCTCCCGTCGAGTGATGTGCTTGGCTTGCCCGCAGCCGTCTGTTGTGGTTCATAGAAGGACAACACCTCTGTGTCCATCTCTGCAGGAGCTTGGCGGGCTTATTGTCCGCCTGCATGTGTGCACGCCTGCTCCCCGCTCATCTGTGCTACTCTGCCTCCATTATCGCTTCAAGATTCTATTTTCTGTCTGCCAGCCTGAGTAGTCAAATAATCTAAATTAGCAAAGGTATTAGTGCAGACTCTACGGAAGTTCTTTGTGTGTGATCTCTCTCTCTGCTCTGTCTTCTCACCGCTTTGCATTTAGAAGCCTTATCTTTCCCTTTCACCACATGCGTTTAGGCATAATAGGCAAATCTGACACGGACAGCTTATAATAAATTGCGTTGTCATCTTTTTACATTCTGAGTTTCAGTCAGGCATGGTGTGTATATAGCGTAGGCATCATGCCAAAAAGGCAGCATGGGCAGAATATTGGAATCCAGCCATTAATAGCCTTTTGGAGGCATGCATTTTTTGTGTCTGCCATGATATCCAGAAGACAAGACATTATGGGGATTGAAACACCACAGTCCTTTGATGAAAACAATACAATTGTATACGTGTGTTGCTAAACGAAGCAATTGAGAGTTTGAAAAATTAGCCTACATATTGTGGCTACACAACAAATTAACTAATTGCCGACTGTCAACACTCCATCCATCCACCCATCATCACCCTCTCATCCGGAGTCAGGTCGCGGAGGCAGCAGCTCCAGCAGGGGACCCGAAACGTTCCTTTCCCGAGCCACATCAGCAAGTTCTGACTGGGGGATCCTAAGGCATTCCCAGGCCAGTGTGGAGATATAATCTCTCCACCTAGTCCTGGGTCATCCCAGAGGCCTCCAGACGTTCCCAGTTCACCCGCACTACCTGTTTGGGCTTACCCCTTGACCCAACTCACCACCAGATGGTGAGTTGGTAGCAGATCTGTCCCTCTCTTCACTCGGGTGTCCAAAACATGTGGCCTCAGATCAGATGATATGACCATAAAATTGATCGGCCTAGGGTGCTCTGGTACCACGTACACTTATGAGCATCCTTATGTTCGAACATGGTGTGTGTTATAGACAGTCCATAGCACAAAAGTCTTAACAGCAAACACCTGCTCAAGTTTAAATCAGGAGTCTCCATGATTGCCCACATGCACGTTGATAGTCTCCCAGCAGAACTATGGAGTCCCCTACTGGAGCCCCATACAGGACTCCTTTCAGGGTCTCCAGGAAAGCAGAATACTCCAAACTGCTGTTTTGGTGCAGACAACAGTCAAGAGTCCCTCCCCCCGCCTCCATAACCCGTAAGCGTAGTGAGGCGACCCTCTTGTCCACCGGGGTAAACTCCAATGTAGCATCGCTCAAATGGGGGCTTGTTAGTATTCCCACAACAGCCCTTTCTGGAGATGCTGGAAGAATTTACACAGAAGATTTTTTCTTGCACAAAGAAAATAAATTGCTGTAGATTTAAATAAAAAATTTAAGGTGCTATTAAAGGGTCTAATGGTTTTCACCTACAGTGTCAGTAGAAAGGTGTGTCTGACATTTCCAATTAAAATGGCCTTAAAATACCCATAGCAATATTAGTCACCCCCCCACACACACACACACACACACACACACACACACCCACACACCACAGGAAGACAGAAGAACCACTCCACGCAGACGTAGTAAAAACAATTTAGTTTTATTAATATGGAACAAAAATCAGAGCTCAGCTCCATAGCTCCGCCCATCCAACACACCCCAGAAGACAGATGGGTGGAGGAGGACGAGGAAGAAAAAAATTTAATAATAATCAACCATTAAGATCACAGTCCGCTCGGCCTAAAAACAGGAGAGGCAAAAAAAAAAAAAACCATGGAACGCAAAACCAAAATGCTACTGGGTTTGACCTCGGGATGCCCTCAGTCCCTGGACCACGAGCCACAAAGGACAAGGTCTCTCTGCCATCTTCCCAAGGCTGTCCTGCTTCCACCCTCCCACATTCTTCATCTTCCTCATCCCAGAGCCACTAGGCAAGGCTGGGGGTTTTGGAAAGGAGGTCCATGCACACACCCCAATGGGACAGGCCAATGAATCTTCCCAATGAGTAAACACACGGATGACCTCTGATCTCTCTGAACCAACGAGGCCAGCATACAGGCATGTTTGGAGGAGGCAAAGTTACTGTGTGTGGGTGGGTGTGTGTGGGAAGGTGTTCATTGTGTGTGTGCTGTCACAGGAAATGTGTGTGTCAGTGCCAAAGCACAGCCAAAAACACAGTGGTATAGTACGTCCCAGTTATCTGTTGTGAAGCATGTATTATTCTGTGTTGTCTTCTTGGTTCAAATGGAATGTTTGAAGTTTTAAATAAGAGGAAATGAGAAGGCACAGGACAGTGGGGGTATATGGAGCTGGTCCCAGTGAGAACAGATTATCGTATCAACCACAGGACATCAACCACAATTTTATAGGGATATTTGCACTGCGGAAAACTGCAGAATATGTTTGGTGTGGGAAAGGTAATAAACAACACATATCTCATTCAGACTACATTTTGATGGTGGCCAAATGATAAGACAGGCATTTAAAGGATGGCACTGAATTATATCAGCCATCATTCCCACACAAATATTTATGCATTTCTCTGCCTCTGCCTCTTTTTTTATTATTATTATTTTTATTTTATTGCTGTGATTCTCCACAGAGCGGGAATGGAGAGCACTGGACTCGACCCTACAGTACAACTTCCAGTGCATCTCACAGGTCAAAGTTCAAAGAGTGTGATCCTGATGCCAGGCTGTGGCCTCATTGTGTTCTTTGATTCAAAGGGCTCCATATAACACCCTGGCTCGCCTCTATTTGTACACACAGTACCAGAGAGAGCTTGACAGCTGGAGCTGCATTTGGAAAAAGAACCAAAGATTGAATAAAGATAGGAATCAAACAGTTGAAGAGCCCAGTGGACGGGGGTAAGAGAGAGAGGGCATCGGCCAGCTTCAGCGAACACGGTCAACCCACACCTTAACGCACACCGAATCACATGACACAGCTATACACTAGTGGGGGGGGCACTGCACCAATGTACTATACTACAATGGACGGACTGACATCTAGTACACACTAACGCGCAGGCTCCCATTCTGCGTTCCAATGCACTCTCCTGGCTGCCAGAACCTTGCTGTGTCTTGTAAGGAGGAAAATACAAGCAACCAATTAATAAATCAACAGAAAGAACAACACATCATTTAGATTCCACTGGCTAGTATAAAACAAAGCAAAGAAATATGAAAGAAACTAAAGTTAGGATATAAAAAAATGCCAGGGGCACCAGACTTTACAGAAAGCATATTCTCAATATAAGTGGCTTTGAACGGCTCTAGGCTTTTTCTTTTAGTCTACCAAGTATATACTATTAACCTTACCAGGCAGCTAAAATCTATACAGTACTGTCATTTTCATATATTTATAGAGATTTATACACTATACAAAGTTGGCAAAAATACATAAATACATCGGAATTAGATTTTACACCACAATTGTGTGAGCACTCGTCGTTGAGGAGGTGGGTCGAGTGGAAACTGTATAAGACGCAGAGACGAAGGAGTGCTACCTCCCACGTGAGAAAGAGATGTCGTGGTAAATGCTAGGCCTCATGTTGATAGGAATGCGCCACCGGAATAGTATTGCTTATAACATTAGCCTGCCGGTGATCACATTTGTCCACATTACATATACAGAATCAGCTTCAAAAACATTTGAACATGTATATCATTTTGGTAAGGCCAATTAGGATATACAAACCAGTGCAATCAAAATTGTACTGTATATCTACAGGGGTCTCATCTCTATTTAGGGAAGCAGTCCAAATATTGTCAGTTTGTCAATATAAGGCAGGTGTTTCTGTGTGTATATGTCTCATAAATACACCCTGCCACACACACACACGGCTAAGGTATAAATAAAATAACTGACAGCATCTGTAGAAGGACCAGACTAAGGTTATGTGCTCCTCTTGGCTGCAGACTAGAATACAAGTCCTGAAATAATGCATAAGACAAGCTCCAAGAAGAATTGTTTGGTTTGTGTGATAGCCTGTTCAGTTCTTTACTGCAGATGGAGAACAGTCTTTTACCCAGCTAAGAGAGTAGACCTGTTACTGTATGTGACCTTGGCTATGCTTGGTAATAGTTCTACCGGGGGATAAATGGCACATCACAAGCCTACACAGTCAAATAGTGACAGATGTCTCTTCTGGGACGACCCCTGCACCACCCACAGTATGTCCAACTCCATGCATTGGGCCTTAGACAGAGCAGTAATGAGTTCAAATTCAATGAGCAAGGCATCATTGCAGGCAGTGTCAGTGAAGGGCCAATCCCCTCGAACACAATAGAATTACAATAAATCCCCATGCCTGTACAGAAACCGGGGATGAGCTGGAGAGCCAAGCCAATAGCCCCCCCCCCCCCCACCCAGACGCTACAGTACACCCAAGGAGAAATGCCTCCCTGCTGACATTTTCAAATTAAAGGAGAGAATTTGCAACTCAAATGCCACAATGCTACATTAAATCCTCGTCACAACTTATTGCTCAGTTCAGTTTTTGGGGTGTGCGGGATAAGGTCTCACAATGTGGCAGTGTTGCTACAGCGGGGCTGGGATGTGTTTGGGTAGCACTCCTTCACTTGATGTCTCTGGCCCCACCCTGACTACACCATCAACAAAAATACAGCGGACATCAAAAGCCCTTATTCAAGAAGGGCAGGTATGTTCAGGATCGGCGGCGGCGACACAAGTTTTATCATGAATATTGTCATCATCTGAAGTGACAAATGAAAAGTCGGCGTACGACAAATGTCCAGAATATATTTTTTTTACCAACAATATTTACAGAAACTTTTTCAAAAACAGAATAAAGATATTTCTTCTCATGTTTTTGTAAGGGAATAAATCCAGGAACACATGACCACCAATCACACACATACATACACATGGACCAACAGTCAAATGTAAACTAAAAAATATTACTTATTATTGTTTTTCATATTCATTTTGATTCCATTCAGAACAATGCTTACAAGAACCCTGATTGGGAGAAGTCACATTGGCGTTTGCCAGATGCTTAAAACAATTGAAAGGGTGAGCTGGAGGAGGCAGGGTCTGGCTGGGTAGCATGGACCCCCAGCTAGCTAACATTAACTAGCTGCAACTAGCCAAGATGGTCTTGGCTTCACAACCTACTCTTCCCACTTTCAGTAGAACTACAGTAACTACATCTGCAAGACTACGTCATCTCGTCCGACATGACGTTAAAATAGGCATACAATAAAGTTATTCCTTGATTTGTGTCCAGCATTTTCCTTGTGGGTTTGAGCATGTAAGATTGCATACCCCTCGTCTGGAACTCTTGAACTGGCTCTGAACTGAACTCTGCTCACACACAATCCACCCCTCGCCCATACAGCAATGTGCCTTTTGTTACACAATCGTGTGCTTCAAACTTAACCTGTGAACTAGGGTTGAAACGTGGGGGAGCTAAAACACAAGTTCTAATTCTATATTGCACAAATTGCATCGGCCTCTTCACACATCTTGCCATACTTCAAGAAGGCCATATATCCATCAACAGTCAGCAATGTCAAATAATACAGTGGAGAAACTGCAGAGCATGACATGGACAATATATTTGGGCTCCGCAGGTTATTTTGATAATCCTTTGGCAAACAGGTGTGACCCCTTCAGCCAATACAGCTTACAAGTGTTTAGAAAGGTTAAACAGAAGGAAAGAGGCACGGCTGCCTTTGACAATGATACATTTGGGGAAGTAACTTATGAATAATTATCCCCACGTTGATGGGAGCCCAGGGGCAGGGACTGTAGCTTCTAATGACATTTGAATCATCTGTCAATGGTAGGACGCATTCAAATTACAGTGCATGTTGAAAAATAAAGGTCTAAGGACCCATCCCAAAGTACATACAGTACAGTACATACTGTGCCTATCACACTGCACGCAATTTCAATTGAAATCTTAACGGGAATGATCTCAATAGATAAGACCATTACTATATACAGATAATACAACTTTTACTTCCAGTTATATTTCAGTTAATCGTATGACCTTGTGTGATTTAAGTACCAAATCTTCCATGTGCAAAAGTTCCACAGCTTTTATTGTTGTTTTGTTTTTTGAAGCAGTGCAAGGTATTTGCGCAATATATTATGATATTTATCTCATCATTAATGTTATACTGTGTTTCGTGTGACTAAAAACAGCCTGAATAACCATCCCTGCTTGGTTTGTAGTGAGTGATGACTAAGCTTTTCAAACCACTAGTGTTGCAATGTATCACTCCTCCAGTAATAAATATAGTTGTTTTAACAGAAATGACAGCATTAGGTTGATTCATCGCCTGTACGCCTGCGTTTCCAAACCATGTGCAGAGATCAGAATAAAATGCAATATACTGTAATAAATACAGATATTTAATAAGCATGGTCACTATGGGTACTACATGTTTGAACAGAAAGCTATATCTTTGCACTACAATCATAAGTCCAACTTGATTGTTTCCACTATGCGTTTTAAAGCCAATTTGACCCTCGGAACAATGTGACCCCTTCTTCCCCAGCTCCAGGGACAGAGCTATGGCCTTCCTCTCTGGCTGTTTGATATGAGGGTAATGCACTGTGACACTGCAGGCGGTGGCGTTCAAAACAACCGGCTGTGTTCCGCGGCTGACCAAATGATCTGAAGGATGCTAGAGTAGCCAAGCATGCGGCAGCAAGCCGCACACGAGACACACTGCCCTGAACAATGTCCCAAAGACAGCAGCACATGCCTGTCCCATAGGCATCACTGCCCTCACACAGCACTGGCACTCCTGGCAAGGAGAAACGCATGAGACCAACAAATCAAGGCAGAATAAATGGAAACAAAGCAACCTATGGGCAATGCACACACGCACGTATGCACACAAGAAAGAAAACAAAATCCAAATCTATCATTTCAAAGTGAGCATGTGCTTGCTACACACGAACAAAGCGAAAGTGTGAAATGCAATTTTGAACTAATGTAATTTTACAGTAGAAAAGTACAGGACTAACAGCTGTGATCACTCAGTAAGTTGAGTCTGTTTGTGTAGGTACTTGCTGCATTATGGCTATCGTATCTAGGTTACTGAAATGCCCAGCTGAGCTGAATGTGCCTGACGAGCAGAGCAGCTGTAACCAGCCGTGTCCTCCGGCGCTCAGTGCTTTGTGCTTGCTTATCTTTTGGTGTCACATAGCAGTCAAACGACGCACGTCCAGCCGTCTGGGATGCGTGGCGCCTACTGTGCAGCTGCAGCCGTAGAAAAGACAGCTACAGCCAGCCATGCGCACCAGTTTTGGTTATTTTCTTTCTGCCTCCCCACAATTCAATAACGCAGCAGCCAAAAGCAACGTCTGTCTCAATCTGTACGGAAATTCACCAGCCACTCGGCTAAGTCCCGGCGACAGCCACATAGCAACAGTCACATAGCGACAGCCGCATAGTGACAACAGGACTCCCTGTGAGCTACAACACCTCCCCCGGTGCCTGGCTGATGGTCACATGGTATCCTTATCCTGAGCCTGGGTCTCTTGCCCTCCACGCAATAGCAGACACTAAGGCGCATCGGAGAGGTGGAGCGACGGTGTGTGTGTGTGTGGGGGGGGGGAGACCGCAGACCAAACCCCGGTGCCTCTGCCCAGTTACTGCTCACCCTTTCAGACTCTCCTCCCACCACCTCCACCAGTACTGCCAGTACAGTCGGTACTGGACTCCTCGTTAAAACTAAACACCTCTTTATTGTTGTTATTACATTTCAAAAAGTGCAGATAGAACATTGGGAGGGAACAGGATGGGGATAATGGCAGTAAGTAGAGCAAAGGGAGCGATAGATAGTCAAGAAAGAGAAGAGATATTATTGTAGCGGGTTGCTCTCCTGAAAACACACACACGTACGCATATGAAAATGCAGGCCTAATTACACACTTCATCCACGCCACAGACCGGATATTTTCAAAACAATCAAAACTCTCGAGGAGAGCCTGTCGCCGCCCTACAGGGCACCTCAGGACACTGCAGGGGGGGAAAACAACGCTCACAAACACTCAGGCAGAAGCAGTACACCGAGGTGCTGTTGTATACACACATTGCACAGCACAGGACCTGTGCTGGTTACTTCTGGTTCAGAAGAGCATCACTGATTTCTTCATTTGGTGATTTTGTTATAAATGACATCTTCGCATTTTGGGGGAATGTTTTTCTTTTCTTTTTCTTCATCTTCTTTTTTCTCTTTCCATTGTCCGTAAAAACCAGGAGCGGCCCATTTCAGAAGTTTATTGTGTTCTCACTGTCCAGGTTTATATAGTTCAGAAAGGTTTAATTTTTTTAATTCTTTAAATCTCTACATTTGTTTGAGCTACAGCACAGCACCCACAGCACACAAACGACAAAGGGTCCAAAAGAGGGTGATTCGCTAATATTGTGCCAGAGTGAGAGAAGAGAAATAGAGGAAAGAATAGGCCGAAAGAGAAGGAGAGAGACTGGGAGGACGACGACGACAACAACAACAGCAGCAGCAGCATCATCAACAGCTCCAGTTCTGCTATAGGAGGCGCTCTGCCAACCGATATGCCTATTACCATATGCATAATGCAATAACAGAATCTACTGAACTGCAGAGGTTTGTCCTAGGATTCAATTACTGTGTTACTGCGTGGCTGTTACGCCACGCATTAGCTGCTTTGCTAGTCCACTGGCACCGTATGCTAGTTCAGGGGCTGCATGGCAAGGGAACTGGATGGTCATCAACTTAAAGGTTAACTGTGTATAAATACGTTGTTCAACTAAAACATTATTAAACAAACAAAACGTAAGTAGAGCTTTTTTAACTATAATTATTTTATATTGTATGTCCTCAAAGCAAGTTGGGGACAAAAAGGGGAAAGAAAGGAATAGTGCTGTTTGTTTACCCACAGCTAAAGTTGCTAAAGTTAGCACATACTGCCTCCCCCCTCTGCCAGCTTTATACAGCCTATGCCAGAGCAGCTACAGCTAAAAGAGATAGCTGCAAGTAACTAAATCAACATTATTGTTGGTAATGCAAGACAATAAACTTGCAATATAGATGCTAGATGCTGCAGAGCGCTCCTCCATGTGTGTTTTGCATTTCAATGGCTTTTCACCCCATAAATGCTAAGGGCAATTCTGAACTGCGTGTTTTTTTAAAACGTCGTAGAGCATAAGGACAGGTGGACAGACATACAGACACTGTCAGAAACGGGTTACCATTAGCACGGAGGCAGACACAGAAAACAGGGCTTAACAAGGAGGAACAGAAAGAGACAGAGAAGAAGAGATCTTTAGAGCAGAGCGAGAGTTTAAAGGTTTAAGAGATCAGATGGCTAATTGTACCCGTGTTTCGCAGCCTGGCAACAAGTCAGTCTTGTGCATAAGGAACGGGGTTTGAGAGCAAGGGAAAGGGTAGAGGGTCGACTGAGGGGAAGGGGCTGGGACCATGGCATAAGGTGGGCAGGGCTATTAGGTCTTCAGAGCATGCCACTGGGCGACGTTAGTACGTGGTCGACCCATCATGTCTTTCCAGTGCTTTACCTCCGCTGGTCCACTCTTCCACGATAGGTAGATCTAAGAGGTGTTTATAGGAGGGACGTTAACAAAGGGAAGAAAAGACATGGGAAGGAATAGAGGTTCACAACATGTAAGAAGTTAAAGACTTGGTTAAAAATATATGGCTGCTGGCAGTGGGCCATTTATTTTTCAACTCTCCTGCGTGCCATATCCGTGAAGCACTCGGTTGAGACAAAATACACAGACGTGCACCCACTCTGTGTCTACGCATGAATGGGAACTTGCTTAAATCTTTAACAATGATCATTTGGTGACATACAAAATTATATACAATTACACACACCCACTTCAACCATCAGTTCAATGAAAATGACATTTTATTTCAGATGAAAAGAGCTGAGGCTACAGATAACGTAAAGCAATATTGACATTTTAATAAATCCTCAACACTAAAGCTTCCTTTCACCAATGTAAATACACATGCTGACATTCAGGATGAGAGTAATTCTTTGGGTCAAACTTTTCTTGAGCTGGAAGCTATCCTATTATTCAACATTGAATAATGAGAAACTATTGTTTCTCCAATACAAACCTCTAAGCTGGTTGCTGCTGTAATTTTTAATGTAATGTTTAATTTAACATATTCAGCGGATTAGGATATGGGCATTGAAAGCATTATTTCAACCCATGCATGTGGAGAGTATAAGTGGGCCGTCAATCACAGTTTTAAAGGTGTGTGCGTGCGTGGCCTCACCTTGCCAATAACATCGTTGCGGCTCAGCCTGTCCTTGTCCATGACGGTGATGATGATTGTGGTCTCCCTCAGGACGTGGGCGGGCACGTCGAACGGGAAGGACTCGTTGAACACGGGGTTGAGGCAGCGCTTCATCGTCACCGTCTTCTTCTTCTCTACGCGCTTGTCCTTGTGCATCAGCCACACCTTCACATAGGGGTCTGGAGCAGACGCACAGCCGAGCAGTCAGTGGGCGACACTGGCAGCAGGTCACCAGAACCAATGGACAAGCCCGTCTCACGTTTCACTTTAGTTTCACTTTAGTTTAGCAATTTCCCCCTTTTTTAATTGAGGAGCAGCGGGGAAGCAGAAATGCTGTGGAGCTCAAGGTCGTCTTCCATTTCCCCCACTTCCCTCCCATCCCCGCGGCTGAATAAAAAATTTTACAAATGCATCTAAAAATGTGTGTCTGGGAAACAATACCAGTGCCCGCTGTATCGCTTACAGCCCATGCTCTAACTAGTCCACCCCACCGACTAGTAATATCCCAATGTCATGCCTCAGATAATATTTCACTACGAGACCTGATCCCGTACAGGCGAGCAGAGCGCCTGGCCAGACAACGGGACGTAAGTTGAGCAGACACATTTAGCCGGGCAGGCTCATAGATATACAGCAGAGATACAGTAAGTCAGGGAGCATGCAAAAAAGGGGAGGGGTGCAGAGATACAAATCCCTGATGAAGGGTCACTTTGTGGTTTTAGCAGTCTGTCTTGACAGCTGGTGAGTCCGGATGCCTGACGTTACAATATATCAGTCTTTCAAGGCAAGTTTGGCCGCCTGGCAGCCATCTTGGTGACGCTTCTGGCCAGTTATTAAAGAGATCCTATCTAAACGAATAGGTTACTTTGCGGTTAATGCTCACCTGGATATAAAACTGCATGTACGTATATAGAATCACCAGTAAAATATGATTTAAAAAAATCTGTAAACGTTTGGTGACTTTACCTCAAATTTAAATCAAATGCGTTCTTTCCCATACGGGTTACACTCATACTATCCATGTGCAATTGTGAGCTTGCGTCAGTTCATCCACTTGAATGTCTCATTAGGTTAAATGTTCTGCTATTTTATTAAAACAGTCATTGACTCTTTGGGGGAGGATGGGGGGGGTTAGTGCCTCCCAACGTTCTCTCATTCAGAATTCTCAACGCGGCCTGTCTCTTTCATTATACTGTCTATACACTGTAGGAGTCCTCTGTAAGGACACATTGTCTGAGTCCTCAGCAAACCTGGAGGGCACTGAGCGAGAGCTATAGCGAGAGGGTACAGTGTAAGCAAAGAGAGGGAATCTGTACCTGAGGTGCCCCCGATATCCATGGCTTTGAGATTCCGTGCTTTGATGATGTTCACAGTGATGGTGTTGGCAGTAGGATTATAGCAAAGAGACACAAGCAGATCTCCTCGCCTTCCCTGAGGATATACATGCACACACACACGCACACACACCACACACACACAGCCCACAGGAGTCATTGGGGCTTTTTAGGGGCTTTTCAAGAGGGAATATCAAAGTGCAGATTAATCACTAGTTATCACCGCTCTGCCCTTTATGCTCATAATGTGACTGGTGCCAAACCAAATGGTCCCACTGATAATGCAATGTTGCATCTGATATCTGATATAAATGGCTTCAATCTTTAAATGGCCACAGTCTGTGGATACCTACAATTGCAATACTGAAATACATCTACAAATTGTATTGTGTGTTGAAAAACATCACCATCACATGTATCATAAGACGTTCATTGTCATCAGTCCCTATACAAACCCCTTATAAACCCCCTATGTGACCCCATAAACCCTATGAAGATGTTTTCCCACCCCAATTTAACACCAAGTCCCCATCAGTTCTCCAGTGTCTGCTGTGAGGGTCTTACGCTGCCATCACTGCAGGGTTTGAGCTCCTTCCAGAAGGTCTTGATCTGCCCCAACTCCACCTTGTTGAGGGGAATGGACACCTCGCCGATGGGGTCGTTCCTGCTGAAGCGGTCGTAGTCCAGCACCTGAAGGTAAAGGGTTCGCTCCCTCACCTTCTCATACGGGAACCCTGAGAGCGACATGACACATGAAGGACACGCGGTGTGTTGTATTGTGGTAGAGCGTGCCTCATTCGCTCAAGTGGATGACTAAGCTCTTGGGGGGGGGCAGCTTTAATTCATAATTGAGTCATACAAAACACAGTTACTGGATATCCAGTAACAGAGACGTATCAAATTTAACTGCTTGCTAGTATCAGAGTTGAGTGCTTTGTTCGGCTCGTGCAGCACAAGCATGTACATGAAATAACACCGACCTTCAAACAGGAAGGTTTCGTTCCAGTGCGGGTTCAGGTTCTTCCGCTTGACCTTGGTCTCCAGCTTGTGCTTCTTGTCCGGCAGCAGGTACAGCTTGACGAAGGGGTCCGAGGTGCCGGAGAAGTCCTTGGCCGGCAGGTCCTGACCCTTCAGGATCTTGACGGTGAGCGTGGAGTCCTGGAAGCTGTAGCCTATGCTGAACTGGATGCGGCCCAGCTTCTCGCTGACGGGACCTTCGCCATCGTCGTCCTCCGAACCTGGAGACAGCTAAAGGAAGTGTGTGTGTGTGTGTGTGTGTAGGAGGGAGATATGTGGGGGAGGGGGGACAGCAGGTGTCTAGTATCTATAGTAGAAGAGTGCTAACGTACGCCGCCGACAGGCTCATAGCGGCGTATGCAGCGACGTGCATGTTCCCATTCACGCACATACAGTACAGTACGGTACACTCTTTGACAGAGAGAAGGCGTGAGGACCTATGGAGCTGCGTTTCTATCGGGGGCGGCTGGGGCACAATTGAGCAGCTCGCAGTGAGAGAGCTCTTTCTGCCATTAAGCAGATTGAGAGAGTTTAATTTCCTCTGTAATGTTTTTAAGAGGCGGGAGGTGCTCAGATCGGAGATACGAGAGCTTTCTCTTTCGCACACTCGCTCTCCTGCTCTCTCTCTCTCTCTCTCTCTCTCTCTCTCTCTCTCTCTCTCAGCCTCATTCAGGCTGCTTTATCACAGCTGTGCCCTAAAAGGCTGCTATCTCATCGAAAGCATAGGGCAGAAAGAGAGAAAGAGTGTGAGTGAGAGAGAGCGAGAGAGAGACAGAGAGAGAGAGAGAGTCTGCCTGGGGCACGAAGGATATGAGCAGGAAAGATGCGCCCAGGGCCGGTGTTTTGCATGTGCAGCTGTCTCCATCCCTTCGTTCTGTTGAACCGCTCTGCGATAGCTCCCTGCCTACTCTCTCTCCACGGATGGCACAGATGGGGAAGGGATGGTTGCGAGCGAGCGAGCGATAACAGCAGGTCTTAAGCTCACTTTAGTAGAAATGCTAGCTGGTCCTGAAGCTTGCCCAGGATGCCAGCGAAGAGGCTATCTTTCGGGCGGGGGTTTGGGAATATTACTTAAAGATCTCCATTTCAATGACAATAGCTCCACAATGTGCTTGAGAGCTACACTAGTGAGTCACTCTCCACATTTGTCAATGCTTTGATCCTTGTCAGGATTCACAGTGACATAATCAGTCACATTCAAGCCCAAACAGTGAGTCACCTTATACAGTATGAGCGCTTCTGCTTGATTGCTATTGTAATAATAATAATAATAATGGCTTTACTTGATATAGCGCCTTTCTGTAAATTCAGCCGAAAGCGGCCTGTGTAAATTGGTGACGGGATTTCTGTACGTGCGCACCTGTACCTCCTCAAATTATCATGGCCTACGTTGGCAGAATGACTTTATGCAAATGTGTGGAGGATTAATAAATGCACCACAAATGTGGTGTGGAATCTTTACTGAAGGGAATTTATTCCTCCCTATGATATTAATATAATAATGATAATAAAAAATGTATATATATATACAGTGTATATATCATTTTTATAATGTATTATTATTATTATTATTATTATTATTATTATTATTATTATTATTATCATTATCATCATCATCACATTTATTCCAGATCACATATTATCAAACCAAAACAAACTTTTCAGAGTTATTATTATTACCGGTATTATTATTATTATTAGAGATGCTTTAGCATATTTTGGTGGTCATCATGGTGAAAGTGAGATCATGAGATCACCTGCAATAACCAGTAACCAGTGGGAGATGTGAGGAGCAGCTTACCATCACCATGTCTCCAGTAAGGGAGTTGGCCAGGTCTGTCACTGAAGTGTGACCATCAGCATCAGGGGGGTGACCCTTGGGGCTGTTAGCTGGCTTGTTACCCCTGTAGATTAGAAAAACAATACTATGGTCTGACCCAGTAACAGCTTCTTTGGGCAGTGTCTAGTTCATGTCCAGAGAGAAAGAGAGGGAGAGAGAGAGGGGGGTGTGTGAGTGGGCTGAGTACACAGGAAGTCCAACCTCCATCTGTTGGGCAACTTTGCACCATAAAAGCCTGTGAGTGAGTATATTTGCCTAGGCTGTATGTCATGGTAGATTGTACTTCCTCTAGATAGCATGAGCAAAGCTGGTAGAGGCGGCCAAACCTTTCACATTAACGGTTGGCACCAGAATTGAGGATGTTTGATGTAGCAAGCCCTGATTGGTGACAGTTGGATTTGGAAATCACTAAACAAATAGCTGTGGCAAGCAACCCAGAAAAAAAATCTCTAAGCAAGTTACCTCCAGTACGTAAGCAAACATTATTCTGAAATATGTTCACACAGAACAAAAGCATTACCCACTACATTATTAGATAATGCGTCATGGTCATTCTTAGAAAAGGCACACAAATACATTATTTGTTCTCTTTGGAATTTGTGACCACTCCCTATGTTGTCTAAACACAGGTGCACAACAACAAGACACACAGATAAAGTGACATGTATAAAAGGTTAAACAGGACATATACAGTATTTAGCAGACATATACAGAAACACATAAAGGACCACACTAATGACACAGAACAGTTTGGATGTGTATGTGTGTATCAATGTTTACATTTTTTAGCCATGTAATTCAGCAGCAGAAACATTAAATATATAAAAGGGATTCATGAGCAAGCAGATATCCCCCTGGGTTGGTATTAAAATACAAATGTTATTAATTGTTAAGTTTGGTGCCTTCTCAAACAGCACGTCATAAATAAGGACTTATACAACGTTAAAAGAAACACGGGAGAAATAGGAAAGCAGAAGAGAGAAAGTAAGAAGGAACGTCCTGGCCAATGTAATGTGACACAGATCACTCCATACAGAAGATTGACCAAGGCACATTGAGTGGCAGAACATATACTTTAACACTGTTCCATAACAGAATGAGCAGTGACCAGAGGGACAAAAGAAACCGACAGAACACGAGGAATTAGCACGCAAAACAATGACAAGGCACACATAAATCATAGCAGAGGAAAGAAACGTGGTCCGAGATGCAATGCAAGAAAGAGAAAGCAAGCTGGAGATACAAGCTTTATCTGTATTAGAAGAGATAGCCAGTATTAATAGCATAAACAGAGAGGTTACAGAACCAAACCAAGAGTGAGATCTTTACAGACACCAGCATGTTAAGAGAGAAAAGCAGAGCTGCAAGAAAACATAGCGGAGGAGAAGGAAAACGCCTGGAAACACAACAGAGGCTTAGATTGGTCAGTCTGATACATATCAATGAATAAAGGACACAACTAAAGAAATATGCACACACAGTATTGTAAACAGGGGACACAGGGGTAAACGTAACGCTGAAACTGAGAAAAAAGAGCAGAGCAGAACAGAACAGAAATAATATACACAGTACAGTTGATCACCAGGAGGAAGAAGAGTTCTTTAGGAGGGAAACGCAAAAAGAATAGATATAAAAAAGAGAGTTCAGAGATAAATTCATGTTTTTAGATATACTACTAAACAAAAATATATCATTTTAAATACGAAACAGTATAGTAAGCCACGTAACGCACGTTTAGAGTGTTCCAAAAGAGGGTGGCATTAATGACGCAGATTATTAATAATATACAGTATGTTTTCATATACCGTATGTACAGTGTACCAGCAGATTTTTACACCCATTTAGCAACACTCTAAAAGTGCGGATTAGGGTCACACGGGCCAAAGCACATATTTGGCATTGGCTACGTCTGCATATATCATATATATATTGTATACTGTATATATATATACATACATATATGCATGTAGGTTTCACTCAGAGAGTGAGGGCAATGCCTTGAAGAGGCAGGACACATGGAGCCCAGAGATGGTCTGTCTGTCTGCCCGGCAGTGTGAACTGTTTGTCTGAGAGAGCGTTGGCTCGCTCTCTTACGGCACGCACTTTGGATACGTTTTGCGTGAACAGCCGTGTCGAGTGTAACAATGAGTCCTATTCCCTTGCAGAAGACACAGACAGAACCAAGGGAAATGTGTGGGACAAACAGACGGACACAAAAGGCAGGCACGCGAGACATGGGGAAACAACAGGAATCCGGGGGGAAGGGGGGGGAGGGGCGGCTAAGATTGAGGGGGAGGAGGGACGTCCAAACTAAATTTGGAAGAGGGAAGGAAGTTCTCAATTTGTGTTGTTGCTTCTGCATTTGTCTTATTGGTTCTCAGGGGAGGTATGTACAGTATGAAGCTGGTATATAGCTGGCGTTTAGCCCAAGAGGGGGGGGCGGGTGGGTGGGGGGATAAGGGAATAAGCTGGGGGAGCTTTGCACAAAGGCACAGAACATCTGGAGGGCGGCTGACTCGGTGGCCGAGGCGTTTGACGGTACCTCCCTCCTCCTCCACTTCCCAAGTACTGACGGGGAATGAGCAGCGTTCATTATTCATTCTTCCACATGCTTCATTCAGGTGTCGAGTGTGTGAGAGCTGCACTTTCTAGCAGCCCTGCTGGGTGCCTGTGTACTGTAGGCTGCTGGCTGCACCACCATGGTAGACCTCATTCAACTGCTGAAAAGCATCCTGTTTACCTGTCTACCTCAGTCAGCATACGTGCTAAATTAATGCTAGGGATTGCTTATGTCGCATTTTAGTTTATAGCTTTCATAGGACTGACTTTTATATGTCTCTCTGGTCAACAGGGATTTGCTATTTTGTAGCCTGCAGTTGCAAACAGCGGCCAGTGGAAGGCAGAATACACTAAAGTTCCCAGGTTCTCCCACAGCTTAAGAGGAAAGTGGGCTGTTGGCATAGCAACGGCTCTAGAAACACAGTGCATACATATGGGGAGTTCAGGGAGTGAGGAGAAGTGTGTGTGTGTGTGTGTGTGTGTGTGTGTGTGTGTGACTGGAGTGGGGTGGGGTGGGGCAGAGGGTTCTGGGCAGCAAACAGGCAAACACACTGAGAACAATAAAAGGCTTTAAGGCAGGATATATGACAGGTACAGGTGGGAGCCTCGCAGGGACACGCACACACGTTCACATGGACAGACGTACGGAGGCAGGCGGGGCCACCTTTTTGTGTTTCCACCGTCCTGTGATACTATCCTTGCTTTTTTGTTGCCGTAGTTGTTACCTGACCCGGGGCCAGCGACTCCAAGGGGGCATAGGGGAAGGCAGGGGGAGGCACTCCGCTTCTAGGCTGGAGAGAGACGCGGAGAAAGAAAGCCATCCCATACCCCCCCCCCTCATTTTTGTTTTCGAGGCACGCAGACCCTCCACACATCTTCAAACACACAAACACGCACGCAGGTTGAAGCACCATCTATTCCGATGTCTCCGCTCCATTACAGAACCACCTAGCAGTGGTCGCACTCAGACGGGGCCGTATAGTATGGGAGCAGTGTGATACTTACGCAACACAAGTTCACACGTGAAGCACGTGTGCAGCCACAGTGGAGCGTGCAAGTCATTGCAGGCCTTTAACTCCTCGGGCTCAAACAAAAAGCCTGCTCTGACAACCAAATTCGGATGCGTTCACTGATAAGTAATTACATCCTCCATCTTGGCACTGGTAATGAGCCAAAAATAGTGTCATTTACTGAAACCCCGCTTCTGGGAAGAGAGGGAAAGGCACTAAATACTGCCCTCTGTTTTCCTGTTTTAGATAATCACATGGGACATGCGGTGCGTGCCAAATTCAGCCAGCGTGAGTCCTGTTTTCTCAGCGAGCAGATGACAGGGCGGATATCCCAGTCCGATATCAAATATCCAAGTCTCCATCAAGTCGTTTTTTTTGTGGTGGTGTGGAACTTGCCCCTGAAATACAGTATCGGTATGACAGTGTTACTGGAAACCACTATAAACCACAGCCACTAACATCAGACCCACTACAGCTAACAATAACGCAGTAACTACTGATAACAATACCGACGCTAATCATAAAGCTGATCATTATAATAAGCACTGAGATGAGACTTTAGTAAATAACTTTTGCTAAAAAAAGGAGCTTACACTAACTCTATCCGTTAATTTAACAAGTATCGCTTTAATTGGGCTCTCAATTCTCTTTCCGATTCACAATTTATGTCTCAGACCTCACTTAAAATAAGCATCGCATCATCCCAGGGAATTCCGCCAACATGAGATAATCACAACATTTGAAAAACCATTAAACCTGCCAGCTCGACTCCATCAAACATTTTGAATAGCCATTAAACTCAAAGACAACTGCCTCATTGGAGGAGGAGGTGGGAGAGGCAGTTGTTGACGTGCCTGCCACCTGTTCTCCGGCAGAATGCGCGGGTCCCGGGTTAACACTCCATCCCATCAGCTCCTCCCCTCCCCTACAAACCTCACCGCTATCCATCTCCCTGGATGTGAGCGGAGCTCGTGCACTGACATGCACCTGCCAAAGAGAGTGTATACTTACATGTAGCTCACAATACGCACCTCCTAGCACTCTGTGGCTGGAACATGGCTGCATGTGGGGAGCGGTCTCTTTGCTGACACGGGGACAGGTGCCATATGAATAGCTACAACATACAGCATGACACAACAACCGTATCGCATGGGATCAATTCACACAGTACATACAGCACCATGTGTATCCACACGTACCATATATATTCGCACTATGCAGCACAATAGCAGACAACACAATATCCAGTGGACAGCTCCTCTATTCATGATTTCTATTCCCACCTCCCTTTGTGTTATCTCCTTCCTTCCCCTGCTCTCAGCATGAGAATCGAGTGCATGCCTGTATCCCCGGGTGGCTCGCGGCTGAGCGGCGTGCTCTGGCCCGAGGGACGGTCTTAGCCGGAACCCCGTCCACCCTCCATCCCCAGGACAGAGCTTATTAATCAGGCCTGCAAAGCCCTTGTCACAGAAGGAGCACTGTGTCGGCCTAGCGGTGCATGGAGAATCACTTTACATGCATAAGCATGTATGCTAACAATGAAAATGTAAAAGAGGGGGGGAATTTAACGACTCCCTACACGCCGCCACGTCATCCCCACCACCAGGTCCGAATTCCTTATTCGCCCATGTTTGTGCTGAAACCTAGGTGACCTGCTCGCTCACTGCTGACCTAAACTTACATAACATTTACCATCAGATTAATTTCCTTGTTATATAAAAGGCTAAACCCACTTGTGGCGAATGGACAGAGCTCTGTGATGAGAGCCAAATTAGATGTATTGGCTGTGTGAAAGATAATATTGTCGCTACCTATTGTGTTTGCCTTGTTCTTTTTCAAGGTAATATTACATGATATTCGAGGAAATATGAATGCGTCAAGGAAGAGACATATTTCTGCAACGCTACTTCACTGTGAAACAACAACATGCACTGCCTTACATAAAATGATGGAACGTATATGGATGAATAATTCAAGGGCTGCAGGCGAATTGAGTGAAAGTTAAAACGTGCCACAAAAAGCATCCCTGACTCCCTGCTGAAATCTTCCTGCTCACAGGCCTATTTGCCTTCTGCTGGAGCTTCCCATTAGAGTAACAGTAGGATAAGAACTCCACTGTCCAATGAATCGCAGCCGAACACTGAGTGAAACTCACTGAAGCATTAACAAGCAGTACCTAACAGAAGCACCCTAATTAAGCTTTCTAAGATCTACAACCTATGGATGGCTGGGATGTAAACATCCCATTATGTGCGGAACTCCAGTCAAAGCAACTGAACACATGGTTACTGCCAACAATCAAAGCCATTAAGGCTCCAAACAAACATCTCTCAGTGCTCTGGGAAAGTTCCTCCCTAAATATTTGACCTTGGTCTGTACTACTATAATTCCCTGTCAGGGAATGGGTACAGCCATGGTACAGTGCAAATGTCTGTTTTGACCTCTCTTCAAATACGCTGATCAAATGGCCACACAGGAACCCTAAATAACCCTGTCAAGGTCAGTGAAGAAGCACAATCATTATTTGTGGCACTGCCTCACTTTTTCTTGTGCCCTAAGGGATAAGCAGGCGATTGATTGGCTTGCCACCCTGCTGTAACAGGGTGGCACCAGGAGGAATAACGAATACGCAGCACTGAAGGGTAAATATCCTGCATCCTGTGTGGACCTCCGGTCCAAAGTCAAGGCCGTCTGCTCAACTGAGTATGCAATCGTCGGCAGTGCAAATATGTTCTGTGTTCTCTATGTAATGTAACTGCGCTCATATTTTCATCTGTTCATCTCTGATGATAGCATTAAGTCAAGACTGCCACCAGTTACCAATAATATAGGAGGTGGAAATTAATTTCCAGTGTAAACATACAGAATATACTGTAAACATCTATGTTTAGTTTGATGATGAAGTATGAGGCTGTCAGATTGTGAACATGGGTGATTTGATGCACAAGGTGTGTGGAGAACTTTAGGAAAGAATGTATGGATGGGGGTGGCAGGAGGGGGGGGGGGGGGGTGCTATGTCTGTCTGTAGCCGAAGGCGGGCTTGTGAGCCCCATTTAGAACAAGCAATATGCAAGGGTTGTGATTGATTAAATCACAGGCAGACATATGTGAAGTCAGCACTAACACCACAGGGATTGATATACTCCCAGACAGCTTACACCTTGCATTCTTAATACACTGTAGTCCTACACTTTTAATATGAGTCACTAAATTTAGCATCCCATTAGCATGTGACTTAATCATTCATTATTCATTTGAATTTGTAATTTGTCATGAAGCAAGCAAAATAATAACGGACTCGAGTGGAATTATCCAGAGCTCAAGAGAGGAACCAGCGGTGGGAGTGACCAGAAAAGCTTGGACGTTTAAGGTCCTCATTACACTTTAACTCCATTCCTTTCTCAATTGTTTTCCTTTTACACCTGAAGTCATTCAGTTTTCATTGAGAGAAATGTAATTAAATAAATACCAGGTTAATCTAGAAAATACAGCTTGGTCGATGCCATGCACTGCGCAGAGCCTGCTGTATATATTTTTCTATTATTAGTTGAATCTAAATGTCATTTACTGTGTCGTTACAGTGAAAAAGGCCTTGGGGGCCTCAGGGGACTGAAACCAAATAAAAATGGAAAAACTATCTTAGCAGTAGCATACAGCAGCATAGCTTCAATGGCAAGCTATGATGAATAGAGCTGGCTGTTCATTCCAGAGGAAGAGGTTAACTTGTGACACCACTGTTTTAAGGATTGTCTTAGATTAAATCCTGACACTTGCATGACAAGTGTGACGGTCCTGCCTTGTTTTAGCAGGCCTGTGGTCCTTATTGGATAAGAATGGTCCCTTTACAAATCCCACTGCTTCATGTCACACAACACACATTATAATCTGAGCAGAACAGATAAATAAAACGGTAACAATTTGCAATATGCAAGTTATAAATCATGCGTCAAATTGATGAAATACTTGTGCATTAAAAATAATTGGTGTGACAAGTATATCAGAAATTGTTGACCCTCACTCCGCCATTACGTTTTAACATGTGTGTCTTATTATGTATCACCAATTTGTCACAGAATCAGTAAGATTGAAATGACCTAATTGGGCTGCTGGGGAAGTCAAGTGTAGCCGAAGGCTTCATCTCCTCTAATGCATTCAGGCTGGAAACACAAGCAGGGAAATAATCAAAACCAACCGCAGACAAGCACACTGCAGTTCATATAAGGGGGTTTGTCCCCCATCAACACGGCAGCCCCATTGTACTGTACTTATTTATTATGCCTGGAGAGTAATACAAACAAACATAATCCTTACTTTTCTTTACCAACAGAATATAAGAATGATCCTCGTTATGCCAGAGAGATGAGAATGCAGGCGTACCGTAGATGTGTGTAAATATTCAGGTTGGTCTTGGTGGTGTGCACGGAGGCTGGGTGTACTGTATTTATAGCAGGATGTTTATGTAAGTGACTAGCATGTTGTGGGATAACGAGAAGGCTCTTATGGCCCCCAGTGCTACTACAGAGACAGCACTCTCAGGACAGGGCAGCGCTAATGAGCAGGGGGATTACAAAACAAAACAGGTAATGAGTGGGGGGAAAGAACATGGGAAGCAGAGATTGAATGAGAGAACAGGCATGGCGACACAAAGGAAATACAAGCAATACTGTTGGGAAGTTCTTGGGAGACAAACACACAGAGATGATATTGGTCGATGTGAATGTCACCGCAGACTAGCCGATAATTAGCACGGCTGGAGGAAAAGCACCAAGACGTGAAGCACAATTGCTTGTTGGCATTTATCCAATAAAACAGGACTGGAGACGCACCAGCGGTGCAGGTAGAAACCTCCCAGTAGTGATTTATCTGCTTATTACGGGCTAGCGCACAAAATTCTTGTATTCTTTCCTAATCATTCCAAGCAACGCAGCTATTGCATTAGAGTTTCTTTCCCTCCATTTTATAGCTCAGCTACCTGCGCCCAGCTACTGTACAGTAGTGCCATATCCTTATATGGTTCTATGGTCATATCACACCGCTACTTAAGATACATCACACCTCAATGCTAAAACGGCGCCCAGACCCGTCTCGGACCCCGCAGAACCACCCGTCCTTTCACCCGCGCACTCATACCCCCATCACACAGCGGGGGTGGGGGCATTCTCACAATTTGTTGGGTACCTCTTGTCGGCAGGGGAGTCCTGATTGGACGGCGCAGCCTGCGCCGTTTCCTGCAGGTCTGGGATATTGGCAAAGTCGTCTTGCTCGGCCAAACCAATGGCCAGAGACAGCACCACCATCTTCCCTTCTCTGGCTCCCCAGGAAACACCACGCAGACAGACAGACACACAGACACACACACACACATGCAGAAACAGAGATAGGGAGAGAGACCAGAGAAAAGGTGGAAAAAAGACAAATAGAAGGGAGAGAGGTAGATGATATAGTGGAGCCAGGAGCGTCAGAAGACAGGGAAGGAGAGATGAGTGTAGAGATGTTTATAAGACAACAGGGAGATTTCATTTAAAGCGCATTAAGACAATATTAGCATACTGTATATCACGTATAGAGTAAGAGTAAACAGATATCAGACATCTTGGTCCAGGGAAGGATATACATACTAACTGGCTGAAATGCCAAGTCAATAGGTTATAATTGCACCTGATGACAGCGCCGTATCAGAGGGATTAGTGGTATTTGAATTGCTGGATATGATGATTATTAGTTAATGACTGGAAATTAATGTGATTTTCAACAGCTTGCACACCATGTCAACACACACACATGCATATAGACACACACACACACATTTACAATAACGTATTCATTTATCTGGCTATGTAATGTCGGCCGTGTGCTTTCCCACTGGACTTCACCTTCTCCTGAGTTAAGATTTAATTAAGCCTCATTAAGAAAATCTGGACTAATTGTTTCTATTTGAGAGTCACGGGTGTCTTGAGGTGCCTGCTGCATGTCATAACTTTCTGGGTCACTACGCTCGCTCTCTCTCTCTCTCTCTCTCTCTCTCTCTCTCTCTCTCTCTGTCTCTCTATCCCCCCTCTCCCTCTCTCACCCTCTCTCACCCTCTCCCTCTTTCTCTCTCTCTATACTTCCCCCTCTCTCCCTCCCTCCCTCCCTCTCCCTCTCTTTCCCTCTCTCTCTCTCTCTCTCTCTCTCTCTCTCTGTTGAACACTTGTTCTTTCTGCCATCATTCTTTTCCAAAGCCCTGCTCCCCCACTGCCAGCTCTATGCCCCCCCCCCCCCCCCTCCCTCCCCTATCCACAAACACACACAGTCTCACTGGCTTCATACTAAGCCTAGAATACAATACAGCACCATTTAGATAATGTTTCTTGGATGTAGCAAAAACCCATCTCCACGCTGCACATTTAATCTTTCTAATGTCATTAAGCCTTGTTCAATGATCTCTGTTTCTCTATTTGTTGCGTTTAAGTTTGATGTGATGTACACTAAAGCAGGGGCATGGAGACAGACATTATGTTACTTGTGTGCTGTTTATAACCATAAATACGTATCTTCCTCTAACAGTACATAATGTGTGAACAAAAAGGTGACATGACATTTCTTGTGTTTTATGCAGTAGTACAAAATTACTAAATAATGAATGTAAAGTATAGCCTGCCAGGCACTTTCTCATGTGGATGTCCAGCGAACAGCTTGGAAACTCTACTCTTAAAAGCTTTTGCCTCTGATGAGACAAAACAGAGAGGCACAGAGCAAATAACTGCTCCTCCTGTGACCAGCTCTCCGTAGCATATTGGGGGTGGAGCATTCTTTTATATTGCAAATAAAAGTAATACATTTATTTAAAATGTAAGCTCTATTTTGATATGGGGTCACAGGCCTGGTTTTATTTCATATTTTTGGTCAAAATGAATGACCTAGTTTGTTTCACCATTAAAATATTATACTGTATACAACTTTGTGCAAATGATATCAAACTATAAATATGATAAATGAGCTTTACATTTCTCATAGTATATGCACATTGTATTTAGGACTAGCATCAATGTATTTTGAAGAAATATAGTCAATGTAAATAATAATGTATATTTTAATTATTTCTTCTTTTTATCTTGTTTTTAGATAGTAGATGTATGTGAAATAATGGTTATCGGTTCCTTCTACTCTCATCGCCAGTTAAACGTGGGCATTTACACTTAAGAATATTGGAAATCTCTCAGTGCAACTAACACTAGGGTGACAGTGGAGAGATAGTGAAAGGCCATTAACAACAGCAACATAAAACATTGATTTCAAGCCCCAACCCTTAAAGACCAATGTCCCAAGGGATTCATTTTGTTAAATGGTTTCCAAGGCCACAAATCAGCGACATTTCCACACAGCTCAGAGCCAGTGATGCACCCATGGGGGATATCTAGCCAAGATCGAAGTGAACTGACTTGAACTGTCTTGATCAATGGATTCTGTCTATCACTAGATGGAATATCTGAAAGAATAAAACAACAATGAGCTCAATGGGTGCAGAAGTTACAATAATGAGTGATATGCCTATACTTGATAATCTTGTAACCTGCACGTTAATTAACTATTTTTCATGTTAATGGGTTCTATGTGCTCACCACAGGTCTATAGTAAAATGTTTATTGTGCCAAAAAGTCTCTGAAGTGTTGGTAAGGCATTAAGCATGTGTGGTGTCTTTCCACATCTCATCCTCTGACCATTCACCACTTCTTCGATTCCCCCCCCCCTTTGGCCTGAAGAACAATTTATTGTAGAAGTAATGGTGCTGTGGATATAAGATCAACCACACACAGCGGGTTAGTCCTTGTATTGCTGCAGTCAGTGTGACACTACAATCTGTGATATGCACACGTGCAGAAACAAAAGTGTGGCGGATATCTAATAGCGAGAAATCTAAATAGTCAGTAGACCTACTTGCTCTTCTCTAAATGTGCAGGTTTGGAGGTCATTCCGAAGGCTGCTTCAATATCACTGAAACATCGTGCATTTGTGAGATGGACAGTGCAAATATGAAATGGCATCATGACTTTTCATGATACCCGTCTCGTGAATATTGCGAATACTTTCATTCCTGTGAAAGCCATTGCAGCAGGACGCTAACTGCCATCTAAACAGATGTTACTGTTTAGCAGAGCATACAGTGTAAACATTGAACAATTTATCACAAAGTGGGACACAATATGTTATCTTCCCTCACAATTTTCTATCAACTCAGTTTAAAGTTGAGAATCAATGCATTCTTAGGTATATTGTTACAGTAAAAATGGAGGAACCTATAGTATTTGTATTGTATAAGTAATAGAGCACTGTGAACAGTATTAAAAAGTAATATTACTAATGATGCATTCATCCATTATAATTTTAATTTTGATAGAGATGCAAAAAGATCATTAAATACATCAAGCAAACACGTGCTCACCCACAAACAAAAAGATCCAATCAACATTATGTAATCTCATTAATATTAGCATGTAATAGCTGGTGTAGGGTAATCTCCCACCCACTCACGTGGTTTAGGGTTGAAAAGACAATCAGTTGTTTCATATTTACATTTATTACAGATTTTGAATACGCCAACAGCTTACCCCTTTGGCCTCGCATCAGTGTCATCAGCCTTCATTTGCATAATCAGAGTTGGCACAGACAAATGCATTCCTTAAACTATAGTACAACATTCACTTATCGAGAACAGCTTGTTGATGCAAGCATAGCTCAAACTCTGTATGATATGCATTAAGCTTTCTATACCTATGCTTAACTACCGTATATGTACTGTCCAGTATGCTTTAACTAATTATGTTATAACTGTTACGCTATGCGCAGGTAAGTGTGAACCCCCAGAGAACAGGCTTTAGACCATAGGATTTTATGTCAATATTTTAATTGTACGATAGACAAATAGC